>OX465288.1:195805166-196185166 GCA_949987695.1 Merzomyia westermanni
CCATAGTTTTTAGAATTTTTGTCTGTCTGTGTGTATGTTTGCTTGTACATCGCTCAAAATCTGCTGCATAGAAATAAATGTAATTTTCACCCATATATTGCTAGATGTCCAACTTAAAGTTAAGTATCCATTTTTAAGCACGGAAAAATGTTGTTCCCGTCATACACAGTTATGGCAAAAAAAAAATTTGGCTCAAACTATTTTTTATTTTTATTTATTTATTTATTTATTTATTTCAATTCTTTAAACGTCTGCTTGCCTGTCCGTTTTGATTCAGTGGTTTCCTCACCAATGTCCTATCATTTAGACCAAAAATATATTTAAAATAATGAAATTTCCTAACAATCATTTTTGTATTTAAATGTTATTAAAAATAACTTGAAATAAACTCGCTATAAAGAGTGATAAGTAAACTTTTTACAAACTTCAAGAACGATTTTTGTAAATTAATTAGCTTTAAAAGTAAAATTCAAATGTTCCGCAAAATCTGGCAAAAAACAATATTTGTCAAATTTTTTCAAATTAAAAAGTAAAAAAATTTTTTTTTTCAAAAAAATTGTAAAGGCAAAATCATGGCTGCATCTTACCTAAGTCTTTCCATGTCAAATCGGTGGGATCGACCTCTTCCGATAAGAATGAATTTTAGTGGGGATTTTCATTTGATCATAAGGCAAAGCTCTGCCAAAGAGAAAAATTAAAGTTATGGTGATTGTTGTTGGAGCAAAGCTCGAATTTTTATGTTTGTTTGTTAATTGATATTAGAGGAAAAATTACAACGTTATGCACAGCGATCACCATAACTATAATTGTTACAGGTACAGTGCGGGTGCATAACAAATAACACGGAAGTGTTGATATGCATAAAAGCCCTTCTGTATCTAAAACTGTTCTATGAACGCGCCTAAAAATATTTCCACTTTCCTTGAGTTGACATATAAAATATATGTACCAAAGAATGTATAAAAGGAAAAAGCAAATGGCACATTAGAAGAAAAATGCATCGTGACGCTACAGGGCATCATAGCTTAGTTGTTAGAGTACTCTAACAGCGGCTTTGGTGTAGACACTTGGGTTCATATCTCAGTGTCCGAGAAGGGGTCTGATGAGAAGTTGGGCACTTCGAAACATGTCATCCCATACCATCGCTGTGCATAACGTTGTAATTTTTCCTCTAATATCAATTAACAAAAAAATTAAAATTTTTATGTCTAGCTAAACAGGGGAGAATTTTAAAGTTATGCAAATTCCTAATTCTCATTATTGTCCTGCCTTTTAAGTATATTTTTTCAATATTTCGGAAACTACTGTATTTAAAACTGTGAAAACATGGCACTTTAACAGTTCTACTTTGAACAATTGTTATTTTGAAGAACTATGTAACAATGCGTATGTATGTCGAAAAAACCAAAAAACTGTCAACCATATTTTTTCATGTAATTAAATTGATTCGAATTCCCGAATTATACATTGAACTTTAAACATCGTGTTTCATTTTGATTTTTGGAGAACCAGAATTATTCAGCAAAAACAAAACAAAAAAAAAACTGTTTCACTTCCAAAGAGAATACTGAGAGGTATAAAAAAAAATTCTTTTAGAAAAAAAAATTATAATTCCAATTTTAGAAAATTTAAAATTTTTCAAAATCATTATTTATGAGCTCTAGGCCTATTTTAAATAAAACAACTGGATTTGTTGTTAATATTTATTTTCAATATTTCGACCTTAATCTGAGGTCATCATCAGGACTGCAAGAAACAATACAAAAACACTAATAAATTTCTCACATATAAACATTTTTAACTTAAATTATTATCAGATATAAACAACATATAAACATATTTAATATAATTCATTAGCACAACTTACGTATTAAGCAATGCTTTAAAGACTAAAAATGCAAAGACAAAGTAAATTGGAAAAAGCGACAATTCGAACAAAGAGTGTACATAAATAAATGAAGTCCCGTAATTGTAAACAAAAATTTCTTTATAAAAACAATAATACATTAAGCGACAAAAAATATATACAGCATACAGAGAGTTGATCACAGCAGTGTAGTGTTGTTGTTGTTGGGAGTGCTCAAGAGTGCCTTTGGTGTTTTCTTATTAAGTTGCGGTAGGCGTAGGCACAGTGGTCAGTGTCCGCCTTAAAATTCATTCGCTTATCATTAGGGGTGTCAACTATGTGTAGCATTTCTAACGTGAAACGTTTGTTGTAATTTTTCTCTTCTTCTAAGATGGTGATGTTATCAAAATCCGGGTAGTGTCCCGTACCCTTACAGTGTGCTGATAATGCCGTTTTGTTGTCAGAAAAATTGTTCCTTAATTTTATGTTGGATTTGTGAGCGGATATCCTTGTCTTGAGTTTAGATTTTGTAGTACCCACTTATACTTTTTCGCATATGTGGGACCCGTCGCCAATACAAGGAATCCGGTACACTACGTCTAATTTTTCCTGTTTATCTTTTGGATCTTTCAGTTTGTGAACACTTTCTTCAGTGAGTTGCTGTAGGTAAAGGCTAACTGCACATTTTCCTTGTCGTACATTTTGGAATTTTTGATCCTCTCCGATAGCCCCGGGACATAAGTGACCGATTTATAAATTTTTGTAGGTTTGTTTTCCCTATTATTATCCTTACCAAGACAAAAATATAAAAATTAACACTGCCAATAATTTTGTGAGACGCGTTCTCTCCATCAGCGACACATTTTACCACAACAAAAACATCAAAATCATTAAGGATACTCTAAAGAACAACGACTTCCCCACAAAATTAATCAATAAGCTTATTTACAATTATTACTCTAGCCTTGGTAAGGATAATAATAGGGAAAACAAACCTGCAAAAATTTATAAATCGGTCACTTATGTCCCGGGGCTATCGGAGAGGATCAAAAATTCCAAAATGTACGACAAGGAAAATGTGCAGTTAGCCTTTACCTACAGCAACTCACTGAAGAAAGTGTTCACAAACTGAAAGATCCAATAGATAAACAGGAAAAATCAGACGTAGTGTACCGGATTCCTTGTATTGGCGACGGGTCCCACATATGCGAAAAAGTATATGTGGGTACTACAAAATCTAAACTCAAGACAAGGATATCCGCTCACAAATCCAACATAAAATTAAGGAACAATTTTTCTGACAACAAAACGGCATTATCAGCACACTGTAAGGGTACGGGACACTACCCGGATTTTGATAACATCACCATCTTAGAAGAAGAGAAAAATTACAACAAACGTTTCACGTTAGAAATGCTACACATAGTTGACACCCCTAATGATAAGCGAATGAATTTTAAGGCGGACACTGACCACTGTGCCTACGCCTACCGCAACTTAATAAGAAAACACCAAAGGCACTCTTGAGCACTCCCAACAACAACAACACTACACTGCTGTGATCAACTCTCTGTATGCTGTATATATTTTTTGTCGCTTAATGTATTATTGTTTTTATAAAGAAATTTTTGTTTACAATTACGGGACTTCATTTATTTATGTACACTCTTTGTTCGAATTGTCGCTTTTTCCAATTTACTTTGTCTTTGCATTTTTAGTCTTTAAAGCATTGCTTAATACGTAAGTTGTGCTAATGAATTATATTAAATATGTTTATATGTTGTTTATATCTGATAATAATTTAAGTTAAAAATGCTTATATGTGAGAAATTTATTAGTGTTTTTGTATTGTTTCTTGCAGTCCTGATGATGACCTGAGATTAAGGTCGAAATATTGAAAATAAATATTAACAACAAATCCAGTTGTTTTATTTAAAATAGGCCTAGAGCTCATAAATAATAATATATATATTTATTAACGGCCAATAAACAAATTAATTTTTCAAAATCTTTAAAATTTAAGTGGTACTAAAATTTTGTGTATTATACCACTGCATATCTAAAGGTATTATGAAATTTTCAAAAGGGTGGTTTTTGTTTTTTCAAAAATATATTTTTTTTAATTTGGTAAAAAAAAAATTTTCATATTTTTACGTTTCTGGCCGAATTAAATTAGTAAAACACAAAATAACTAAATTTTGAATGAATGTAAAAACAAATATGTAAAAGAACATAATTTTTTGTTTTTAAATTCCACCAGCACGAAAAAATATTTTCAGTAAATAAAATTTTGAATTTTTCTCTTCAACTAATGTAACTCGACTAGAACCTTAAAAAAATAAAAAAAAAAATGTTTGGTTAACTTCAAAAATATATATCTTTGAAAAAATAAAAGCACCTTAAAATTTCGCGATATTCAAAACTGATACATAAAAATTAAGTTCACAATTTAATGCCGAACTTTACATTTAACGATTTTGAAAAATTGAAAATTTTTTTTAACAATTTTTTTTTTTTGAAAAAAACCAAAAAAAGCTATTCTGAAAAATGTATGATATCTTTAGAGCTATCATAGGTATAAACAAAAATATTTGAGTCCACAATTTAATAGCGAACTTTAATTTTTATAATTTAGAATCTTTTTTTTTTAATATTTTTTTATACAGAAAAGCAAACTCCAAAATTCATGCATATCGGAACAGGTCGATTCCAACTATCTGACGATTTGACATGGAAAGACCCACCTACTTACCCATTTTACCGGAATATAATGCTGCACAGCAAACCCGCTTTGCGTTTATTACTTCTCCATATTTTATAACATTTTATAAGAGAAATTGTATTCAAATTTGGTTAATGCCAACCTATAAACTAACTTCAAGAATGACACTGGCGGACCCCGCTGGCGGATAAGTAGCTTAACAAAACCGAATTTTCATATTTTGTAATAACTATGTCTGTAGTAAAAAGGTGCACGCTAATGGTGTGACCGACTGTCAGTGTACCTGTCAGCTGTCACTTGACAAATGCTACCGCATGTAAGCTTAATTATATTACAGTTTTTGTGCACAAACAAAAGTGAAAAATGAAATGAAAAAAAAAAAAAAAAACTGTAAACAGTCGACCAACAATACTCAAATGCGCAGGCGTAACTTAAGCAGCTAAATGTCGACGCCAAAACGTCTGTCACCCGCAGTGACGACGTAATAACTCTACGTAGATGCACAATATATAATACCTACTTAATATTGCATATACAATATTTTTTATTTGTTTTTTTCATTTTACATTTTCTTAAACTATTTTGGTCTCGGCGCAACGCTAAGCCTTTGTGACCCGCTGTTTTATGTTTGTTGTTGTAGCGTTTTTGACAGCGTTTTTATTGTTGCTGTGGCTCTTATTTGAATTATTTCAACGCAAACATAAATTAAAGCAAAATCAACGAATTGTAAAGAGTGTATGAATGAGTGAATGACTTTGTTGAATGGTTTTAAATAAATGAATGTGAGGGAGGCTGTCAAAAATTTCGCACCTGCTGAAGCTTCATAAACACAACCACACCACAATTGCATTGTTTTAAATGTTGTTAAAAGCGCATAATTTATGAGGCTGTTTTGGTAAATGATATGGCACTCAACACTTCTGCTTAATATATGCAAAACACGTCAAAGAAATACTTGAAAATTTTAATTTCGACTTTCCTCACAATTAAATAATCTTTTTTGTTTTTAAATGATTAAGTAGTTGAGGAAAATGTATTATGAAAAGCTAATGTGGTATTCGCTGTCTACAAAATCCTAATTGGGTTCCGTCATCTGTTGTTGAATCGTCTTTCAACCGCTTTATGTATTCGATAATTGCAAAACTATAATACTTTATTCTTAAAAATCGCAGCTGATTATAATCATTATAGCTCTAGTAAATAAATAAATATTTGATGTTACCTGTACCAGGGCTCGAACCATGGACCTTTGGTGTGGTAGGCCGGCAACACTACCTTCACACCACGGCGGCCGCCAATTTTTATTAATTAATATATAATTAATTTGATTAACCAGAAAAATTATTAATTAAAAATTTATTTAATTGATTAATCGCACATTCGGAGACACTTATGTCCATTGTGAATGCTCTCATTACGTGTCGGGTGGCGGCACATTCTTCTAACCAGATATTACTCACTTAATCCTTTTCAAACAATTTTCTCTTCCATATGAACGTACGAAGAATCCACTTCCCTCACCTCTGCCTGACTGTCGAAAAAGCGTGCTGGCAGAAATCTGCGACGCCTTGACTGTAGTCCTATGCATCGAGAAAGAGTGATGAATCGAAGTCTCCTCCTCCTCATCCTGAGAGGTGTTGCATAGGGAACTTTTTGGTATACGCCACCGTCGAAGCATTGGTGCGATAGCACAATGTCCTGTTATGGCACCTCTAGGTACCCTTTTGGCAGATTTGCTTAGTTTGAGAACGAAACCAGTTCTTCTTCTGTCTAAAGCAACCCGCTTGGTCCATAGTAAATTAGTTGTTTTACAAGAATTCTTATCGATTCTTAGAAGTTTTCCAAATGGCGGTCGCACGGAGTTTGTCTGCCTCGTGTATATCCATTTCGGAGCCCTCCCTGGCCATCTCATCAGCTATCGCGTTCCCATCAATACCGCGGTGCCCGGGAGAGATGTTGAAATAATCTAGACACTTTAGCGAGGTTCGGAACCTTACCATATCAGATTTTATTTATTATATTTAGATTATAACTAACCTTGTTCCCATTCCTCCCTCGAGAGATACTCTACCTTCTGCGACGCGAAGACAATAACTGACCTGATATATTCCGTTTTGGCTGTTAGGTCACTCTTGACCTTGATTAGTCCATTTGCTATGTCATCTAGACCTTTTCCAAGTGTACTCCAGAAAGCGTGAAATGTTCTTCAGAAACAGTTAAATGTACTTCCAAATAGTCAATTGTACTTCAGAAATCGTAAAATGTATTTCAGAATAACCATTTGTTTTTCAGAAACTTTAAAATGTACTTCAGAAACCATAAATTGTTCTTCAGAAATGGTAAATCATTTAGTTCTGCAGCTTCTGAAGTACAATTTGCGGTTTCTGAAGTAGAATTTATTATTCTGAAGTATACTTCACGATTTCTGAAGTACAATTGACTATTCTGAAACACATTTTACGATTTCTGAAGTACAATTGCCAATTCGGAAGTACATTTAACGGATTCTGAAGCACACTTGGAAATGGTGTAGTATCGTTACCTGTCCATAGTTGACTAGCTTCCCTTTGATGGAGTAATGTTAATTGTTATATAATTGTGGAGTAATTCCGGAATTCCGCGGCCGCCGTGGTGTGAAGGTAGTGTTGCCGGCCTACCACACCGAAGGTCCATGGTTCGAGCCCTGGTACAGGTAACATCAAAAGTGATTTGAAAAGTTTTTCAAAACGGGGTCACCCCTCGGCAGTGGTTTGGCAAACTCTCCGAGTGTATTTCTGCCATGACAGGCTTCTCAGCAAAAATTCGTCTCCTTTGTAGATGCCGTTCGGAGTCGGCAAAAAACTGTAGGAAATTGGAAGAGAAGCTTGGCGCAAAAATCTCTTAGGAGGTTTATGATGATATACCTGTTGTATATCGCGCCATAGAGATAGAGAATTCCGGAAATGTTAATATTAAATTGAAAGTTTGAAATAACAAACTATAGTTCATATTTTATAATTAAAATAAATATTTCGTAGATACTCTGATAGTATCACAAAAAGACAACAAAACTTGCTCCGTTCAAGAATTTTGAAGTAGTGAGTAATTCGAATAATCATGTCGAAAAATGTTCTCTATCAGAACATCGGAACTGTATACACTTTGAGGCAAGGTTTAGCAAAGACCTGTTAATTTCGATTAGTAATTAGTAATCAAATTATTAGACGGCTTGGTATGGTAATGGTTATTTTACTTGTTTTGATATTTTTGATTTTTGAATAATCCAAGTAATCAAAACCACTTTTATGATTATTATTGATTTTTTTAAATTTTTTTAATAATCGGAAAAAACACAATAACGTTATATCGACCACATATCAATATCTTTTCAATGTCTCAGTGTTCAATGAATATGCTTTCTTATGTAAATTGCCAGCGCATTCAAACCGAAACATTGCTTTTAGTTTTTAATGCATTAAAAGTTCACTGCTGTTCCAAAAGCTATTCAAGCGAATTGTTTATATTTCATTAACCTCTTGAAGGGGGGTAAAAACAATTAATTCAGAGATGTGTATTGTTTGCATCAAGTCGTTTGATATTCAAAATTTGCTTATTAGTTTCTATGGCTCTTGTTGAATTTGTATTTTAATTTATTATCAACTTTATTTGACAGCAGTTTATGCAAATAGTGTGAGAGTTAATAAAACTAGGCAAAGATAAAATTGTTTGCTGTGTTGTACGTAAGTTGCACCTTCCATTTAGAGATCAATTATAGAGATTTGAGCAATTTTTGTTTACTCAACTTCAAGCTATTTAAGCAAGCCACAGTGCAGTGTTTCAGCTTCAACTATGCACACATGCGCATGAGCTATCCACATATTCTGGAAAAAGAGCTGACGCTTACTGAAAAAAAAATATTAAAAAATCAAAGAAGCTTTTAGGAGCTTCAATTTTATACAAATTATAAACTAAAATCAAATGTTTTATAAAACTATATACTTAAAGCGGTATTTATCATGAGAAACGGTATATCAACATGAGAAACGAAAGTGAGTCATATGTCACTCATGCGCTAATGCATGGCATTTGCATGACGCGTGGGGGTACATTGCAGTGGCACATAAGTCCTATGTGACTTACAGTGTGTAAGTTCGGTAAGATTTTTGTGTGAACTGTTTGTATAATTACACCTGCATGTCTCATATTAGTACCTCATGCGGGTGCACTGCAGTGGTTAATGAGTCACATGTGACTCGTTGTTGTGTTTAAGTTCGAAATGATTTTTTTTTGGTGAAGTATGAACTTTATTTTTTTTTGTAATGATGCATGCACGTATATTAAAAAAATTGTAGAAAGAGAAAGAAAATTTTGCGAGTCTTTTTTCTAGTAGAGCAATGAAGCACATAACAGTACTTATAATAATGAAATCTTATTGAGATATTAGATACATAACAAAACACATAGCTCACATCATAAATATGTATGCAATTATGTATGTATGAGATTATCTAAAAAATCAATGGCATTTCCTATTTCTAATCTTAGAAGAAACCTTTAAAATACATCAGACACAAATAATAACTCCCTTCACCGTCGATACAGCTATTAAACGCAGGTGAATTTCAACATAGAAACATAAAGATATTCACATTTTAATGGATACGAGCTCGAGTGCGCAGTTACCCTGATGGTTTTATGCTGCTTCTACAAGCCAGTTTTACAGATAAACCACCAATTCGACAATGTATGTTGTATATACGAGGGTTGCCACTTAAGTTTTAACATACTCCAATACATATATACATATATTCTGCATAAATTTTTGATTGGGTTTTAACGAAAATATGGGATTTTGAGTATTTTAGAACAAATCAAAAAGATCAAATAAAATGTGAAAAAAAAATTGTTTTTTATTGTGAGCCATACCGGTCTGTAATTTTAGATATAAGTAATGATGTGGATCCTAAACCTTAAGTTGGACCTCTAGCACTACAACGTTGAAAATTGCAATCAATTCCGTGCAGCGGTTTTTGAGTGATGCGCGTACAAGCTTACTTACATGTAGACAACAATTTTAACAACTGCTATTTTGGCTGCTATTACTGTTCAAATGTTTTTTTTTGCAATTTCTCCAATGTAGTAAAAGTAAGAAGTGTGTATAGGTAAGATTTTCAGGTAGGAGATAAAAAATCAGCTCGAATTACAACACTTTGAAAATGTCAATATTGACTTGCTTAACAACCCTCGTACCAAAATAGCTTAGCAATACTTAATTTGTAGTTGCAAAATGTACTTAAATGCCGGTGTGTGAAACTTAAAAACGGAGTTTACTCTGAAAGTATTTGAAAGTAAGATTGGAACAAACAACAGTTATTATGTGCGTTCACCAAACATCTGCACGTCACGCAGACTTGTTAAATTTGATTAGTAATTAGTAATCAATTAATTAGACGGCTGTTTTAATTGGTAACGAATATTTAAATTGTTTTTCAATAAAGGGCAATTATTAATTGATTACGATTAGAAAAAATAAAAACAAAGATAATCAGAAAAAGAAAATAATAAAAAGTAACCAAACAATTTTTTTCTTGCCTATTTTTGATTTTTTTAATAACCGTAAAAATCATGATTTTTGTTTTTAATATTTTTTAAATTAATTGAAAAATAATCATTAAAAATTTAAAGTAATTGCTAATCATTCATTAAATTGATTCTCAAGAAAGTAAATAATCAAACCGGTAATGATTAGGATTAGTAATTATTATTTAACAGGTCTGACGTCACGTATGGCAGTAATCTTATGAACAATTCCGTTTCTGCTTGTCGTTTTCGGCTTCTGAAATAATTTCTTCTCTTGATTACTACGTTTTTTCCTAACTAATTTAAATATCATTTATTTTGCTCTTACTTTTTATATTGCAATTTATCGCTTTCAAATTTTCAACGTCAGCACTACTGTTTGATCAAATCCTAGCAAAAAATGCAAATCGATTTTTTGAAGAAGTTATTTATAAATTTTCCATTATGTGCATAATTTTTAATGGAGTAGTGAAACCACTGATGATTTTAATTCACCTTAAATGAATTTTTGGTGCTTGGCTTTTTTAGGTGACCAGTTTATTTGTGGCAGTATGAGTAATGAATGCTATTTTGGAAAGTAGTCAAATCAGAATATCACTTTTTGGTGTGCATTTATTTTTTATTCTATTTGAAATTTCCATTAATAATTCTATTTTATTTTTAATACATACGAGGTGTGTTCAAAACGTATAGCGAATTTTGAATTTTCGCTGGTTACGTATATTCGAATTTCGAATTTTTTGTAGCGTTATGTTGGTACTCATGTCTCTCACTTATGCCGACAAGCTCGGCCATTTTGAATGTTCAGTTAATTGTTGACAGCTGCTTTGCTTGCACGTGTTTTGGATCGTCTTCGATTTTTACCTATTCAAAAAAATGGATCAAAGAACCTGCATCAAATTTTGTGTGAAAAACGAAATTAAGTGCGCGGATGCATTCCGAATGTTGACTGTGGCATACGGAGAAGCTACCTTGGACCGAAGCAACGTTTATCGGTGGTACAAAATGTTCTCAGAAGGCCGAGAAGATGTGCAAAGAAGAACAAAAATTGGCTTTTGCACCACGATAACGCCCCTGCTCACGCATCGTTGCTTTTGCGCGACTTTTTGGCCAAAAACAACACACTAATGATGCCGCAGCCACCGTATTCCCCAGATCTGGCCCCCTGTGTCTTTTTCTTGTTCCCTAAACTGAAGAGGCCCATGAAAGGACGACGTTACGCTTCTCTTGACGAGATAAAGACGGCATCGAAGGAGGAGCTGAACAAGATACAAAATAATGATTTTTTGAAGTGCTTCGAAGATTGGAAAAACCGTTGGCACAAGTGTATAATATCTCATGGGGATTACTTTGAAGGGGACAAAATAGATATTCATGAATAAATAAATAATTTTTGAAAAAACACAAAATTCGCGATACTTTTTGAACACAGTATATTCGTGACTATAAATATGCTCAAGGCCAAGATCCATTATGGAAGCTGATAGACTTTTTCATTATTTTCGCACGTTCTGTTAACCATTAGGCTATCAGAACGATGGATGGTCAGCTGAACTCCGGCTTTTATTATACTATTTATAAATATGAAAGGGCACATACGATAAGTGAAGTTAATACCTTTCTGAGGTTAATGAAATTAAAGATTTAGGAGTGTATTTTGATAGTAAATTAAATTTTACTACGCATTTCAATTACATTATTACTAGTTCTCTTGAATCACTTGCTTTCGTCATCACTCTTTTAATCTTTCAAAAGTTTATCAGACCCATTCAAAACTTGTATATGGAGACCATACCACGCTGTATACAATATAAACCGCTTAGAGAGAGTACAAAAGTACTTTATTCGATTTGCAATGCGTTCCCTAAACTTTTCTGAACCGATTCCGTATTATTCGTTCATTATTGGTCTTATCACGATCATCATTTCTGAAGTATTAATTATATATAATATATTTTTAAGTGCTGCTGTACTTTGACATAAATAAATATGTTAATAAAATAAATATATTTCTAACGCAAAGTTGAAGTGGATAGTTGAAAGTATTGCTCTGCTATTAAACTACAACCTAGCACTGTCGTCAAGTGTTTTAGCTCCAGTTTGAGTGTTCTCTCTCTCTCTATGGCGCGATATACAACAGGTATATCATCATAAACCTCCTAAGAGATTTTTGCGCCAAGCTTCTCTTCCAATTTGTGGTGTGCCGATTTGAATTTTCCCTACAAATTGGTGGGACCTACAGTTTTTTGCCGACTCCGAACGGCATCTACAAAGGAGACGAATTTTTGCTGAGAAGCCTGTCATGGCAGAAATACACTCGGAGAGTTTGCCAAACCACTGCCGAGGGGCGACCCCGTTTTGAAAAACTTTTTTCAAATCACTTTTGATGTTACCTGTACCAGGGCTCGAACCATGGACCTTCGGTGTGGTAGGCCGGCAACAGTACCTTCACACCACGGCGGCCGCCGTGTTAATTTCACAAAATATTGCCACGTGGCTGATCAATAGGTCTCTTATGTTTATATATTAAACCATTTCGCAGTACCTCAGATTACGTAAAAAAGCCATATTACCTTCCTGTTTACCCATAGAAATACTGTTTTAGGGTCTCTGAATGCTTTATCCTTGTTATTATTCTTAATTTGCTGACTTACCTGAAAGAAAAAAAAAAATTATTATTGTTAAAAAATAATTAACTGGTATTTAAATTTCATAAATACGACTTATTAAAGTTTATGTACTTTTTTCATTATATAGTGCGTTTCATAACTATAGCACTCTCAAAATTTAACTTCATAGTTATGAAGCGATATACATATTTTAAACAAAAAACCGAAATCGAGGTCTAAAACGTTTATTTTTTATATGGAAAAAGACGAGAGATGACTTGATAAAAATAATTCTAAAAACTCAACGTGATTTTCGAAATATAAAATTCATACTTCCTTATACTAAAATTTGAAGGGCTGCCAAACTAAATTTTCAGTTTTTTGATATAAAATGTTTGCAGATCTATGCGAGTGATAGTGTAAAAATTACAAAAAGATGTAAATTCGGAGTGTGCTATAGTTATGAAACGCACTATAGTTGTTTTAATCATGTATTCAAAACACCCTATATGCATGAATGAATGACTGAGAATGATAATTTTCCAGATCTAGTGTTCCGTTTATAATTATAAATAATGAAGATAAGACAAGATGTTAGTACGGTTATTTGGAAAGTCCTTTTTCTCTGAGTCTTCCTAAATTTATGAAAACTTATCAAAACTCTATGTTGTGGTTTAAAATAGAAGTAGATTGTACTTCTGGGAGAAAGCAAAGATTTGATTAGAACACCCAAAACATAAGCAGGGTGACTAATGCTGCATGATGCCACTACTTGAAACTATTTCTGAATACAATCGCAGGTAAAACAAAAATGCTTAATGCAAATGACTAAATTATACAATTTAAGATCAATTCAAGATTACAAAAAAATTGCGAAAGAAAAACTACACGGGCAAAAACATTCAAGGAAATCACTGGATAAATGACAGCAGCACGAGAAAAAAAAGAAGAAAAAAGAGACGAAAGGAAAAAAACAAAAAAGAAAAAAAAAAGAAAAAAAAAAGAAAAAACAATACAAATATAATGCGGTGAGTACATGTTACAGTTTAGTAGATCGAACCACAGCTGCAGAAACGACAAAACATTAAATAATAAGAGCAACAAATAAATATTGTCTACTCTACAAGTGTACAATAATAAAGCGCCTGCGCGCATGACTCGCATTCGTGCAAAGCAACCATACATACATATATAGATTTTTGTATTTCTGCGAATACACGTAGATGCGATTTGAAAACGTTCATGGATTGGTACATTGGAGTTCAGTGAAAAACAAAACAATCAAACGACATCCAAGGCCGTTTGAGGTTAGTAATATGCGGATCAACGTATCTACAACGAGAAGTCAACTTTGCTAAAAGATCGTCAATAAATATAGAAGTGCAATGCGAATAGCTACTGGAACGACTGTAACTACTGATACGACGGTTGGTGTAGGTAACTAAAGTTGTGAAGTCAGTAACTAGTGCGAATAATTTCTGGTTCAAAACTAGAGATAAAGTGGCTAATAAGAACTAGTGAGATAGTAACTAACTAGTAAATTTAATAAAATTTAGATTCGTATTTGAAAAAATGTTCTGTTCTTATAACGTTCTTTGAAGAAAGGTTAAAATTTTAAATCATAAATAAATAAAAGATGTATCAGTTGGTAAGAATCGAACCGGCGTGCTCCGCATCAGAATCGAGTGCTCTACGTACTCAGCTACGGCGCACGCATCAATACTGTGAGAAAAGGTTACATATACATACATACATTATGAAAGCATGGTTTAAAATTTAGGCTCAAATTATTAGCCGAGCATAAACTAGCCGCAATGGTGTGGTGGTAGTGTTGCTGTTCTACCACACCGAAGATCGAAGGTTCGAGTCCTGGGAAAAGTAAGATCAGAAGTGGTTTAAAAAAGATTTTCAAAACGGGGGTTGGCAAAAAGTCTTCAAGTGTAGTTCTGCCATGGAAGGCTTTTTTTTTTTAATTTTAAACTACCTACATCCAAACTGCAAAATTTGCAAATGGTTACCAACTAATTGCTCTAGTTCTAGCAATAAACGATAAACATCCCAACTGTCGAATTTTTAACTAGTTCGGAACTGTCGAAAAAGTAATAAAGCGGGGGACAATTTCCACCGCCTAGGACCTCGCCTTGTTTAATTCCCCAGTTGATTACATGTAAAAGCGATTGAAGGCGATCTAGTTCAGGGGTTCAGAAAGCACTAGAAGCGCACCAGTTCAGAACTAAAGATTTTGCCCACAGGGAATATGTAACAGTCTTTTAGCCAACGCGCATGATTTGTTTGAATTTCCTTTTTTTTTCGATTTATTTGCAGTCGAGTTTTCCGGCTTTATTAGAATTGTACAGTTCTCAAGCCATGTTGAGGTTTGCTCGAGTGGTGGCTGTTGTACGGTAAGCCCGTAACACAATAAAGACAAAAGTCGTCTTTTTCGCTCAACGGAGGGTTGTCGTATGGCGGCTATCTAAAATACATAACAAATACTTATAAATAACAAAGTTGATATTTATAAATGTCCTAGCTCAGCTGAAATGTACTGACTTTGTTTTGAATACGGCATGAATGCTTGAAAGCCAAACGGTCCAGCAATTCTTGGAATTATTGAATACTTGAATTAATCATATTCGTAATTAAAATGCCTCTATAAAAATAATCCTATATGCATTTTAGCCATTTAGTTTTCATTTTAATATTTCAATTAGAAAAATCGGTGCAGTAGATTGGCTGCTTTGCTCTTACGAAGAATTGGGTTTTAATTTTGTATGTGTCGTATAGACGAAAATTTCACTTAAAACACCTCTATGTCCTTGTGTGGCATGAATGAGTCATTTTAAAATTTGAATAAGAGATATCGGCCCCGTGGGTTGGCTGTTTTGCTCTTACGAAAAATTTTTGTTTTAACCTATACTACATAATATATATTTTAAACGCCGTTTTTCTCGCTAGAAAACGCCACTGTCGATTTTAATGAAATTTGCAACATAAACTCGCTAGGTGTACGGCATGGTTATAACCTAAAAAAAATCAAAAATTTTCCGGGGTTTCGCGATATCGGTTAAAATGCGGGCCGGGATTAACCTAGTAGGTGTTTATGCGATATGGGTATCAAATTTAACTTGTTGATTAGGGTAGCAGTCGGGATTTTTAGGGCAATATGCGAGCCAGTTACCGAGATATCGACCAAAATTTTGTAAAAGGGACAGGGTAAGATGCATAAGAGATAAACGATATGTAAAAAACAAGCGCATGAAGAGGAAGAAAGGGAAGAAGGGTGGGTAGCAATATATGGATCTAAAATGAGAAGGGAGAGAGCCAAATCTTATACATGTAGTCAAGTGAATTTTTGGGCAGAACCATGTCGGCCGGGTTCTTTTGAAAGAAATTCTTAGACAGGGCGTTTTTCAATCGTTTGCTGAGATATGGTGGTCATCCATGCAGCAGTCAAAATGTTCTCGTTGAACTGTATTCTGCCGTCTCTACTGGCGATGAAAATGATAATAAAACACTCGAATCGAATTGTAACGCTCGCTCTTATAGTGACATGATATACGTATTTGAGCATTCTATATCCGCTTTGCAAACTTCGTTGTTCGTCGTTATTGTGTTGCGGTTTTTAGAACACAAATGTTGCTGACAATTTCGTTTGTCTATGTTGCAGTTCTACATATTGTTCATAATTGCGGTATAAATCAAGACCGGTTTGCAAAACAAGCAATCACCGATTAAATGCTTTGTATTTCGAGTATTTTTTTATTTGGTTTTTTTTTTTGTGATTTCGTTTTTGTCTGTTTTTACTTTTTTTGGTATTTTTTGATGTTTTTGGGCATCACAAAAAGTCGTGCAAATTTCATACGAACAGGAAATAATTATTTGCTAAATTCAAGAACTTGTCAAATCGACGAAATATACCAATACTTCTAGTTCGTGATCTTGCAACTGTGACGCGCAGCTCAGTTTGTAATTCCTGACATTAACATTTGCAGTTGTGTATGATTTACTTCGCTCTTAAGTTCATTTTAGTATCATTTGGGATACGCTTTCAACCCATGAACTAAATAACAGATTTTATAGTAGCTTAATTGAATGTTAAATCAATTAAAAAAATGTATGAATTTACCTCAATATTAAATCGATTATTGTTTATAGTGTTTATCATTCAAAGTGTATTGTGAGTGAAGTTCACTACAATTAGCACTAACATTTTTTTTTCAATGGTACTTTATCTTCATTAACTCTCATATATATTTAGTGGAGATATCTGCACATAAGCATTAATGGAAGTTCGCGCATATTTCCATTTAAACCCGTTTTAATGGATTTCAGATTTCGAAACATTAAAATCAGTGAAGCAAAAATTATTAGAAATCTAAAATCTATTAAAACGTGTTTGAATGGAAATATGTGTGTTTCCATTAAATATAAAGCTGAGTGGTAATTGAGATGAAGTTGACTAAAACATAAACTTCACCGCTTTTGAAATGGAACCTCCACTCAAAACCCACGTTGAATGATAATGCAAGGGTAGTTTCACTAAAATAATATTTTAAGTAACAAGAAAAACAAGAATATATTTTTAGTAGAATTTCATTTCATTCAACACTCATTTTTATTTAATGGATATTTACTGGTAATGGAAACTGCTAATTTGTGCCTCCGATACAGACCCCTGAACAATACTGAGACTCGGTTTTGAAACCTGGGTTTTAGAATTTGAAAAACAGAAATCAAAGTTGCAATTGAGATAAGTCTGAGTCGGGCATGTAAGTAATGATTACTAATAGTAATGATTACCAGTTTAGTTTTTTTTTTTGGAAAATCCTACTAATGATTGCTTACACATTGTTTTCGGTTTTAAATAATTATTTTAACAATTTGATTGGATTTATCATGATTATCACAAAAAAATCAAGAAAAATCTAAAATAATCAGAAAGAAACCAAAAAAATCTTTTAATTACTTTGATTTTTTGATTACTTTAGATTGTTTTTTATTATTTGTTGTTGCAGGTAAACATAAGCACATACATCAGAACAATAAAAAAATATAATAATAATATACAAAAAATTAAAAAAAAAAATTTAAATAATCAAAAAAAGTAATCAGAAAAAAAATAAAAATTATCAAAAAAATAAAAAGTTAAAAATAAATGAAATTAAAAAAATTAAATAAAAAAAATAAAAAATTTCAAACAAATAAAAAAAAAAAAAAATTAATAAGAAAAAATTCAAAAATTAATAAAAAAAAAATTCAAAAACTAATAAAAAAAATTCAAAAATTATCAATAAAAAAATTCAAAAATTATCAATAAAAATAATTTGAAACAAACAAAAGTAGAAAAAAAATAACCAAAAATTAAAAAAAAAAAAATAAATTAAAAAAATTTTCAGAAAATTATCAATAAAAAATTAAAAAAAAAAATTCAAAAGTTATCAATAAAAAAATTCACAAATTAATAAAAAAAACTTCTAAAATTATAAAAAAATATTTTTAATTATCAATACAAAAAAATAAAAATAAAGCTTTATTACTTTTCGATTATTTTAATCTATTAGTATTTGCGGATTTTTGAAAACAATTAAAATAATCATTGTTGATGTAAAGAGCCATCCAATCAATTGATTATTCAATTATAATGGGAAACTTCTAAAATGATAAAAAAAAAATTGAAATTATCAATAAAAAAGTAAAAAAAAAAAAACTTCATTAATTTTCGATTGCTTTCGATTAGTTTTATTTTATAAATTTTTAATTAGTTATTTTTCTTTTTTTTTTTTAATTTTAATCAATTAGTAATTGCGGATTTTTGAAAACAATTAAAATAATCATTATTGATGGAAAGAGCCATCCCATGAATTGATTATTAAATTATAATGGGAATTTACAAGGTCTAATCTGAGTCTTAACTTCTTTACTAAAATATGGAATTCTTATTAAAAAATTTTTAACCCGATAAATACTGAAACAAAACTAAACTACTGTGTAAAACATATCAGTATTCAGTGAAAAGTATCGTAACGTAACGCATCATATCAAAATTCGTTTAAGGAACATCAAAGTTTTACTAATTATAGCTATTAATCATTACAACTTAAAGCATACAAAATTATTTTGACTAATTGACTTTCAACTCTGCAGACATTAACAAGCTGAGCGCATTCACAAAAGAACGCAAAAACAAACAAAAAATTGAAAAAACAACGTGTTTCTGTGCTTAAATGTTTTATTCGCCTGTTTTTATTCCAGCGATTAAGAATGAATGACTTTGAATAAGTGAATTACCGCAAATAATTGAAATATAAACAAGCCCGCAAAACACTCATAATTAGACAATGGATTAGCCAACATAAAATTTATTGCACTTAGTGTTGTTGTATCTCACGAAAATTAGCACCAACGTTTGTAAAGCAAAATAGAAGACAAAAACGGAAATGAACGAATTAACTAATGTAGCCTGACCAAAATTTAGATTGTACTCGTATATTTGAATCACCACGAATGCCACGCCATTAGTTAAATAAGTTGGAAGAGCCTGGTAACAAGCTAAGAATTGGAGAAAAAAAAGCGTAAGTGGAAAAATGATGCCATGCAGAGTTGCAAGCAGAAGGGAGTGAATTGATATTAAAAAAAAAAAAATTTTGTAATAGAAGTAAAAACAAGAAATTTAAAAATGTTTGTCTGTTCTTATGTTTGTTCGCGCATCACTCAAAAATTATTGGATTGAATTAAATGCAACATTCGCAGATGTATTCCCGCATTTTCCACTTAAAGTTAGGATTAAAAATATTTTTATACATTTAGTAAAATTGGAGCAGGCCAATGAGTACATAGTAAAGTAACTTTTAATTTCTACCTGTGTGTCAAAATCGCTTAGTGCCTATAAACGATGATGACGATTTTTCCATTTATGTGGAATATACTGCTTTGTGAATCAATCTAAAATTTCTTCCAAAAAAAAATATCGCATTTTATTAAAGAAAAATACCTCAGTACCGAGTGCTCGTGAAGTTCGATATGTAATAAAATGTGATATTATTTGGGGAAGAAATTTTAGGTTGATTCACAAAGCAGTATATTCCACAGAAAAAGAAAAATCATCATCAATTGATTTTTGTGTAAAAAATTATGTAAAAATCAATAACCAAATAATTTTATAAACCGCAATAGAACTCATTTTGCAACTACATTGTATGTTAGGTCCGCGTGGAAAATTATAATGTTGTTCTTGTTTGCATTTGTATATTTAATTTTATTTATTTTATTATTTTATTTTATTCCATTCTATTTCATGTTGTTTTATTGAATCTAATTTTGAAATTTTATTTTATTCTATTTCCTTATATTTGATTTCATTTTACTTTATTCTTTTTTACTTTACTTTATTTTATCTATTTAATTTAATTTAACTTAATTTAATTTACTTTAATTTAATTTTGCTTAATTTTATTTTATTTTAGTTCACTCTGTTTTATTTTACTATATTTTATCTTATGTTATTCCATTTAATCACATTTTATTTTATTATGTTTATTTAATTTTATTTTATTTCAATTTGTTTAATTTTATTTTATTTTAATTCATTTTGTTTTTTTTTTATTTTATGGGAATAAAATCCTTTTTATTTTATTCCATTTTGTTTTATTGTATTCCATTTCATTTTATTTTATATTATCTTATTTTATTTCATTTGATTTAAGTTTTTATTTTTTTATTTATTTTTTTACCTTAATTTATTTTATTCCATTCCATTTCATATGGATTTATTTTATTTTTTAATTTTATTTTATTTCATTTTACTTTATTATTTTTTCATTTTGTTTAATTTTATTTTAACTAATTTTTTTTTAAATTTTATTTTACTTTATTTTATTTGATGCTGTTCCATTTTATTTTTAATTTCATTCCATTCCACTTCATTTTATTTTATTCCCTTTCCTTTTTATTTTATTCCATTTTGCTTTATTGTATTTTATTTCGTTTTTATACCTTTTATGAACATGAAATGGTATTATAACTTAGGTCCGATGTTTGTAAGTATGAGAAGAAGAAGAGATAGACCCACCAATAAGTATACCGAAATGATCCGGGCGATGAGCTGAGTCGATTTAGCCATGTCCGTCAGTCTGTTTGTAACTAGTCCCTCAGTTTTTGAGATATCTTGATGAAATTTGGTATGGGGCCGCCATTTTGCATGAGATTAATCATTTGTCGGAATCAGCAAGATCGAACCAATACAACCCATAGCTCCCATACAATAGATAGTTTCGATAAATGGGTTTTGGGCTATGTATCTTTAAATGGTCAGTTTTACAGAGTTTGTACTTTCCTTACTTGTTTTTTATTATATTTTATTCCATTTAATTTTATTTTATTTTTTTTTTTCCTCTTTAATTTATTTTATTTTGTATACCAACAATTCAATTGAGTTGACATAACTAACAAAAAATCCATCACGAGTAAGATCTAACCGCTAGGTGGCGGTGCATGCTCAATGTTATGCTAAATGTGAATAGAACGAGGATTTTAGCTGACACAAAAACCAGCGCTCTGTTAGCTTAATGGTTAGCACAGCGTGCCTAAATTTCTCTGATGAAGAAGTCTAGGAGCTTACGAAATGGATCTATGAGAAAAGCTATGGCGGTTGTCTCTAAAAAATTGCCGTTAGAGAGCATTTATAACTTTGATCGACTGCGCTATACCGGGACAGTTCATGACGAGTTAAAGATGGTTACACATCATAAAATTGCTACACAGTACACTCTTCCTTATTCAAACCCTTCAAGCAATCGTATTGGACCCATTCTAACGTCTTTACTTTTGGCATATCAAACAAGTTGGTTTTACATACCAATGTAAGTATACTGGCTAGGCATTCTGAAGTGCAACAACTAAAATGTTGAAATTGTCAAAGTGCTAAGCAACAAACAAAAAATTACAACAAAAGAGGTGAAAAAATTAAAACCAAAAACAACTGAAACGACAAGAAAACCCGTTAACAAAAATTTAAAACTCAACCAAATTGACATTTAGTTCAAGCTTCGGTCTTTATCTTATATTTTTGGCTTGCTCATATTTACACTAAATTTAGTTAACGACAGTGGTTTTTGGTGATTATTGACGTTCGTCAAATGACAGTCGTTGATCGATAGCAATCAAATGGTACAAGACATGACGCGCGCAACTGTAGACTGTTGCGAATCAAGCGCGAAAGCCAAGCCCACAAATAGCCAAAAGCTACCAACTCAACGTAAAAGGCGTGCGAGCATGCGCAGAATGTGTAGACAAAGCAATCGCTGTTGGGCATTTTTAGTAATTTAAACTTGGTCATTTTTTCACTGTCGCAAATTTAAATTGGACGAGAAGTTCGGTTTTTACGCTTTTTGGAACCATTTGTGGCGTTTTTAATTAAACGAAACAAATAACGGGTTGCGTGAAAATTATCGCAGTTTAATTTGTATATTGACAAGCCCGTGACTTTTTTACTTTTATGGATTTTACATTACAAACGATTTAAATGTGTACATTATAAAACTCATTTAACAAATTAACTTAGTAGCTGTCAGCGAAATATCAATTTTTCAACGGCTAATCTACTGTGGGAAAGGTTGCGGTTGAGAAGGCTAAGTAGCATACTTACTTAGGAAAAAAAAAATTTAATAAATTCGCGGTCAATGGTAAGCAAAGTTAAAAAGTAAAAAAAAATCCATACATATGCATGTTACAGTTACATATTCATGACTTGACATGGCTTTGTTATTAACTTAGCCATATGCAACAAACTATCTACTATAAATCTCTTTAGCTGAATTCACACAGCTATTAAATAATGCGAATTTTATAAAATATATTCGCTCTATAATATATACTCCTCTTAAGTGCCACTAAGTAAACAAAATAAAAACGAAAAAGTATTGTTTTTGCTCATGTGACTCAAGCAAATTGTGTAATGCTCACAGCATTCTCTGGGAGCGCCTGATCAACGCCCATATTGCGAGTCGTTCTCTGAAAAAGGTCAGCAAATATGGAAAGACAAGTCAGAAGGGTTCGTGATATGCAAAATTTAAAAAGTTGCGTTTTTAGTCACTCGACCTCATGTGTGGGACCAACTTGAAAAGGTCAGAGTTTCAGACTTTTTTGTGTGGTTAGAATGTAATCACGACTAAGCAAATAAATAAGTACAGTTATGCTCAATATAATAGTAATGGATTATAAAATGAATGAATATCGTTCGACGAAATAAGAAGCTGTGTTTTTAATAACTTTCATTAAAAATATTGCGAATTCCATAACATAAATTAATTTCAAAATTTACACAAAGTTCAGGAAAGTTCAAGTTAAGTTTTTAAAAATGGCTATCAAAATCTTCGAATTTTTTGGCAGAATTTCTAGAAAATTTTTGAGTACGCAATTTTGTAGACCAATCAATTTTTTTTGTGCAAGTTAAAATTCGCTCAAAAATGTTCTTGAATTTTCAGAATTTCTTTCGTCAATGGTGTTGAGTGATTCTTCGATACAACGCATGAAGAAAAATGTATTTTGTATGGAAAAACAATACCCAACATCCTTGACAAAAAAAGTTCTAAAAACTCAGCGGAAATTGTAAGGTACTTCTAACTTTCACACTATTATGCTAAAAACGAATGATCTATAAAACTGCGTGCTCAAAAATTTTCTAAAAATTCTGCCCAAAAATATTGAAATTTTTATGCAACTTTTCTTGATTAACTTTCCTCAACTTGGTGTAAACTTTGAAATTTCTTTTTATGTGGTTTCTGTTCTGGAGTTCGCTATTTTTAAATGAAAGTTATTACAATCACAGATTTTTATTTTGCCGCACGATATCCAATTTAATTTCACTGCTATTATATTGAACACAACTGTACGTTATATCCAATAAGCATTTAGGCTAGAGTCGACAGTAACCGTAAGCATATTCACATCCGTCACTGTAATGGCCGCAGTTACCGAACCCATAATTGTATTCGTAGTCGCAAATAAAGCTATTGCCAAAAACTTTACCGTCGCCATAACCGAAACCGTAACCGTAACCGTAATCTTGAGCGTAGCTGCAACTTTAAACGAACACTTATACGTAACGTGACCACTACCGAAACTGCAATGATAGAGGTAACATCAACCAAAACCTTAACCTTGCCTGTAATACTACCCGTAACCGTAACAGCAAAAGTCTAAAAAATTAAGAAAGTTTTACGGTTAAAGTTAAAGTTACGCTACTTATTACCACGGCTTAGGCATATAATTGCTAGTTTTATGCTTACATTAAATGTTTCGGTGAAATTTAAGTTTAAGATTACTACGGCTTCGACTTACTTCAGAGTTTATTCCCACTTTCATGGTTATGTTTAGTTAAGTTTTAAATATTGCTACGGTTAATTTTATCACTATGCTGCGTTGTGGAGAGGGTTATGGGTGCGTTTTCGGTTAAAGATATGATTACTGTTTCCGCTACAGTTACGGTTAGTTATGGTTGCACTTGCGATTGCTTTTGGCATTTGTCATCATCCACACCTTTGTTGTTGTTGTTGTAGTAACAGTAATTTGCCCTATTTCGCCTGTGCTGATCGCAAATAAATATTTCGTTAAAGCGATAGGGGGGTCTCCGTACCAATAACACAGTTTTTATCCGAGCAACGGCTACTATTTGATATAAATTTCTACTTGTTAGATAACCCAAATACTTGGGCAATAATTTGTCTCATGTGAGATGGAAAAGATATCAATCATTTGGTAAACAAAGATTATATGTAACCATATGTATATGACATAACAAGACGCTACATTGAAACCTTATAATGAGGAAATCACTTTCACTTAGTACGGCATATAAACCTTCTGACCCACTTAACCAAAGCACGTCCCTTTTTAACAGCTTCTTAAGCAAGCTAATACTGTCTGTCCAGCTGTAATCTTATAGCTTACATACAAACGATCTACTTATGTAAAATTAAAACATTACAAAACTACAATGAAAACTACGCTGACAGCAGTGTGTCATAATCTGTATGTAATATTAGATATTGTTACCACGAAATAAATATGGAGCTCAGTATTGGTGTCCAAACACTAAGCCAAATCGACTATACGCAGGTCAGGCACATACTACCTACGGGTCCACGTACCACTGACGATGTAATAAAACACAATAGCCATAGACTGAACTGTGTACAATGTCGGTGGTGTCCAGCTGATTTATGTAAAATGTAATAAAGCTTACAAATGTTTGTATAGATTGAAAAAGCAGAAATATAAATTGGTGCAACAAACAAAGCCGAGTAGGAAAAATTAGGAGATTAAATGTATTAAAAGTGGAAATTTCTAACAAAGGTGTAATATAGTTTGGCATTAGCGCATATAAACAACAACAATGCAGATGATTTCAAGTATATAATGTAGGAAATTTAATTTATCAGTTTCATTGCCATGATTTGTCTTTGTTCACTTTTAAACCAGGAAAAAAAATTTTAATTGAATTAAGCGCGTGAAAAAGTTATTGTTTGATTAGCAGTAGACGGAACTACGGCAGTATCTTTTTTACTACATACAGTGGGTTTCATAACTATAGCACATGCGTAATTGAGGTACTTTAAAGAATTATTATTAAAATTAATATGTATTTTTACAGAAATCGTTAATTATGTTTTAAAAATGTATGCGAAACTAGCGAAAATTCTACTAATTTACATCAAAATGAAAAAAAATTTTTTTTTTTTAGAATTTTCGAAATTTTTAAAAGTATTTGTTTTTTTTCCCCCCCATAAAAATTTTGCCTGATTTTTTTCTTGGGGAGTTGTGTATTTCCTTTATACAAATAGATGAACGTAACCTTTTTATATACGAGCTTAATGAGCAACAAAATTATATAATCCAAACTATTCTGACAAAAAAAAAAAAAAAAAAAAAAAAAAAAAACTATTCTGAAAAAAAAAAAAAAAAAAAAAAAGTTTTTGATGAAAGATGTAAAAAAAATTTACATATTTCTTTTCACATTCCACTAGCACGAAATAAGTTGTTTGGTCATTAAATTGGGTAATTTCGTGTTTAACTTATTGAACTCGACTAGAAAGTTAGAAAAAAACAATTTTCGGCAAAAATACAAATTTTTGTAAAAAAAAAAAAAACGAAGCTTCTTAAAATTTCCTTTAGATATATCAGAGGTATAGCATAAAAAAGAATTTCGTCCGAAATATAATGGTCAGTTTTAACTTTTACGATTTTGAAAAGTTTAAAATCTTCTAAAATTAGAAATTTTAAAACTTTTTTTTCAAAATATTTTTTTTATATATACCTCTAAGTACCCAATTAGAACCTGCCAAATTTTTGTTTTTAAATATTATTATTACAAATATTGAATAATAAGCTTTACAAAACATGAAAAAAGGAGAACATGAAATATTGAATTTGCATAATTTAAAAAAAAAAAAAAAATTTTTTAATTTTTTATTTTTTGTTCTTTGTCGGAACTTCGTTTAATGACAAAAGAAAACACCCCAGCAAAATTCATTTGAATCGAAACAGATCGATTTCAACTATTTGACGATTTGATATGGAAGGACCCATAAATATTTGACGGTGCTTTAGTTTTGTCGCTTCACTTTTCGAGTTTATCGGAAATTTTTTTTGGATGAACTAGGAAATTTTTTTTATTTATTCAAATTTCTCATACCTAATATATATTCTTTCTCAATAACAAGGACTAAAAAATTAGAACTTTTATTTAAGATTATTTTGAGTAAAATGTTTCAAAGGGAATTACGATGCTTTAAAAATCATGTTGAATTTTTATAAAAATTTTTTTGTCATCTTTCCGGAAATGGTGATTGTTGTTGGAGCAAAGCTCGAATTTTTATGTTTTGTTTGTTAATTGATATTAGAGGAAAAAATTACAACGTTATGCACAGCGATGGTATGGGATGACATGTTTCGAAGTGCCCAACTTCTCATCAGACCCCTTCTCGGACATTGAGATACGAACCCAAGTGTCTGCACCAAAGCCGTTGTTAGAGTACTGTAACAACTAAGCTATGATGCCCTGTAGCGTCACGATGCATTTTTCCTCTAATGTGCCATTTTCTTATTCCTTTTATACATTCTTTGGTACATATGTTTTATGTCAACTCAAGCAAAGTGGAATATTTTTTTTTTTTTTTTTTTTTAAAAAGGGTCTTTTGGTATCTGTGAAAATTCCTAAACTTCATGGAGTTTGTTAAAAAGAAAAGAAACACTTAAAGGTTCTACCGTTATACTAGAATTTAAAGAAGCGTTGTTTCGGTTTTCTGATTTAAAATATTCTAAAAACTTTTTTTTTTTTTAATTTTCAAAACTCTTTCACATTTTTTAAAAATATGCAGAAAGTTTACAATTAAATCTAATCTGTATGAACTCTTATTATTAAATTAGAAAAATATTGAAATTTAGATGATATTATATAAATGATTAACAAACACTTTAACGAAATAATATAAGTAGAAATCAGTTAATTTTGCGGGCAGATCTTAAATAAAATCCAAATAAATAAATAATTTTACATTACAATTTTTTTCGTGAAACCCTCCATTAAGCATGTAAAGTGTGAATGCGCTATAGTTATGAACCACATTATATATTTGGAGCGCTATTTGCTTAGCCAGTGTTTATGGAAATCAATTTAGGACTTCACACAAAACTTGAAAGACTAAAGAAAAACAAGCCAAAAATGGTAGGAAATAAAGTTATGGCAAACCATTGATTGCATTGAAATTGTGCGCTACCGATTGATTGAAGAAGAGCTAGCGGCTCTCGTAATATGAATGTATGCTCATGAATCTAAAAAAATATATAATAATACACATTTTCCTGATGCACATAACACAATGACCTGGGTTCGCCTTGAGCATAGAAGATTCACAATAATTTTGATAAAACTAACACTCCCATATAAACACATTCGCTCATACATATGGACCAATTGCAAAAACGCCAAATTGAGTATGAATTATAAAAACTATATAATCGATACTTCTAATTGCAACTTTTTTAATGCTCTGCAAGTTTTAACTTAGCAAAATAGTACAAATCAGACCTGTTAAGTATGATTACTAATCGTAATGATTGCCGGGTTGATTAATTATTTTTTGGAAAAGCCTACTAATGATTGTTTTCGGCTTTTAATGATACAAAAATAATAACAATAAAAATAAGAAAAAAATAAATAAAAAATTAAAATAAAAAAAATTTAAGAAAAAAAAATTTTAAATTAAAAAAGTAAAAAAAAAAAGATTTTAAATTTAAAAAAAAAAAAAAATTTTTAATAATTAAAAAATTACTTTTTTTTATTAGTTTTTATTATTTTTGAGTTTTTTAATACTTTTTGGTATTGTTGCAGACAAGCGGCACATGCGGAACAATGATCACAAAAAAAAAATTATCAAAAAAATTAAATAAAAAATAGTCAAAAAAAAAAATTATTAAAAAAGAATAAAAAAATAAGAAAAATGAAAATTTAAAAAAAAATTTTATTACAAAAACAAATTTTAATAATTAAAAAACAATTTTTTTTTCATTAGTTTTTTTTATTTTTTAGTTTTTTAGTACTTTTTGGTATTGTTGCAGGAAAACATAAGCACTTGCGGCACAATGATCATAAAAAAATTATCAAAAAAATTAAATAAAAAATAATCAAAAAAAAAATTATTAAAAAAGGAAAAAAAAAGAATAAAAAAAAATTTATTAAAAAAGAATAAAAAAATAAGAAAAATAAAAATTTTAAAAAAGTTAAAAAAAAGTTTAATTAAAAAATTTTTTTTTTAATTAAAAAACAATTTTTTTTTCATTCAAACATAAGCACATAAGCAAAAAAAATAAAAAATTATTAAAAAAATTTAATAAAAAATAATCAAAATAAAAAAGAAAAATGATTAAAAACAGATAAAAATTCAAAAAAAAAAAGTTAAAATCTAAAAAAAAAAAAATTTTACAAAAAAGTAACACAAACAAGTAAAAAAAGATTATCGAAAGTAATCAAGCACAATAAAATGGTTTTTCTTTACTTTCTTAAGGCATGATTCCTGGTTTTCATTCACTTTGAAATTATAAGCGATTAGTTAAATAAGAAAAGAATATAACTATTCAAGTGCCATTAAGGCATTAAGCCATTAAGCATTTTTAAGGTGTATTACATTGATAACGAAAAGGACCTCCCTAATAATTTGTAACTTATCATTTTCCATAAACGGGTTACATATTACAGTTTGCTTTATGGCATACACCTTTAAACGCCCCCTTCAATGTGCCGTTCACCTACGAATTTAATATTCGCTCGCTGATTTATGTAGTCGCCATGCCTTAACTGGAGTATAGGAATTAATAATTATGTTTAGCTGAAAGGTTTTTTATACTCAGCTGACGGCATACACGAATCGAGATGGATATAGATTTATGTATCAATGTATCGGAGTGTTCAGGGAAACAACAGTAAGTGATAAAATCCATGTTTTGAAAACAACTTATTGAAATTTGGTTCGCAGGTCCCAATGCTATTTTAAATGGGTAAAATCGCATGATAGCCACACCCAATTTTTCTTTATTAAATTATCGTTGACGGACCATGCCCACTTCTATATAAAAATTTTGTAAAAGGGAATAAACGAATAAAATATGCAATATATATACAAAATTATTTTATATCAGATCTATTTTGCTTTCAAAGTCTCGTTGTAAGAAGAAATGCGATAAAATAAAAAAAATTTAATTGGGCGTGGCGCCGCCCTCTTTGTTTTTATCATGGTTACGCAAACGTTCCGTACCGATAACTCGAAGACGATTTGAGCTATCATAAGATTCAATTTGATACACATTATTATGATATAACGCGCTACATTTTTGTTGAAAATGAACCAAATCGCCTGATAGCCACACCCTTTCTTGATAATAGTATCAAAAAGGTGTATCTGTGTTTTTGAATGGCGATATCTCTGAAATAAAGCAGTTGCAAGATTGAAGTTTTCCAAAGAGAATAACGTGAACCAAATTTAGCCATCTTAAAATAAAGTTTCGAAATTATTTTTTTTTTTCTGAGATCAGAGATGATTATTTTTCTATAAAAAATAAAGGCAATCGGCTAATAACGACACCCAGATTTTATATAATGATGTGTGATGTGTTTGTTGCTAATCCTCACAGCTGAGTATATAATATTCGGTTACACTTGAACTTTGACTACCTTACTTGTAATTCTTTAAGTTCGGCGCAATTTATCCTACAGACTAATGGGCCATGAAGGTGTAACAATTTTGTGGCGATGTAAATAAATTTATACAAAGAAATCCATCTTACCACCAAAAATGGCTCAGTTCAGTAGGCACAAAAATGGTGGCGCGGGTAATTAATAAATTACGGATTTTCTTACATATACACACAATTTTAAATTAACAATGGAATACCTGAATACTAGTAGCACATCTGTGCTTTTGTGTGTATGTTATAATTAAAACTTCGATTACCAAATTCGTATTCTGAAATTACGTATCAATCTTTTGATATATATAAAAAAGACTCAATCAATCATCACTGAAGTTGAGCAATAAACTATTTCGTTGATTTCACTACACATTCCCCACAAGTACACATTTCCTAATTCGATTCAAAACCTAGTTGAAGTTTTTTTTGACAAAACTAGTGCAACGTTAGTTGAGTGGATTGTAGTCTTCTCTAAGGCAGATTTCATTAGAAACCATTTTTTAATCATAATAAATATGAACCTAAATTAATGAATAAATTTTTTCCTCCGGACCATTTTTATTTACAAAATTCTATATCTATCTCCATTCGTTTACGCCGTTACGACCGACCGAGGGGTAACTAAAATTAATATAATGTGTGAGCTTTGCTCTGCTGATGTTTATTGGAACAATTTCCCCTCACCTTTCATCCAATTTGGTTGGTAGGAAAAACCAGCTTCGGGTGTCATTTTCAGTGTCAATTTTAGAGAGCGACATCGCACATCAACTTTCCACCATGTCGGAAAATCAAAAAACCCGAATGATAAAAAAGTTGTCAACTTCATAAGTACTAATAAGGAAAGCAAAGTGACCGTAACCGAACGAAAAGTCGAAGTTCGGTCGTTGTCTACACGGTTAAAAATCATCCATCAGTTATATTTTTATTTTTTTATTTTATTTTTTTGTAAAATTCAGTGCCGTTGAAACCTAACTGAGTAAAAAGTCAACACTCTTTTCAAAACATTTTTGTGGCGCAGTCCTATCTCTATGGCGCGATATACAACAGGTATATCATCATAAACCTCCTAAGAGATTTTTGCGCCAAGCTTCTCTTCCAATTTGTGGTGTGCCGATTTGAATTTTCCCTACAAATTGGTGGGACCTACAGTTTTTTGCCGACTCCGAACGGCATCTACAAAGGAGACGAATTTTTGCTGAGAAGCCTGTCATGGCAGAAATACACTCGGAGAGTTTGCCAAACCACTGCCGAGGGGCGACCCCGTTTTGAAAAACTTTTTTCAAATCACTTTTGATGTTACCTGTACCAGGGCTCGAACCATGGACCTTCGGTGTGGTAGGCCGGCAACACTACCTTCACACCACGGCGGCCGCCGTCCACTCTGATAAAAATCACGTCGATTCGAAGCCTGCCAACTAACATCATTTATTTAATTTTTTTTTATTTGGTAAAACATTTATGATTTAAAATTGAAACTCTTTTCATCACATTCACATTCTCGAAAACTAGAACAGTTTGAATTTTGAAACTGGTTCGTTTTAGTTTAGTACGCGGTTAAAAATATGGGCTTCAATTTTATACCATTTATTGGCTTTAGACATTTTTAAACACTTTTTTGAAGTGAATACCAAAGCAGAAATTTTGTTATTTTTACTTTTTTTATTATTTTTAGTTTTCCTATTTTTATTTTTACTTTGTTATTTCTACTTTTTTTTTATTTTTACTTTTCATATTTACATTTTTCCTTTTTTTGTTTTTAATTTAAGGGTTTTTTTTCTTTTTCATTTATATTTCTTAAATTTTTGTATCTTTACTTTTACCGTTTTTGCTTTAAATTTTTTATTTAAACATTTTTACTGATATTTTTTGAATTTCTTTAATCTTTTTTTTTTAATATTTATTTTAAATTATTTTTTAATTTTTTTTATTTTTATTTTGATTTATTTTTTTTTTATTTTTATTTTGATTTATTTTTTTTTTATTTTTTATTTTTTAAATTTTTTTTATATTTTTTTTAAGTTTTTTATTTTTTTAAATTTTGTTTGAAATTTTTTTATTCCTTTCTAATTTTTTAATTTTTTTATTTCTTTTCAATTTATTAATTTTTTTATTTTTATTTTTTTTTAAGTTTTTTATTTCTTTTTTATTATTTTTTTATTTATTTTTTATTTATTTTTTTTATTTAATTTTTTTTCACTTTTAATGTTTATATTTTTCACTTTTAATGTTTATTTTTGTTTTCACTTTTAATGTTTATATTTTTACATTTATTTTTTTTATTTTTATATTTATTTTTTTTTATTTTTACATTTATTTTTTTTTATTTTTACGTTTTTATATTTATTTTAAAAATTTTTGTATTTTTAACTTTTACTTTTCAACTTTTTTCTATTTTTCCTTTTTTTACATGTTTCTATTTCCAATTTTTTTATTTTTTTTACTTTTATTAATTTTGAGTGTTTATTTAAATTTTTATATTTCGTTGCTTTTATTTCTTATTTTCACTCTATTAAATTTTATTTTTACGTTTCTTTTTTATTTTTGTTTTATTTTATTTTTTTTTTCTATTTTTTTTATATAATTTTTTTTTATTTTGTTTTATTTATTTTTTATTTTATTAAATTTTTTTATTTTACTGAAAGGGGTTTCAAGTCATTGAATCTTTTTCTTGAGACTTTCATATTAAGATCACTCGACTCCGAAACAAAATTTAGCCCCACATTTTAAACCGTGCAGTTGCAAAATTTAAAACACAATTCTTACAATATAGTAATGTTTTTATATTTTAAACTTTTTTTAATTAAAAACATGCTACTTTCGATTACTAAGCGCAGTCTCTCTACCTTTGTATCAGAGCTCTGGATTCACAGGCTTTCACCAAATCGATTTAGAAAAAACTCCGGAATCACTTTTGAACAAGGTATAAAGGTGCGAATTGGTGTTTTGAATGCAATTCTTTATTTCACAGATTTTTTACATCTCAGCGGCAAAACATTGCTTATTTTAAACATTATAATAATACATCTTAATAATATTTCACAAGCATTATAATTCCTTCTATTAAAATAAGCTTAACCCACTTTTTTTCTTGTTGTAAAATATTTTTCATGCTAATGACATTGAAATGCGTTTACAATTATCTCAATTTCATAATCTCACACGAATGAATGTCAACTAAATTATGTCATTGTGTGGTTTTTTCACTCACAAATTACATATTAAAACGTTTTTAATAAACAAATTGCAGGTCTTATTATTAACATAAAATGTGACAAAGACACCATTAAAAAACCACAAAGAAATACCTTAAGACACACAAAACCAAAAGGGTCCTTCAATTGCATACTAATTCCAGTTGCTTTTATTGTAAACTTATTAAAAGTATATTAAGCACGATAATTCTTGTATTTCAACACACTCAATTAGATTTAATATATTTGCACTTACCACGGTAAGCGGGAAAAGACATGAGAAATAATAAAAAAAAAGTCAAATATGCAGTAAGGTCGTGAATATGGTGGTAAATGAACAACAGCAAAAAGCTATGCCGCATCTAATGTTTCGTAGCAGCGTTGTTGGTGTTGCATCAAGTGTTTTCTTGCAATGGAATGTAGTTATTGCAATTGCTAGTTATTGGCATCATGAGAATTGTATTTATTAATTTAAATTATACAGTTGCAATATGGACTGACAGTTTTTGCTATTTAATAACCAAAAAAAATAAAAAATAATAAGTAATCAGTTTTCCAGTGCGAGTTAAGCTACACTTATTACTAACCTTAGTTTAACAGCCCGTTTCTGGCTAGTAACTGCTGACAATTATCATAGCTCTGTTGTCATTTCCCTATTATAATTTATAGGAAAAGTTGAAATGGAGCTAAAACAATTGTCAGTCAATGCAAGCCACAATAAGGGTGTATGTTTGTATTCTGGAACTAGAAAATCCGGCCACGCTTCGCTGCGCCTCAGAACTAATAATAGACTGAGTCCGATTATAGCCATTATTTTTCCAAAAACCATTTTAGATATGGGACTTCATCACATCGCTTATTGCAGCATTCATGTACTTAACACATTTTGGAGCATCCTGGTCGATAACTACGGAAGCGGTCGAGTTTTCGAAATGAAGGATATATTAAATGTCAAGTTAGAAGTCTAGTAATGCAACGGTGAAAGTTGCATTCAATTTTATTTAGCAGTTTTTGAGTGATGTGCGTCCAAACATACAGACAGACAGAGAAAAATTTAAAAAACTGTTGACTTTGATTCTATTGGCTAAATAATGAACCCTCCTATACATTTTTCTGGAATACATATTTGCAATGTACAGACAGTTACAATTTTATTACAATTAAAACTTTTTTACAATTACAATTTTATTACAATTAAAACTTTTTTACAATTAAAATTTTATTATACATATGTAAGTAGAGATTAGAAATAAATATTTTTTTCATATTTTTGAAGAATGTTTCTTTAAACGGATTTTCCAATATTCTAATTATTTACGCAAAAACATTGGAGTTTGTGATGCCGCATCTAAGTCAGCCAAACTTTTACCGATTCTATTGAAATTTGGTCTTCTTTATATATCGTCTCATTTCAGCGTTAACGTTTTCGTTCGTTCCTTTTTTATAAGGAAATACTCACAAGACATCGGGACGCTCGACGTGATAATCAGTTTGCTAAAATAAATTGGGGACAGATTTCATGGTCAACGGAAATAACGCCAATTGATTTTATTTCGCATATCAAATTGACGTTATTTCTCTTTCCAAAAGACGTAAAAAATCGCACGGCTGTGTTTATTAAATATTTGAAAGAGAAATGCGGTCAATTGACATTTTGAAAAGCGAAATAACATCAACTGGCGTTATTTCCAATTGCAAAGCGACATAAAGTCAATTGAGGTTATTTCTCTTAACCTTGTTACCTGTCATCAATAACATATCCCTCATGATTTTCCGTTCCCTTATTTACCTCGCATCTACATTTTCAATAAGCAAAAGGCAAGTACTTTTGATAGGTTTTTCTCGTTTTCTGAAATTTTTCTGAATTGTAGATACGAGATTAAGCAGATTTTGAACGATATCCCGGCTCGGGTTGTATTTTGATAAACGAAATTTTGTGGTTTTTTTTTTGCTAATAGCAATCCAATAGCCGCATCTTCGCTGATCAAGAAATTTTTCAAATTGCTGGTTTCAGATAACTACATGGGCTAGATGCATATCAACTAGTTGTTGTTGTTGTTGTTGTGGTAGCGACAAAAACACTCCCCGAAGGTTTTGGGGAGTGTTGTCGAATTAACAGTCCTTGGCCGAATTTGAACCCGGTACGCTCCGGTACTCCCTTGCGGTACCGCCCGACTGTCGTGGTAGCGATTTATGACCAGTGAAACCTTCTAGGTCATGTCACCCTTCCTTCCGTAAGGAAGGATAAGGTAGGTAATGAGCGGTGAGAGGCATCATATCCGTAGATCAACCATCGAGTTGCACGTCATTACCTTTGTGCATATTGTTCGCCTCTTACGACCGGTATGCCTACCTCGGGCATATTCTAAACCCCTAACCCGCAGGGGCACATATCAACTAGTCCGAGCGCATGCTTGTTTGCAAGGCCATAATTCATCGGGCAGTAAATCGAATTAATCAATCAAAATAGATGTAGAGTAACACATATCGTCGACCTCGATGTCTAGAACTATTCAAAACCTAAAAGAACAATTTCTCTTTTACTCTCTCACTTACTCTCTTACTTATCACTCTGAGAATCGGCATCAAGCTCTTCTCACGTTAATCCTAGGAAACAAGCAGTTCGAACAGGGTTGGACTAGAGTGATATTAGTGCTAAAAGACTAGGTTCAATTTAAGAGGCAAAGAGATGTTTAGTATCATGAGAGATATACCACATGCAGGGCAAGCGTTTGGTATGTTGCGGCTGAATATGGATAAGTAAGAGTTTAAACTATTACAATATCCAGAACGAAGTTGTGCTAGAATGACTCTAGTCTTCCTCGGAAGGACGCGCTCCTCTTCACCTATTTCAGGTGGTTTGATGTCAATAACTGGGTTTACAGTCCGAGATCTAAAGGGGCCTGTCTAACGACTCTCGGTGTGGAGGTCACTTAGAGCCCGCCTGTGATGACGCAGGACAAACGGCTAGGAAATGTTATGCCGTAATTCATCATAGTACTCACGGAGATGCTTCGTTGTTTGCCTAGGTGACGCATCTTCATTAAATAGATACCGGTTTGGATGTCCGCGTTTATGACAGTTCAGGAAAAACGGTCTGCTCAACTGTTCCGCGTACTTTCGAACGTTGGGCATTTTAATCTCTTGATAAAGGTGTGTCTTAGATGACATAAGAAGACACCCCGAGGCAGTTCAGATGGCGGTGCTTTGGCAGACTTGCCAACTTCGTCCAGTTGGTGTCAGAAAGATTGGGAGACCGGATCAGCGCAGCGTTATCATTAACCGGTCTGCCGATAGCCTTTTATGTAGCAAGCAACGTTTCTTTATCTTTTCCCCAAGTGCTGCCGGCAAGTGACTGAAGAAGGACACCACCCTGTGGCACCTGACTGACTGAAGAAGGACACCACCCTGTTGCAACTGACTGACTGAAGAAGGACACCACCATGTGGCACCTCCTGTCTGCATCCCTGCTGAGTAGATTTAATTTTTTTTACTTAATTTGAGACACTATTAGCACCAGCATTTGCTCCGTCATTTTACCTTTTATTGATTACAAAATTTATCATTTGGTTGTAGAAATGCTGTGGTTTGTTGTAAAAAGTTATGAAACTTAATGCTCAAATATTTTAGGAATGTATAAGCTATTTTTTATTTAAAGTAGCTATCTTTGTAGCGATAAATGTAAGCATTATTTAAAAAAAAGTTTCATCCGAGATCTTGTCATTCAAAAAATTAAGACATAGATTAGACGTTTACCGCACAAATGTCGCTCAAATGCAAAACTATCTAATGAATTTTGTAATTTTTTACTGGTTGCACGTTTCCCTGTTTCGCTTGTAATAATAATTTTCCAATATGCAACCATAATATGCATCGCTTAAAATTGTTTTAAAATTTCAAAAAAGATCACATAACGTTGACAGCGCATGCATAAATTCCAATTAAACTGACCAAATTTGCAGACAACGGTTTCACAGCGCTTTTCACGAGTATTTACACATAATAAATCGACGCTTTTCGCATATTTGCATACGCAATTGAATTAGTGAAAATACCATTTTTGGGCCTAAACGTTTGCAAAACACCGTGAAAAAGCGATTACAGTATTTTTTTTTTTTTTGTTGAATTTTGTTTGATTTTGTTCAATCTCATTTTGGTACTATTTTCACACTTCAATTGATTGGATGGCTTAGATTTTCTGGCAGGTGTTTGCCTTTCCGCAAATAAACGAATTTTGTATAATTTCCAATTTGATTTTGTCGATGACAATGGATGTTGATGATGATGATGAATGGATGACATGACATGTGATATGCTACTTAGCAACAACCATACTCGTACATATTTAGTAGTGCTTACTAGTTGTTAGATATCGTCTAAGTATGTTTGTTTTAGGGTAAGCAAGCAGTGTATACAACGTAAATTGCTATTGTGCGGTATTAATGCTATGATAATTAATCGCATATAGCCGCACTCAACCCATACATATGTACATACATGCACATATATATTGTAGTTGGAAATTGTGGGAAAATCAGCATTTTATTTATTCTATTTATTCTTGCTGATGGATGAGTTTCATATGCAGATTTACGAGCTGTGCTTTGTGTACAAAAACAAAATACTAACGAAAACTAGCAACAAAACATTCGTCAAAATTTGTGCCATCATTCACAGTTCCCATCGCTTGCAAGCGACAGCTTTCCTTTTTCTCCCACAGCCACGGAAATTGATGCAAATTTATGCCACAAAAATTTACTGTTGTCATTTGTGAGAGTATTAGAAATTAGCTTTGTTATTTTACGTGATGATTTTTAAGTTTTTGCCAACAAACGTGCCTTAGAGCGTATCGGGAAAAACAAAATCGAATATGGATCGTCCTTTTGAAAGGCAGTTTCGGGGGAAAAAAATGTCTAGCCATATTAGATGTGGCATACTACACTTTAGATCATATCTTTAGAATGGAATACTTATTTCAAAGAGTTTTCAGCATCAAGTTGTCTACCGAATGCAAAAATGATGCCTTCAAACAATAATATTAGTGTATGATACTTTAAGAGTGGACTAAAGTGTTGAGAAATATGTAAAGAGAGACGCAGAGTTTTTTAATAATGATTACCAGTTCAATTAATTTATTTCTTTAGAGTCCATTTAACGATTAGTTACCACTGTTTTATACTTTTAATGATTATTTAATTTCTGAATTGATAATTTTTTTTTTAAATCATTAGTTCTACGGCTATAAAAAAATATAAAAAACAATAAAAAGAAATTACTTGGTTACTTTTGATTATTTAATGCATATAAAAAAAAAAATTTTTTTTTAGAACAAACCTAAAAAAAAGCTTTAAAAAATTTAAATAAAACAATTAAAAACAATGAATTATTTAACTTATATATTTCTCCAAAAAAATAAAAGCAAGTCCAAAAGACTTAAAAAGTAGAAAACATTCCAAAAAATAATTAAGATAAACAAAGTTTTGTTTTTAGAAAAAATATAAAAAACTAAAAGAAAATAGAAAAAAAAAATTTTTTTTTAAATTTAAATAAAACAATTTAAAACAATAGATTATTTAACTTATGGCTTTTTCCAAAAAATAAAAACAAATCCAAAAGAATTAAAAACTAGAAAAAATTTGAAAAAAAAAATTTTTTTGTTTATTTTTTCCAAAAAAAAAAAATAAAAGCAAATCCTAAAGAATTAAAAGGTAGAAAACATTCCAAAAAATAATTAAGATAAAAAAATTGTTGTTTACTTTTTTTTTCAGAAAAGCAAAAACAAAACAAAAAAATAAAAAAAATTTCAAATATTTAACAAAAAAATATTAAAAACAATAAAAAAAATTGTTTGATTACTTTTGATTCTTTGATAGCTTTATTGTTTTTTTTTTTCTATCATTTTCTTCAGTAATTATTAAAAACAAGCTCACGAGTATACCTGTACTAAGTTTTTATTTTGATTCGGATTTCCTAAACTATATCATTCTTAAAGTAGAATGCATTAAAGAATCAAGCTTGTTTCTTTAATTAACTGAAATACAGATTTTTTCCAAATTTAGGAGATTTTTTTAACTGAATGGTAGATACATTTTTTCTTTAGTAGCATCCCTGCCCTCTACTGAGATGGAAAAATGGATGACTTGACCTCCCTTGGTGTTTCCAATTGGGGTCATTTATTGCTAAAAAGGAATGACTGGAGTGATTTTATATGCAACAGTGAAAATCGCCTAGGTGGTTAAGCGCCAATAATTAATAATGATGATGATGATCTAATCAATGGATTAATAATCCTAATTTCGATTTAACAGGTATGAGGTAAACAGCTATGTTTGGATTTTTCGATACGATCTAATGTGCATTTGTGCTATGCATATTTGATAGAATTTTAGAGGCCTCATCGTTGAGACTATTCAGATACCGATAACCAACTCAGTATACTGTATAATTTGAGTTGTTCTACAATCTTCGCTCTAGAACCGAAAACTTTGAAATATTTTTCAGTGATAGTTACACTGATATTTTCATACATTCATTTTTGCTTTATCGTTTATACGATTCTTGGCACCAATATCAAGCGAAGCCAACGTAGTTGGTAATGTCATCTTTCCTCTGATACAACCTCTAGATTTTTATTTCACTGAATTGTATTGTTAAAGGTCATCATTAAAATTACTACGGTTCTGGTCACAGGCATCTGCCAAAGTTCCATACAAATCCCGCTGAACTTTTCACTAACACAACAACGTAGATAGTGAAATAGGAAACCTTTATAGAGGGAGTTAGAATAAGGGGTTAGAATATGCCCGAGGTAGGTACGTATGCCCGTCGTAAGACTCATTGATGACACAATTTTTCTATCGTCAAGAATCGTGGTAACGGTTTCGTTATGTCCCTCTCTACTTTGAGAAGTGTTCCCTTCATTACTTGAGTACGCTCTGAGTGTCAATCTGGCGATCTCATACAAAATTACTTATTAGCACTGCAGTAAATTGCCCCGGTGTCGAAACTGAAAGCCCCTCATATTTGTGCCCTTTTGCTTCACGTTTTTACATTTTCTCTTCACCAGCCTCCTTGTTTTCTGAGATGCAGCGATATTCCGCATTGAACCAGTAGTTCTCTCCGGAAGCCCATAGTGTCTTCAAAGGAGTGAATTATGCTCCCACTTTTCGATAACATCGCTAGGTCGTCGATTGCTCTGAGATCAGGAGAACCATAAACTAGATTGACAAAACCTTATCTCGGTAGAAGCCATTTTCAAATGCGATCTCAATACAATATTTATAGACAGTAAGATTTGCTTAGGTGCAAATTGTGGAGTTTTGACACCATTTAATAACCATAAAGATTACCATAAACATGTAGGTATATTCACAATACCGCTATAAAACAATCATCACACTTACGCAAACAAAGCAACCAACACCAACGGTTACACTCACTGTGCTGAGCTGTTGGCACTGAAGCCACAATAAAGCAGGGGAGCGCTTGCATGCGTTGCAGCAGAAATCGTAAAATAACAGTAAATGAAAGCAATTGAAAGAAATAAAGAATTTCAATAGTAAAAAGCATGCCACACTCAAAACGAAAAAAAAAAAATTATATAAACAAAAATTTATAAAAGCACAATGAATGAATGAGCGCAAAAGCGGCTACTTGTCAGAGCGTCCAACACATTTACGCAACACTTGGCGACGCAGCTTGCTGTTACTCTATGCCGTGACAACAACAAATGCAGCTGTGCAGTGCGAAGCGCGACTAGTGCAAATCGAATTGCATTGAAAACATGTTTGATGGAAGCACATCTGCTGCTATAACCAACCAACTGCTGGATGAATCGAGGATGATGCAATTTGCCAATTCAATTTGAGCGTATTAAGTAAAGTGATTTATGCAGTAGGTATTTCAATAAGTGCTACTAATTAAGCACCATAGCTCGCCAGTTGAGTAAACACTCATATTGGAAAGTTATAAACTCCCCAAGGTGGTAGACAACGCATCTAATTTTACGCCCGAAATTGTTGCTACGTGCAAGGAATACGGTTGCACCAAATGTCGTATGAGACATTAATTGAATACATATAACAAAATACAAATAACAAAAAGTTTGATCATAAAAATTAGCATGTGGAGCAGTTGTTGAAGTAGCCAACTTTTCGATATAATCGTAAAATAGTATTAACGTCAACTGAAAAAGGAAAAAAAAAAATGTGTATGGAAGGACCAACGACAGTTCCGAAAGTTCAGCGAACCAAAAAAGTAATGGGCGCAATAAATTCGATTATTCTTTTAGTTTAAATAAAATAAAATAAAAAGAGCTTTCTAAGGTCACAAGTTAAATCTAGGGATGTGCGATTAATCAGTGAATAATAATTATCGATTAATCAAAACGATTAATTTCCCGATTAATCACATTTTTATTCTTTATAAAACAATTAATTTCATTGTTCAGAAAATTAAGTAATCCCAAAAAAAGAAACTTTTTGAATAAACATTAATTACTCGGGATCTTAATAACAGCTTGATCGGCTATTTGCGCAACAGGTTATAATTAGTTTTTGTCCATGCACTCGACTTGTTTCGGTGTTGTGTCATCTTCCGCGTTAATATGTTATGATACCCTACCAACCATAGCTAAACGCGTATAAACTCTGATTCCTTTTCCGGGCCTTTTCTTGTCCATAAAGTAAGCTTACAGTTTTCTTAACGGGGTCTTTTTAAGTAAATCATCAGATAGCTGGAATCAACCCCCTTCTATTTGAGCGAAATTTGGTGGTGAGTTTCCTTTTTATTATAAAACGAAGTTCTGCTAAAGAAAAAAACTAAAACTTGTCTTTTTTTTTTTGAAATTTCTCCTTTTTCCTGTTTTGTAGCTTTTTTCGATATTTGGGAAACTAAAACATAATTAATTTTGGAGAAAATTTTTTTTTTGTATTATACTTTTTTGAAAAATTAAAAATTTTCTAAAATTAGAAATTTAAATTTAAATTTTTTTTTTCAAAATATTTTTTTTTTCCTCTAAGTACCCCCTTTGAAAGTGCTAAAGTATCCCCTGCAGGTTAGGGGTTTACAATATGACCGAGGTACGCATACCCGTCGTAAAGGCGACTAAAATGCAAAGAGGTAATGACGTGCAACTTGATGGTTGATCAACGGATGTGGTCTCTTTCAACTCTAATTACCCATCTTCTCCTTCCGTAAGGGATGACATGACCTTGAAGGTTGCACTGAAATTTAGAATTTCCAAAACTTTGAAAAAAAAAACAAAAATTTAATCCCAGCTGCGATCTAGATACTGTAACAGATTCAACTCTTACCTATCCAAACTGAACTGTCTTCCAACCAGACCTGTTGAATTTGATTACTAATTAGTAATCAACTAATTAGAAGGCTTTTTTATTGGTAATGATTATTTTAATTTTATATTATATTTCATTTTTAAAGAAAAGGCAATTATTAATTGATTACGATTAGAAAAAATAAACATTAAATAATCAAAAAAAGTTGTTTTTAAAAATCAAAAGTAATCAAAACAATTTTGTTATTATTTTTGATTTTTTTAATAATCGCATTGGATTTAATGATTAAAAATTTAAAGTTATTGTAATCAATCACTAAAGGGATTCTCAAGCAATTAATTAATCAAACCGGTAATCATCACGATTAGTAATCATTATTTAACAGGTCTGCTCCCAACGACACCACCCATCCGTCGAAGGAGAGTGACGACTAGGCAGGACGAAGCATTTCTAAGAGAACAACAACATATGATGAGCAAAGTAAGCTATTGATGATGGGTTTCAAATTTTTTTGTTGTAGTCTCGTGTCTTGTTTGTCGTTTTGACGGTAGAATAATATGGAGGAGGGATTGGGATGACCTAGAAAGTTCGACGTGACATGTAGCACCACACTCGGGCTAGTACCTAAACAAACCGTATTCATATACCATCAATTTGCCGAACTTTCGTCAGCCGCGTTATTTTAAAAATAAGTTTCCCAAAATCCGACTACACCATTGTTCTACAAAAAGGCAGCGTGTGTTGCCACCAAGCAATCGCAAATCATATGAATATCGGCACTTCACACATATTGGCACTGCAGCATTTGAACGTTCGTTTTAACGGCGCACCAGAGATGCATTGAACATTAAATTTTAGACTAAAAGCAGCTGTCAGATTCGCAAGGAACTAAGCATTTGCTGGCACACCGTACCATCATATAGTTTGCATGTTTGTGCCCCAATTTTTGATTCACGTGCGTTATATGCTCCATTACAGCTTAGGAAACTGAGTTTTATAAGAAGTTAAAGAGGGTGTTTCAAAAGTAGTTACGAATGTTTGATACTTTATTCGAACAGTGGAAGCTGCGGTTTTTATTCAAGTAGTAATTGATGAAAACTCTTTATAGGTTGTTTAAATATAAATACCGAGCAAACTTTGAGTTTCTAAAGTTAAAATTTGTCAAACTCTGTTGAAATGCAGAACAGACTTCCAAATCCGAATTTTTTCCAGTTTGCCATAAAAAAAAAGAACGAAAACCTTGTGTGGGGCAACAAATCATAGTTTTAGCCAAGCGATAATGCTCTATTTAGCATCAAAAGCAAAGTATACGAACTCAGGTATTATACATTCCATACACAGGACTCACCCTGTAGATATGCATGTTAATAGCCGAACTCTAGCTGGCATGGATGGCAAGCTTGAATACACTACTTGCTGTGCAATAGACATTGTTTGTGGTAGGCTATAGGCATGAGGTTATAAGCTCTACGAGCTGACTAGTGAAAGGCAGCAAGTAAATGGTCACTTTTCTTTGTTCAACTTTAAGATAAGAATCTGCAATGGCTTTTTGTGAATACATTGGCTACCCTGTAGAAATTTTTTGCGAGAAATAACTTTTATGTCCACACTTCCCTGCAAAAATTCGTGCGACTGATCTCCAAAGTGGGCTACAATTGATCCCAACTATTCCATTACAGGTATAGTTGGGATAAGTCTATTTTAATTTCTGTAGCAGGATTATTTATAATTCGATTGTAGCAATGCTGTGCTTGGCGTGAAAAATTTTGAAACTTAATACTTGATTTATTCAGGAATGGATAAACTAATATTTATTTTCAAGTAGTTATCTTTGTAGCGATAAATGTTAGCATTATTTAAAAAAAAAGTTGCACGCGAATGCGGTCTGTAGTTCTGAAATCTCAGACTTTGTTTTATAATGTGTAAAGATTCTGACTCGATAAATATTTCAAATATAGGGTTTTGAAAGAAAGTTTTCTGTTGATTTGATTGAAAGTTGCGTCTGTACATTGAAAACTTCTTTGACCGAGGGTATGTTATAGAGTTCATCTGAAGTACTTTTAGATTTTTCTCTCTGTTTCTATCTATGGTGATAGGTATCAAGGCGGAGTTGGGGATTGATTTGTAAATTTAAAGGCAGATGACGAATTGAGGGTAAGGAGACGGAAAGGAGAAAGTATTTCGGAAAAACTCTGCTGGAAATACCGATAGAGATGAAGACTTAAACTAAACTCATGTGATAGAAAGGGACAGAACATAGAAACGGAAGCAGAGGAAAAGAGGATGATGAAGAGAAATATCTAAACGGCGTTGGAAACAAGAATATAGATGGGGAAGGCAATATAAAGGAATATGCTTATGATTGATCAGTGCAATAACAGCTTAAGTCGATCTAAGAAAATTGGCAAATCCAACTTTCGTGGCGATTTTTAATAACATAACCGCTTATTAAGTCGGGCAAGCATGTTTTTTTTTAATTAGTTGTTAAAAAAAAAAAAATATTATTAGTTAATTAAAAAATATATAAATGTAGGAAAAATGGAAAAATTATTTGTCAAAACTTATCATAACAGATTGAGGTGAAGATGAATGTGAGATGGAGAAGGAGCGTGAACGGGGACGATCGTGATGGAGTTTGAGATGCATGGAAAATGAGTGAGGGCGATGTATGGAGGGTGCGTGTGATCCAGATACATAGGGAGAATGGGAAAATAAATATTGTTATGAATCAACACAGCCTGTAAATTGTTTTCATGATTTAGGGTAACAGGAAGTTATAAGCTATTTACAACCCAAGCGACGCCGGGTACTCTGCTAGTTTAAAATAAAAACGAAGGCCCTCGTTGCTAGTGCTGCTAATTAAAAATAGCAAATATAACAAATTTTAAAAAAATATAAGAAAAAATTAAATTAAAAAAAAAATATAAAAAAAATTGTACTAAGAAAAAAATTTAAAAAAAAATTTAATTGAAAAAAATTAAATTTAAAAATTAAACAAAAAAAAAGTTTACAGCTTTGCAAAATCAAAATTTTCTTTTTTTTACTGTTTTCCAGTTTATTTACTTTACTATTATTATTATTATTATTTTTTTTTTTTCAATAATTCGCAAACTACTGTATTTAAAAAAATAAACTATGGTACTTTCAAAGTGGGTGCTTAGAGGTATACAAAAAATTTAAATACAAAATTTTTCAACTTTTAATTTTAGAAAACTTTAGATTTTTCAAAAGCTAAAAATTTTAATTTCGCAATTAAATTTTATGATCGATATTTGTTGTATTATACCTTTAGTATAGTATCTAATTTTCAGAAGGGTGTTTTTTTTTTGCAAATATATGAATTTTTGGCAGAAAAATTTCTTTTAAATTTCCATTAGTTAAACACAAAATTGCTTAATTTTGATCACTGAATATTTTTAGTGCTATTGGAATGCAGACCCGTTAAATAATTATTACTAATCGTAATGATTACCGGTTTGAATAATTATTTTCTTGAGAATTCATTTATTGATTGATTAGAATTACTCTAAATTTTTTAGGATTATTTTCCAAATAATTAAAAAAATAATTTAAAAAATCATGATTTTTTACGATTATTAACAAAAAAAAAGTCAAAAATAATGAAAAACAAAGTTATTTTGATTGCTTTTGTTTATTTTTAATTTTTTTTTATTATTTTATTTTTTTTTCAGTATTGCTGTTGAAGCAAATAAATATACACAACAATACTGAAAAAAAATTTAAAATAATCAAAAAATAATTAAAAAAAAATTTAAAAAAAAAATTTTTAAATAATGAAAAACTTTTTTTTTTGATTATTGTTGATTTTTTCTAATCGCAATCCATTATTAATTGCCCCTTCTTGAAAAACATTTCAAATAATCATTACCAATTAAAAAAAACAGTCTAATTAATTTATTGCTAATTACTAATCAAATTTATCAGGTCTGGTGGAATGTAAGAACAAAAATGTAAAAAATTTTTTTGAATATTTAGGCAGTTTATCCTTCAAAATCGTCTTGTTTTTATTTCCACATTGGTATTATCTTTTTTGCCATCCATTAGTACTCACTCCCCCTTTTTAGTGACTTTAAATATTAGACATTTGGCTATTGAAATATATTGGACATTTGTTAAAAACTTGAGTTGATTAAGATCACCACTTCGCATATCGTGCAGCACCGCAACGGGCATGTGGCAAGTATGTGTTGCACGAAATAAGTATGGTAGTGTACCCACCTTTGCAGGCATTCCATGAAAAAACCTAAGTCAGCACAAAGCTAACAGTTGACAACAATAGACACAACTTTTATGAGATGGTATTTAATCAAATTTAAATCATTTTCGAACATCAGTGCTGTGTTGTTGTACAGTTTGTTTCGTAATGTTTTCGTACATTAATTATTTTTCACTTTTATAGTTATTTAATTTTGTTTTTTGAACGTTGGTGGTTTAAGCCACTAATTATATTTGCTTTTATCACATAAAAATGTAGCAACAACAACATCACATACACTCGTATACAGACAGTTCAATTTGTCATCGCCATTCACCACCAGCGCAATATGTAGCACACGCTCTATTCGGTCGCCCCTAGTTGCCCGTCAATTTGCTCGTGCCTGGAGCTTGCAAATCTCAACTAACAATTGCATTAACTAACATATATGTATGCATATGAGCGTGATAGGGATGTTGCGAATGTCAAATTTTTTTTTTTCATAAATGATAAGCAGATGCCATCTTACACGATCAATTCTTTTGACTGTAATTTAATATGAATAATATACCTTGTGTGCGTAGCACCACTAGGTATACAAATTTGTTTAGAAATTGAATTGGAACTTTTTTAATTGACAACGTTTGTTTGAATGTTTATCAGAAACCATAAATAACTTATTACTAATAAAAAAAAAAAAAACAGACAAAAAAAAATATAAATTAATTTTCTTCGCAACAAACATGTTTGATTTTTTTTTTTAATTTTTCGCGTTTATATTTCTCGTTTTTTTTTTTTTTTTAATTTTTCTCGTTATTTTTTTTTTAACTTTTAAGTAAAATTTTTTTTTTCATCTTTTATTTTTGTTTCTTATTTACATTTATTATTATATTTTTAATTTCATTTTTAAATTTATTTTTATAAAATTTTTTTTATTTATTTTATTTTTTATTTCCTTTTTTTATATTTTGCTTTTTCCTAAAATTTTTTTATATTTTTTTTTCATTTGATTAAAATTTTTTTTTTTAATTTTTTATTTAATTTTATTTTATTTTGTTATTTTTTTCTTGCTTTGTATTTTATTTTACGTCATTTTTTTCTGTATTTTATTTTGTTATTTTTTTTTTGCTTTTTTTGTATTTTATTTTATCTTTTTCTTTTTTTTTTTGTATTTTATTTTATGTTATTTTTTTCTTTTTTTGTATTTTATCTTATTTTATTTGGTAATTTTTCTCCTTTTAATTTAAATTTTAATTATTCTTTATTTTAAATTTTTTACTATTCCTTATTTAAAATTTTTATTTTTCTTTATTTTATATTTTATTTATTCTTATTTTCTATTTTTTCTTCTTTTTTTAATTCTTTTTTATATTTTTTAAAATTCTTTTGTTTTAATTATTTTGAAATTTATTTATCTGCATGTGTCAAATGATTTAAAAAATTTTTCGAGTTCACGACCGACTTTGTTATTTTTGTGAAATTGTTTTTTTTTTATATTATAATTTTTTCATATTTTCAAATTATTTAAATCGGTTTTTTAACTTAGTTTTTAATTTTTTCCCCTTATTTTTTTTTTTTTTTTTTTTAATTTTACTGAAGTGAACTCAATTACTATTTTGACGGCCGAGTGGAAGACCAACCAACCTATTTCAAAATTGTTTTGGAAAAAATTTTTCAAAAATGCCCACTTTTAAAACTTAATTCAAAAGCGCAGAAGCTGAATTTTAATTGAATTTTCGATCAAGCAAATATTGATCGATAGCAATATTGAAAAAAAATTGCAAATAGGGCATTCTTCAAAGAGGGCATTTTTTAAACATATTTTAAATAAGGGCGATCTTCCACTCAGCCATGGATTTTTATTTTCATGGAAAAACAGGGCATAGTTAAAATAATATTTCGAAGCCTGCCACGATTTCTCGTCAGACTCATTTGTATATATCGTATATATTTGTTAGTTCATAAAAACATACGGTGTCTCGAACCCGAAGAGCCCTGATTTCTAACCTCTTAAAACTAAACGAAAGCCTCGGGTTTGGCGAGTGCGAATATTCCACCTAGTCTAATAGGTATCTGAGTACGTAGGAGGACTGCAACCAATTTGTGACCGCAATTACTCGTGACGTTTTAAGAGCAAATTGTACACTCAGTTGGACAATAAAATTAGACATTTGATGTCATTGGTAGAGTACGTATGATAATTGTAGTTTTAAGAAAAGTTGTAATTTGGCTTTAATACGTACAGGAGGCGGTTGAAAAATTAGAAAACAAAAAATGTAAACGCGTTGAAAACGGCGTCTAGGGCTGATCATGGAGATAACTAGCTGTTGTTAAAGGAATATATATTTTACAATTTTGTGAAAGCTATGTATTCTAAGTAGCGGCATATTATGGGACATACTTATTAACTAGAATAAAATCTTCACAAGACTCCTTAAACATTTAATTGCAAATCCTAGCAAATAAACATAAGAGGTAACAAAGAACTAAGCAAGTTTAATTATCAACAACATCAATAAATAAATTTGCTGACAAGGTAATGGGAGTTGTTATAGAGAAAATTTTCTAATGTCATGACTTCTCAAAATCTCGGGGTAGAAGTACGAATTTGATTAGACTTACAAATCTAATGACCATGTCCATGAAATGATTTATGATTAAATTTAAATATATTTCTCCAAAAACCTTGATTTTGATTTCAAACCAGACCTGTGAAATTCCCACCACAATTTAGTAATCAATTGATTTAATGGCTCTTTCAATCAATTATGATTATTTTAATTGTTATTAAAAATCGCAGTTAAGAACTTTACCTTTACCTTTAAAAAAAAAAAAAATAAAATTATCGAAAAATACATTTTTGACATTTTTCCAATAGTAACGAATTGAACATTTTGATTAATTTTAATTATTTTTAATTGTTTTAGAATATATTTGATTTTTTTTTAAATTTTTTTTTTTTAAGTGCTTTTCGGCAACAAAACCAAAAAATAATCAAAAACATTTTATTGATTTTTCTTCATTTTTTTTGATAATCATAAAAAAAATCATTCTTTTTTGATTGTGTTATTAAATAATCATTAAAAACCGAAAACAATGGGTAGTCAATCATTAGTAGGTTTTTTAAAATAATAATCAATCAAACCGGTAATCATGACGATTAGTAATCATTACTTAACAGGTCTGTTTAAAACCATCCATCTAGAGAAAATCATGAGCTACACTTAGATCTTGTGGCTATAGCAAATGAATAAAGAGAGAGAACAACAGCAAAATCACCATTAAACATGAGAACATTCTAGATAATGCTCGAACATTCCAGAGTGAATATTAGATGAAGCTAGAGAGTGCTAGTTGATGCTTAAAATGTTGACGAGCATTTGAGACATTCTAGCACATCAGCGGCCGAGTGAAGATAAGCCTATATCAAATTTTTTTCAAAAGTTCCCTATCACAAAATTCGTATTAGAAAGTCCTGTCTCGAATGTTTTTAAAATAACGCTATATTTTGCAATTTGGTGCTACAACGCCCATCTCAGTGAAAATCAACACATTTTTAGCCAAGGTAGGAGGTTTTCAATCAAATGCTAAGATAAGGCGTTGTTGAAATACATTTTGGGATAGGCCAAACTTAAACCACATTTTGAAATAGTTTTTGAGATAGGACGTTTTTCCAAAATATTTTAAATATGTTAATTTTCCACTCAGTTTTATTTGATTCCGTTTTATATTATTTTTGTTCGTCTAATGTCATTTCAATTGTTTTATTTTAATTTATTTTATATTGTTTTCTTTTATTTTATTTTGTTTTGTTTTATTTTATTTGGTTTTATTTTATTTTATTATAGTATAATAATTGTTATTTTTTTATTTCATTACATTCTATTTTATTTTCTTTTATTGAATTTTTTTTTATTTTATTTTTTTTTTAGTTTTATTTGTTTTAATTAAATTTTATTTTTTTTTATTTTGTTATATCATAATTTTTTTTTATTTTAGTTTGTTTTTTATATTATAATAATTTTTTTTATTTCATTATATTTTATTTAATTTAATTTTATTTTATTTTAATTCAATTTATTTTATTTTATTTATTCATGTAACGAGGTCAAGGCCAAGAATAATAATTTTTCACTTTTTTAATTTTTATAAAAATTATTATTGTTTTTATTTTTTTAATAATAATTTTCAATTATAATAATATTTTTCATTTTTTGAATTTTTATGAAAATTATTATTGTTTTTATTTTTTTAATAAATTTAATTTAATGTTGAATACTTAAAAATGTACAGGCCGTAAATCAACAAAAATTGTTGGTACAAAAAAAAAGCAATTTTATTTTATTTTAATTTATTTTGAATTAATTTAATATACTTTATTTTTAATTAATTTAATATACTTTATTTTTAATTAATTTAATATACTTTATTTTAATTTTATTTTATTTAATATTATTTTGTTATGGTTTAGTAGTTATAAATATTTCCCACCCTTAATTAATGTTTCTCTAAATATATCTGTGGCGATAACGGAAAACTACCGAAGTAATTTTATTGAATTTTTCAGTAGAGCGCTTTGAAAATTAAAATTGTAGCGTAGATGTATGGAATTGAGATATAGTGTTTTGTCCATAGAATCCCCAATTTTTGAGCAAAAGCCTTGTGTGATCAGAGATTTGGATACGGACAACACAATGCTGGTAATATCTCATTTTTCTCCTATCCTGAGTTTGGCTTTTCTCGCTTATTGCCACAGATATTATGTACTGAATAAATTATATACACATTTGAATTTAATAAAGGAAAGTTTTTGGAAATTTATTGGAACTTTTTTTGGCAGTGCCTAAAAGTATGCAGCCTTTGCTGTGCTGCCAAATTTGCTATGGTAAATGTTTGGCGTTTGAATGAGTGCGAGGGTGATGCATAATCACATGGAAAAGTGGATAACATCTTCGCGCCGCCCATACGAGTTCAATTGTCCACTCAAGAATGCTTGACGATGCTGGATTATTAAAATCAATATTGAACTGTTTCAGGAAGCTAATGCTAATTACTTAAGCATACTTTATCACGTGCTCCGGTTTTTATTCATATGGTACAATATCCCAATTCCACCTTTATAGCATTGAAATAAAATCTCAAACATATTTGTTTTCGTGATCATAGACAAATGGACAAGCATTTTTTTGAAAATGTACAATTACAATTTATTATAATTATTAATTTTTTTTTACTAACTTAAAGTATTTTTTTGACATATATATAACTGAGAGAGAAGTATATAGAACTACTATTGCGATAAATCACATCAATTTACAGCTGCTCATGGAAAGAGGCAGGATGGTAAGCGTGATCCTAGAGATGCACATATCACCAAACTTTACAAGACAAGTTGGCCTTAATTTAGCCGTTACTGGGCTTGGTCTACGACCAGACTTGAACTAAAAATTGACCAATTTATATAGTTATTTTAAAAAATATAAAAAAAGGATTGCATTCGAATGCATTTGTTTGAAATCAAAGCTGCTAAATAAGCTCAGGAAGGAGTTTAAAGTAATTTATAATCGAAAGAAACTATAATGGTTACCACATACATATATATTAGTAACAATGTCGATATAGATGTATGCACAAATGATAATTTCATGTCCAAAAAAAAATAAATTAAGTTGCTATATATATCCAGCTGAATGTGATATTAGTGGTCGAATTCACAAATAACCAACATTTTACATGCGCAAATCAATATAAAAGTTCAAAGATATTTTTTTTTCTCCATACAAATATTCAAAAGTCATTAGCTTTAGAACCAAAACCAATAAGATAATGTTGTGCTCAAAATAATAATGATGTTGACATATGAATGCATTTACGACGTTTAAATTGAACATAGTTTTAGACTAAGCCAACGGTTCCTCCTCATCGGCCCGCAGCCAACTGCAATTCAATATTTCTCTTAGATTCCAACGCGCATGCGGTTCCGGCTCGAGCAATACAGCCACTGTAGCTTTTGCTTGCGCCGAAATGCGATCTTGTAGTTTACGACGAAATGCAAATTTTTTATTACGTTGATCGTCCAACAATTTACTTAGATTACTATCATCGAATGGCATTTTAGCATTCAACATTATGAATAATATAACACCAAGTGACCAAGCGTCTGCCAATTTAGGATCATACGGTCGTCCACATACAACTTCAGGTGCCGCATATGCTGCCGAACCGCAATAAGTTTCCGATTTAATTTCACGCCCACTTTCATCACAACAATAGCGTGCAAAACCAAAATCAGCCAATTTAATATTGAGACGTTTCGAAAGCAATATATTCTCACATTTCAAATCACGATGTGCTATGTCATGTGAATGCAGATATTTGAGTGCCTTGGCCATTTGCATAAACCATGCTTTCGCTTGTAATTCTTCAACAGGGCCCGATTTTTTGATATGACTCAAGAGATCACCATTTTCGGCATAACGCATAAATATGAAGATTTTCGGTCCACGCTGTAGAATGCTGTGTATTTGTATGATATTAGGATGATCAATTTTTGTTAGAATTTCTAATTCGCGTGGAAAGAATTTGTGTACGAAATCCGTGGGTGCTTTTGCTTTATCAATAATTTTACATGCCAAATGTACACCATGGCCCGCATCGTCGGCATAACCAGCTGTTATAACGGTTGCATATGAACCTTCACCAATTTTATGTCCAATATTATAGCCACGTTGGGCCAAGGCATCAATGTCGGAACTGCGCGTGTTTAGTTGGCGATTAGAGGTTGTCGAGAATTTTGACATAATTGTTGGATTTTTAAAATGTTGAAATTTTGTCTAATTGCATCTGAAGATGGTACTCTGATGATTTGAATTTGCACTCGAAAGCGTAGACCAAAATATTATTTATGCAAACTTTTATTGATTTCAAAGAATTTTTATAAAAAAAAAATATAAAATTTAATCTCCTTTCAAAGAAATTTTGACAATTTTGGAAAAGAAGGTTTTGAGAAAAGAGTTCAAGTCAGTTATCATAAATTTTTTTTTTTCACTTTTTTGTTCCAAAACAAAAACGGAAATGCACTGGAGACATTCGGAATTTATTTAATAGACAAGTATTTAGCGATATAATGAAAGTAGAAATCGTAAAAAACAAATTTCAAAAAGCTTTCTAAAATGAACAATAAGCTTGCAAAACGCTGGGTTTTCGTCAGACCTGTTAAAAAATAATTACTAATCGTAATGATTACCGGTTTGATTACTTATTTTCTTGAGAATCCATTTAATGATTGATTACCATTACTTTATATTTTTATAGATTATTTTCCAATTAATTAAAAAAATAATCATGATTTTTTACGATTATTGAAAAAATCAAAAGTAATCAAAAAAGTTGGTTTAATTACTCTTGATTACTTTTTGATTTTTTTCAGTATTGTTGTAGAAGCACATAATCAAAAAAAAAATCAAAAATAATCAAAAGTAATCAAAACAACTTTTTTTTTGATTATTTTTGATTTATTTTGATAATATTTTTTTGTGTTTTGATGATTTAATTGTTATTATTTTTTAATCGTAATCAATTAATAATTGCCGTTTCCTGAAAAACAATTAAAATAAGCATTACCAATTAAAAAAGCCGTCTAATTAATTGATTACTAATTAAATTTGACAGGTCTGGTTTTCGTTTGCTAAACGTTTAAAAGTAAGCGTTTTATAACAAGTTTTCAAAGAAAGCACATGCGTTAAAATTCATGTTTATATTGCCTATCTCTGGAAGTATTTATTCCAGAACACAGAAATTCTGTATGGAGTTATATGAGGCTGATCTCTAATACAATCTGAACTCGCAAGGGCGTACGATATAACCAGCTGTTGTGGGAATGAAGGGGAAAGAGAGGCAGAAAGATGATAGATATAAGAGAGGAGCCATCCGTTAGGTGCACAACGCAGCGCATATGGCCCTCACGGTCTCCGAGCTTAAAGAAGCCATATTGAAGGCCAAGCCCTCAAAATCAATCGGACCCGCCGGTATTGCCCAGAAACACCATGGCCACGCAGGACACAGTTATTTGGACTCTTTTTGAATTGCCGCTAACCACCTTCGTTATTCCTGAGATATGGGAACAGGCGAGCATTGTTCCCCTTTTTAAAACCTGGGAAGGCGGCGCATAAAGGAGAGTCATATCGTCCGATATCCTTCCTGTCGCCGGTTGCGAAATTATTAGAGTCGTTACTGCTCTCCTACCACATTGCAAATCTGTACAGCTGCTCTAAACGCCATAAACTCACAAATTGACTATAGGTTGAATCAATACCCTCCAAAGCAGAGGACGGTGTTCGTGGAACTTGACCTTTCCAAAGCTTTCGACACCGTCAACCATACCGCACTCCTGAAAAATCTGCCGCTCCAGCCGAGCTTAAAAGATGGCCGGTAACTACATTAATGGCCGGAAAGCGTCAGTAGCATTTAGAGACACAAGAATAAAACCAAGAAGGATTGGATAGGACACCACTCCCTTTGTTTAATTTTTAAATATCGAGGCTTACCGCTCCACCAGAGCGAGTTTCTTTGGCCTCCTACGATGACGACTGTATTATTATGGTTTCGGGCAAGGGCCCCTCCATTGACGTACTCTCTACTAGGATAAACTGTTATCTCCGAGACCTTTCCAGCTTCTTCAACGAGCGAAATCTGACTCGACTAAATCGACTGCGATACTTTTTATTTATCCAGACTCAACCCCACCATACCAAATCTGCGCCGCATGTGGTGTGTCGCCTCACGATACTACACATCTCTTTACCTAATTATTTGAACCTACTCTTCTAACCCCAACAGCACTCTTCTCCAACCCTGTTGAAACTGCTCGCTTCGTTGTACTCCCGTTAGAAGAGCTTGATAACAATTCTTAGATTGATAGCGACCATTAGGCAAGGCGAATCATTGATAACAACAACAATAAAAATGGTAAATTTTTCAAATATGGGCAAGCCATTTTTCAGATGGAATATGGAGTGAGATAAGAAAAAAAGCAAGGTGGAAAGGCTGAGTATGAAATGATATAGAGGTTAGGGTGGAAAATTTTGCAAATGCACGCAAGCCAACTTTCGGGCAAAACAATGCTTGGCGGTTCCGCGAGTAAATAAATAAATCTGAAATTAAAAAAAAAGATAAGCATATTACATATCCCAGCAATTGATACCAAACGGTCTATTTATGTAAAATTTAATTGACTATAGGCGGTCGAAGTGTTTTCTATATAAGCTGACCTGTCTCAGCCTATAACCAATGTTCACCAAATCAGTCAATTCTTGTCCGATAAAATTAAAAAACTTTATATGGAAACTATCAATCCGTGGTTCTCTCTAGCACAAAAATAAGTAGAAAGTTTTATGCCAAAATGCAATCCTTAGAATTAATGAATGCCACATACAAATGCAAATATCAATGAATTCGAACTAAAATTAATAATTTTCTACTTCACTTTCGTTTCAGCCAAATTTCAGCTTGGTCATTGCATACAAGTAGCACCTGATCCAAAAACCACCAACACTACACAAGCGCCACAAACGGAAGCACCAACGCTTGCTGCGGATAATGTTACATTGGCAGGCGACTCTGCATTGAGCGCGTCAGAGAGAACGCGTCGCTTGATTCCGTACATGGCTTTCTATTTGCCACGCGATTTTCCGATTAACCAAGAATATGCGATTCAGCGAGTAAGTAACAAGTTGTATATTTTGATTTAAAAAATGATAAACTTCCATGCAAATTTTACAGTTATCAAATTATTAGAATAAACTGAGAATCTATTCAAGTTCTCAAAGAGCATGTCAGTGACTATTCTAACAACACTGGGAAGTTAGAAATACCTCAAAAGTTTCCCTGAATTTTCAGAATTTTTTTGTTGCCACCTCTGTATGTAGATTTAAAATTGCCACTGATGGTAGTCATTACAGAACCGCTAACGAAGATTATTCAAACAAAGTTACTCATACTTAGGTTAGGTGACAGCTGCCCGACTAAGAAGGCAGCTCACTTAGACACGTATACTATACGCTCTGATACCACATTATTCAACGGTGAAACTAACTTATTAGTTATTATTTGGCTAATGGCTGCGTAGCGACCATAAGACTTCGTATAAGGCAGCCATCGATATTCTTTTTATCCTTCGGAGACCCAAGAACATCCGAACCGAGATATCTGCGCTTAGTCCTAGCAAAAGCTGGGCAGCTGAGATTGAAGGTATTTGATAATTCCACCTCGTCATCCTTCATGCAGCTCACACAGTTGGGATTTTCCAGGATATTCAGCCGGACCGCATGAACCCCCATAGGTCAATGCAGCTTCAGCACCCCAATCATCATGGAAAGATGTGTCTTAGGGAACCCTAGTAATTTCGATGGTCGCTTGCCGTCAACAACAACAACATCCCGAAACCCGACAGGAGTTGTTGCCAGCTCAGCGTAGACTGGACAGAAGTAGACTGTAGGTAAGCGAGGTATTTCCAGTGTCTTGCAGTCAGCCACGTCCGTTTCAAGAGTACCAGCAAAGAGATGCGCATAGCAAGTGCCAGGAATATTATAGTGATCTGGCACCCAGATAATTTTTATCTCGAAGTAGACGCAAATAAATAGTTGCCAAACAGTCGCTGACTGCCCTCGGTCGTATGTTGGTTGCACTCAGCGCCTTAATTGCAGCTTGACTGTCCGAGTAAATTATCGACGGCATCCTTAATGCCGGCGACCTCCTTTTGGGAGACGGTCGATTAGCCTAAATTTTCTTCTGACTCCAAGTCGCTGACAGAAAACACCCGCCGAACTCTCCCATCCAGCTTTGACCCATCCGTAAGCAGGTTGACCAGACCATTTCCCCAAATAGATTTTTTGCCTCTCCCCTCGTCCCTTGGCGGAATATAAGTCGAAAACCTTAATCTGTCCTGATAGGATTGATTTCGAAGCTAGCCATACTGCGCTTCCTATCAAGAATAATTCCTAGGTACTTAACCCTGTCAAAATTTACCAGCGGTACTTCCCCAATTGAGGATATTTCAACGCAAGTGATGTTTTACCTTACCGAACTAATTTCGGTTGACAGCCAGTCCGCAAGATTTGGACCACCTAATCACAATATCTACTTATCCTAACAGAACATCACAGTACTTAGAAACTTTCCCCTTACCAGGTTTGCCAGGTCATCAGCATCAGAGGCCATCACTTGACAGCTCTTGCTTTGGAGGTCCTGGAACAAGTCTTTAACGAATGACTATGACCCAGAGAAGAGGTGAAAAGACCAACTCCTTGCGGCGTGTCGCACCTTCTCACTGGCAAGATATTATTGAACGGTCCTTCGATGTCCAGAAAGGGCCCAAGCACAAATTATTTGTATTGGAAGAACCGCTCTATAAGTTTAACAGAATGGAGAGCCGTGTCAGTTGATCTGCCTTTGTAGCATGCATGTTGCGTTGCCGAAACCCGTTCCCAAGGTATAAGGTTTTAGTCAGACCTGTTAAGTTTGATTAATTAGACAGCTTTTTTAATTGGTAATGATTATTTTAATTGTTTTTCAAGAAAAGGCAAATTAAAATTACGATTAGAAAAAAAAAGTCAATAATCAAAAAAAATTGTTTTGATTACTTTTGATTCTGTTTTGATTATTTTTGATTTTTTCAGTATTGTTGATGTGTATATTTATGTAAGTCTACAACAGTTCTGGAAAAAATCAAAATAAAAAATAAATAATAAATTGTCAAAAATAATCAAAAAAAAAAATAAATAAAAAATAGTCGAAATAACCAAAATAAAAAAAAATTTTAAATTGTCAAACACAATCAAAACAAAATCAAACAACTTTTTTTTTTTGATTATTTTAGATTTTTTTTAATAATCGTAAAAAATCATAATTTTTTTAATTAATAAAAAATTATCATAATTCGTAATCAATCATTAAATAGATTCTCAAGAAAGTAAATAATCAAATCGGTAATCATTACGATTAGTAATCATTATTTAATCTGGTTTTAGTACAATTGTTAGATTTGTCTTCAGACCAATCATTACAAATTGGTTTCGAATTAATTAATTTCATAAAGAAAACAAAAAAAAAAAAAAAATTTGTTCAAATATCAAAGCACTTCTAACCCTTGCGTTTCTTACTCATGTCTTTCCCCAGCCGCAAGGTGTATCCCCAATCAATGGCAAATATTTAAAATCAAAAATAATCAAAAAAAAAAATATATCAAAAAAAATAAAAAAAAATAAAAATAATTAAAAATTGTCAAAAATAATCAAAAGTAATCAAAACTACTTTTTTTTTATTATTTTAGATTTTTTTAATAATCGTAAAAATTCAAGTTTTTTTTTTGATTATTTTTTTAATTAATTGGAACGTAATTGGTAATCAATCATTAAAAGGATTCTCAAAAAAGTAATTAATTAAGCCGGTAATAATTACGAATAGAAATCATTATTTAACAGGTCTAGTTTTAATAAAATTATTAGATTTATCATCAGATCAATCCTTACAAATTGATTTGAATTTATTAATTTCATAAACAAAACAAACAAAATAAAATAAGTTTAAATATCAAAGCACTTCTAAACCTTGCGTTTCTTTCTCATGTCTTTCCCCAGCCGCAAGGTTTTTCCCCAATCAATGGCAAACATTCGAAACCACTATCCGTTCAAGGTCCACTAACACCAGCAGCCAATGGCCAATTTCAAGCGCCACAATCCTACATGAATTTACGCGCACAGCCGCCAGCCATACAAGGCAATGGCGAATTGATGTTTGGCCCAGCACCATCACCACCACAGCACTATCTACCAAGTGCAGGCGATGTTTATCATCAAATGGCGTATTCAGCCGCTGGCCCACAGCCGCCAGCTATTCCGCAACATGCACAACCAGCTACACCACCACTCTCCCAATCGTTGATTAACACCAAGGGTAGCAATTTGCCAGCATTGCATTTATTGCCGCCGGGACCACCCGGTCCCACTGTGGAGCCCATCATAAAGCATAGAGTAAGTATGAGAGAGAACGCATAAAATTTAAGTTCTTGTTAAATTAGCTGTAAAATTTAATTAATTATGTTGTTATTGTTTTATGTAGCACAAAACGGTACAACATTTTCCACCAACAAAACCGCCAGCGCTGCAGCAGCTGCCTTACGAGCATCTTCAGCCGCAATTGTTGGAAGCACAAAGGCACAAGACGCATCGTCAGCCACAGTTAAAGCAGCATCATCACCAGCCACAACAGCAATTATTTGTGTCACAGCATCAACAACAACAACAACTAGCGCCAGCTTTATCATTTCGCCCACAAACGCGTCCCAAACAATCAAAACTCAATTTAACACCATTTACACCAACAAATACACTGCCTGGACATTTTATACCGATTATTTACACACCAGTGAGCGGTAATGGCAATGAAGACAACAACAACAACAAAAATCACGATGCACTTAATTACGACTATGGCAATCCGACAGTAGTTTTGGTTGATGATCTGTCGCCACCAATTGAGACAGCCAATCTACAACAACAACAAGCTGAACAGCAACAAGAGCAAATACAACAACAATTCAAACCCTCGGCACTACAGCAGCATACCAACAACGAATATACATTAGTTGCTCCGGTTGAGATAGGACAACAGCAACAACAACATTTCCAGCAACAGCAACAACAGCAGCAGGAAAGACATCATCATGAACAACAACAACAGCGGCAGCAATACATAACTGCAACCAACGCACCATCAACGGTCGTCTTCTTTTCGTCGCAACAAGCCGAGTTGTCAACAGGATCTGCCGCCAGCGCATCAGTCAATCCACACTCAACGACAAGGTAAAATTTATTAGCGCAATTTCCCATAAAAATAACGTCAATATGATAGTGGTGTGTTGGGTTTAGTGGCGTCATTTGCTAGCCACTAACTAAAAGTTCGATGTGGTTTCGGGGCGAGAGTAGTCCGGAGCAATAAAATATGGACTTTTGCGCGAAGTGTCACCATTTGCACTCAATTTTGACTCATTTTAAGATTTATCGCCAGCTGTCAAACCAAGCGTAAAATGGCGCTAGTTCTCTTCACGAGAAGTTATAGGATTCCTAAAATTGGACAGTATTGCCTGACATTTAGGGATTTTTCTTGACAGCAAGCCGTCATGGAAGCTTAATGTAGAGGAAAGAGCTAGGAAGCCCTCTATCTTGTGGAGTGAGGGACACTGTATCTTTTTTTTTTTTTAAATGGTCATCTAAACGCCTGGGCGATTTTGATCGTCCAACATAGCTCGCCAGTCATTTCTTTGTTGTGCCAACTAGCGCCAATTGGAAACACAGCCGGATCGCAAGTCGGTCTGCATTTGGTCCTTCCATTGGAGTGGTGGTCTCCCTCTTAATCTGCTTCCACTGGCGGGTGACGATAAGAATACCTTCTGGGCTGAAGCATCTTCGCTCATTCGCACAACGTGGCCTAGCCAGCGAAGCCGCTGTGTTTTAATTCGCTGAACTATGTTGGCGTCTGGGTAAAGCTCAATGCTGAATCTGTAACTGGTTCATATTGTTGGGAAAGTGGGCACAGCTCATTTAGGGCAGGGATATGCGAAAGTTATTTAGGGATGGGCCGGGGATGGAAGATTTGGGTGGGAATTGGTGACATCGCCAGCGGTACCCTCGAACGACTAAGGCGTCTCTCTAGGTAGTTTAAGTTACTTCTTTGTAATAGGTAGTGATTGCTTATATGGAGTTGACGAAAAAGAAATTACTGACTCTTTGCCAGTATCTCTAGAAAGGCTGTTTAAGGTTTTATCACATCTCAATGTTTCCCCCATGAAAGTGCCAAATTTGACTGGGAAGCGGCACCATCATATTGGGCAGTACAGATTGGTTTGTGCTATGTGGAGCAGAGGGATTACTGATCGCAGTAAAGAATAACAGGGGGGGGCGGGCAAAAATCCTCATCGAGCACCTGACATCGCGAGTTAGCCGATCAGATATAAGTTATTACGTCAAGGTTGATAAGATTACAGCTATATGGTCCAATTGGAGCCCGTTATCGAATAGGTGATGAACCTAATCGAAGACATGGGACTACTGCGGGACATGAATAGGCGAGAATGCACAGTACTTCCGAGTAAAATTGTTTGCTGTGTAAATTTCCCAGCTACTCTAAATTCAACTCCAAAGCAGTCGAAAGCTCCTGTTTAGCCGGCATATCCACTCATGGATGCGAATTAGACACGGATGAACTGAACTTACAGCTCTTGATCGGGTAAACCCCGAGTAATTTCGGTAAGTGGTCTCTGCTGCCGTGTATCTAAGGTCTTGCGCGCTAATAGTGCCTGGCCCATAGACCTGCCGGCACAGAAATCAGCCAACCCACTACCTCCAAAGCATGGTCATCCATGTCCTATGAAAATCTATTTCAAATCGGCACTGACTATGATACAGACCTGTTAAGTACTGATTACTAATCGTAATGATTACCGGTTTTATTGATTATTTTTTGGAAAAGCCTAATAATGTTTTCAGGTTTTAACCATTATTTTAAAAAAATCGTGAATTTATTCGATTATCAAAAACATAAAAAATAATCAAAAGTAATGGAAAAAAATTTGATTGATTACTTTTCATTTTTTATTACTTCCGATTATTTTTGATTACTTTTTGGTATTATTAAAGACAACATAAGCACATATACATACATACCATAATAAAAATAATCAAGAAAAAAATATTTTGAAAAAAAAATTTCAAAATTAAAAAAAAATAAAACAAAACAAAAAATTAAAAAAAAAAAATGAAACAAAACAAAAAACTAAAAAAAAAAAAAACAAATCAAAAAAATTAAAACAAATCAAAAAAAATTAAAACAAAAAAACTGAAAAAAACAGATCAAAAAATTAAAAAAAAAAAAAAAAACAAATCAAAAAAATAAAAAAAAATTAAAAAAAAAAACATCAAAAAAATTAAAAAAAAACAAATCAAAAAAAACAAATCGAAAAAAAAAACAAATCAAAAAAATTAAAAAACAAATGAAAAAAATTAAAAAAAAAATCAAAAAATTAAAAAAAAACGAAAACAAATCAAAAAAATAAAAAAAAAAGATATTAAAAAAAAATTTTTGAAGTTTTTTTTTTATTTTTTTGATTTATTTTCAATGATAATCAATTAGTAATTGGGGATTTTTGAAAATAATTAAAATAATCATTATTGATTGATAAAGTCAGCCAATCAATTGATTACTCAATTCTAATGGGAATTAAATAGGTCTGCTATCATAATAAAGGCAATCAACATGTGATAAACATACATAAATACACCCAATATTCTATTGGCGGTATAAATAATGCAAAAACTTCAATTAGGTATACTTAGCATGTAGGACCAAATATAATTCTCTCTGCAATCTGCGAACAAGAACAGGTGAACAGAAAAAACATGTGTATGTACGTCATTAAGCTTATAATTTATTAAACTATATCAATACAACAATCAAATGGTCACGAAACGCATTAAATTTGTTGTCGGTGCCCCTTCTTGCCAACCAACAGTGGCAACATATAAATGTACATACATATGTATATACTCCAGATATTGACGACACCAATGTAACAATTGCAAATTGAAAATTCATGTCATAAATGACTCTAGGCGAACACGGAAAATTGCAACGACATTGTGTTGCAACATTACGTTTTCGTTGCATACCGCGACCGTCATTCAATAGCGTCTGTATTGAGTTGACAAATATGAGGTAGAAAGATGGAATGCACCGAAAGTAAAATACAGTTGCGAGCTATGATATAGCAATAAGTGAATATGAAGTTCGAAAGTTGAAAGTAAACTTTTTATTAACTTCAAGAACGAGTTTTTATACATCATTTAATTTTTAAAGTGAAATGCAATTGTTCACAAAAAAGACAAAAAAAAAATATTTGAGTTGAGCCTGTGAGGCGAGACATTTTAATGTACATGCAAGGGTTGATAATTTTTTTTTTTTTACTGAAATCTCTTCAAAATCTGAAACTCATTAAAAAATTTGAAAGGAAATGTATTTGGATTTCCACTAAAGAACCAATGTTAAAAATAGTTGGTTGCTGTACCGCCCGGAAGAGGAAAGACCCCCTAGCTCAGACGAGCGTGATGTATGAGAAGTTTTGCAGCCACACTCAGCATCTTCTTGCAGCTTATGACGGCCTTAGAGGCTGCAGTGGGGAATTCAAGCGCAAGAACGCTGCTTGACTGTCTGTGTTGACTCTTGCTCTGAAAACACTCCAGCCCCTAGCCCTCAGTCCATTTCTGACCCGTCGGTGTAGAGAAACAGTGGTTCATCATCGCATACTCGGTCTCAGCCAATCCGTATTTGAGGGAAACTTCACCTTAGATTTCTTGTCGAAATTCATCATGAGGGTGTGATAGTTCTTCGTTGACAAAACCAAACCGGGAAGTCCGAAGAGACCACCACCGTTACATTACTGGCTCGAGCTCCAGTCGCCTGACTCCCGAAGTCCTACTGCCGAACAGGCGGCAGTTTCACGTATGTGAAGGTCCAGTGGTAAGTGGTTGACGATAACGTTCCGTGCGTCAGTTGGATATGATCTAGCGGTCCAGTCACCCCTCTGAGGTCTGCCCGCTGTAGGTTGTTCAGTTTTTTAAAGTTATATTGTTTGCCCGTCTGTATAGGGGTGACGTTAAGCCCGCATTTGTCAGCCCATGTAAATAGCTTGCGAAACGCTTCCTCTATTAAGTCCACCAGGGTTGAGGAAAAAGGATCTGATTCTGCAATGACAATGTCGTCTACGTATGTGACTACTGTGGGGTAACATTTGTTGAACTCCAGTGGAACTTCGTTCAGTGCGACGACCCATAGTAGTGGGGAGAGGGCACTGCCCTAGGGAGTTGTTGTGATGAACAGTACTTCGCCCTGCCTAATGGGCACGATCACTCTGCGAGTTGTCATCACTAACGGAAGTCGGGGTTCATTTAAACAAGTAGAGAGAATGGTACGGCTGAGTCTGGATAAGTAAGTGTTTAACCTATTACATTATCCAGAACGAAGTTGTGCTAGCATGACTCTAGTCACGCTCCTCTGCAGCTATTTCAGGTGGTTGCATATCAATTACGAGGTTCACAGGCCAAGATCTGAAAAATCTGTCTACCGACTCGGTGTGGAGTTCGTTGAGAGCCCGCCTGTGGTTACGCAGATCAAACAGCAAGGTAATATGTTGCCGGATCTCACCATGGTGCTCACGGAAATGTTTTCTTATGTCTCTAGGAGGCGGAGCTTCGTGCAATATACGGTTCGGATGACTACGCTTGTGGCAGTTCAGTAGAAACTGCCTGCTCAACAGTTCCGCGTGCTCACGAACATTGAGCATTTGTCTCTTGATGGAGGTGAGACAGAGATGGCATACAGAGACATAAGCGGTCGTTCAATAGCCTTATATCTTAGGAGTGTGGCGTGGTTGACCGTGTCGAAGGCTGGGAATCCCTCTGCTCACTTGGCTGGTAGCTAACACCGAACCCATGTTAGCTTGTACAGGGTGGCGCAAAAGTAATCCTCCTATCAGAAAATGCTATAAATTTTGCGATTGGCCCCTAAAGTCAGTTCTGTTTTGACATTTGTGTAGTAAACACATGCGAAATATACGTTAATAAACAATGTTACGCTACCCTGTTCCAGAACGCGGAATATTGCTGACTATTTATTTGACCAATAATCGGTCGGGGCCAAACGGTTACTGTGAATGGTGAGCGCTACAGAGCAATGATCAACGAGTTCTTTTTGCCGCAACTTTATGAATTGGGATTGAAAAACCTGTGGTTCCAACAAGACGGTGCAACAGCACACACGGCACGTGCCACAACCGATATGCTGAGCATCGGAAGCTTACTTTTGCGCCACCTTGTATTAAACAATTTGTAGCATTGACTGCGCCGGTTATATCGCGAATTTTTATGTTGTTGAATGCTTCGAGGGTATATTCTTTGAAGTGTAGGGATATTTCTTTAGACCCAATGAGTTTGTATAGGGCTGTTACCGTTGACTGACCCTTTATGTACGCATGTTGTGCCAGGGAAAGCTTAGGTCCGGTTAATACCAAACTTATGTGGATGTCTAAAAGCGTTTGCAAGACCTTCAGCATGAAAGAAGTTAGGCTTATTGGTCTGTATTCTTTACCATTATATGTGTTCGTCTACCCGCTTTTGGTAGGAAGATGAATCTCATCCTCCTCCAGCTTTTTTTGAATGTGTGATGAAGTGATGCTTGCTCTCAACACAGTTTTCAGCCAGCTGATGTTTAGCTCACCAAGCTTCTGAAGCATTACCGAAGTGACACCGTCAGGGCCTGGTCACTTGAAGGGGAAGCAACTGTTGATTGCGATTCTTTTTTTTTCTTTCTCTGTCTATCGGTGAGAAGCGGTGTGCGACTCAAGGCTATTTGTGCTGGTGGGTTATCACAACTAGGGAAATGTATACTTATAAGAGCGTCTAGCGAGTACTCCGCAGACATCCTCTAAATACTGTCCTCCCTTCCTTCTGAGGGTTTCGCATTCAACACTGTTTTCAATTGAGGTCTGCCACGACTCTGTCTTGTCTTTGCTTATAGCATTTTTATAGTGTTTGAGTGCTTCTTTATATGGTTGCCATATCTAAGTTTTGAGACACTCGTTAAATAATTTTCGCACTTCCGATCTAAGCTTTCTGAGTTCCCCACTCCAGCACGGGGGAGAGTTCTTCTTTTGGATGCTTACAGGGGTGGATTTGTTGTAAGAGAATGTGAGAGCACGCTGAATAGTTAGTGAAGTTGAATTTCATTGCAGCCAAGCCATGCGCTGCATTATCTTTGCACACAAGTGTAGCATGTGGCATGTAGCATCTGTAGCGATGTCATTCATTGTAGTTAATTACTCATAATGTTCACCTAATCTTACCGATTTCACCACTATGTTACATTCACATATTAGCATTTTTCGTCTAATCATGCTTAAACGCAATTCAAGCACACGTAATTCACGAAAACACACACACACTCGGCCAGATTGACTTGCACACGCATACGCTCATCATTTTCATGCTTCCTTATTCGTATTATGTCTTTTATGCGCTCATTTCTAGTCCCATCTACCACATAATCAATGAGGCATCAGCACCTGCCCAGCCAATAACAACCATAACGCAGCCAAAACAAACTCAACTACAACAACAACAACAGACATATACACATCAACAGCATTCTCCACCACAGCTGCATTCAACGCGAAATCAACAAAAACAATCAAATTTTCAATCAGCACGACCAGTGCATACTTTCGTTGGCACTGCACCGTCAGAGGAACTACAACAACAGCAACAGCATGAATCACTGTATCAGAACGATTCCGGTTCGTATGTTTACTTGAATGAAGAGACAATGACGCCACAGGAAAAATATGTACGTTATTTACAACAACGTATACATTACAATAAACAACAACATAAGCAACGTGAACGCATTAAGGAGCGTGAAAATTCCATTAAACTGCAACAGCACCAACAACAGCAGCAAGAACCACAATCACAAATTGTTGTGCTTAGTGAAACTGATAATTCACAAACCTCGCCTATACCACCTCTCACTCATGCCACAGTCAATCAAAAGCAGCAACAGCAGCAATTTGACTCCAACGCACAAGTCAACTATCCGCAGCATAGCCCAATAAGGCATGCGGTCTATCCGTATCCAGAGTTGCATGTGCCGTCAAATCATCAACCGACGACGAATGTGGCAACAGTAAAGCAAGTTGTAAAAATACCAGTACGCACATTGGTGAGCGAAGCATTGGACGCATTCCAGCAACAACAACAACAATTGGCTGCGAAGGGACCCCACGTTGCCAATAACGCTAATGGAGTTGGTGCAGGAATTGGTGGCCTTTACAGGCCGCAGTCGCAATATGCCAATGGTCTGAGGTAAGTATGTGACTAATAGCATTTCATTCAAACATTTAAAAATCAATTTTTTGGTATGGAATTGTATTAATTGACCGCTTTGCTTTGTTCATCGGAATTTTTCGGTTCATTTTGTAGCGTGGAATATGTATTTACGGTAGCACATCATTTACTTTTCAAATCATCCATGTCAGCATTATTTACATTGATTTCCCATCCTGAATCACACTCTCCAAGCGCAGAGGGATGTCAAAGTTTATTAGAACTGACGGATTGACTGTGTCAATGGTGAAATAAAGACTTTGAGTTGTTTTAAGTCCAAGCATTTGCCAGTGGATTTATATTGCGTTAGTTAGACCCATTCTTATCTATGGGGCAATGCGCCAAAGCTGAAGGCTATCGGCCGGCCGGTTATTGATTACGCTGCGCCGATAAAGTTGCCTAATTTTCCTGACACCAACTGGAGGAGGTTGCAAGTGTGCCAAAACACCGCCATAAGGACTAACACGTTATATCTTTTTATTTCATCTCAGTGTCCCTTCCACCAGGAGACCAAAATGTTCAATGTTCGAGAGAACAGTTTTTAGTAGACAGATTTCTAAGATATCGGCCTGTGAGCCCACCAATTAATATCCTACCACCTGAAATAGCAGCGCGTCCTTCCGAGGGGACCAGAGTCATGTTATCACAACTTCGTTCTGGATATGGTAATAGGTCTTATTTATCCAGACTCAACCCCCCCCCATACCTAGTTCTTGCCCGGCATTTGGTATGTCCGGTCATGCTATTAAACATCTCTTTACCTGTTCAATTGAACCTACTCTTCTAACACGAATATCACTCTGTTCCCAGTTTCCTTGGACTTCCGTTAGAAGAGCTTGATGACGATTCCCAGAGTGATCGTGCCCATTAGGTAGGGCGACATACTGTTCACAACAACAACAAGGCTCAGTTGCAGATCCGAAATGATTTGTATCAGAAATGCTCTTAGGACAACCCCGAAAGATGCCTTGAACGTCAAAGTGGATTTCTTGCCCTTGGACTTGACTGGGTATTAGACGAAGGCTTCAATTCCTGTCTGGCTCTACGGACCGATGTGCCCTAAGCAGTCTAGCCAAGAGTAACCTTAATATATTGATTCCCTACAGGAAAGACTTGAAATAAATGCCTGCTTTAGAGGTAGGAGCCTCATTTCAGTTTTTTTGGAGACTTTCTCTTCCGAGAAGGCCAGGTGCTCCGTTTGAGAGAAGTTAAAGGAGCTGTAGGCGATACAAGTAGGAAAAAATATTGAACACTATATCTGTGAGTAGTTCGGCCATCAGTAGAATAAAATACCGGTTCTTTAATGTACAGGGTGGCGCACAAGTTATCCTCCTATCAGAAAATGCTATAAATTTTGCGATTGGCCCCTAAAGTCAGTTCTGTTTTGACATTTGTGTAGTAAACACATGCGAAATACATGTTAATAAACAATGTTACGCTACACTGCTCCAGAACGCGGAATATTGCTGACTATTTATTTGACCAATAATCGGTCGGGGCCAAACGGTTACTGTGAATGGTGACCGCTACAGAGCAATGATCAACGAGTTCTTTTTGCCGCAACTTGATGAATTGGGATTGGAAAACATGTGGTTCCAACAAGACGGTGCAACAGCACACACTGCACGTGCCACAACCGATATGCTGAACATCGGAAGCTTACTTTTGCGCCACCTTGTAGTTTTTAGAACGTAATGTCGCTAGGACCTGGATAGCCTCTGTTTGGGTGGATTTAGTGGGTCCTGGAAAATACCCTATTGTCTACAACTCCTTCAAGAGAGTTCGATTGAGAACAAAGGTGGTTAGAAAATTTACTTCCATTAGTGACGGATCGTGTCTATGAAACTCAACACCCCAATATTAACAAGTCCCGTTAGAGTTATAGGGAAACTTTTGTTTAATATATTAGCAACTGATAATAGTCTAGGTACTCTTGTGCCGTCAGAAATGGCGTCAAAAATGGAAGTGGTGTGCAACTCCAGGCTCGACAAATCAATTCGTTAGCTCTACAGTCCAGCTGGTTCCTATGGGCGCTAGTATCCGAGCCGAAAAGCCTTCTGGGAGTGTTTCTTGTTGTTGTTATAGCAAGAAGAAAACGTACTCCAAGAAAATTTTTTATGTATGATTTTAACTCAATTTTTTTAGGGGTTTTAACAGCTAATTGAGGCAATCGCTAGCAGTGCTAGGATCAGTTCCGCCAGTACAAAAATATCGGATTTCAAGCAAAAAAAAAAAAGTATTGTTATCACTCCCTATGATCGTAAAGCTCCTAAGTTGTTTTTTATTATTTTCACCCTTTAAACTAATTCACTTTAAATCTTCACAACAGCGCGCCAACAAGTCGATACATTGATTATATAGTTGACGATCCAAAACAATCGCTAGACGATGAACAATATAATCCAACAGTACCACCAACCGCGATTACTCCGAATCAGGACTATTACGACACCACCGGCAGGCCAACCTACAAACAACAACCAACACTACGTTTGAAACCAATATCTAAATCGAACAATTACGCAACACGACGTCCGACTGCACCAGCATTGCAGCCACCACCACCTCCACAGCCACAGCAACAACCTCTACCGCCGCCAGCACAATCAGCGGATAAACCACAATACATTTATGCCGATAGCAACTTTGGTGAGAAAATGGCTAAGCCAGCTCTTAAATTGAGACCATCAAACCAGTATTCGGCTGGCGTTGGCAGCAGATTGACACCACCACAGGTTGTAGCGCCGGCGACATCACACCAATTCCAAGAAACGAAACCAGCAAATTTGCCACAATATTACAATCCACCCGTGCCAGTTGTTGCAAAAACATCAACGGCCGTTGCAGCCGCCGATCCTAATCAACTGCCAGATATTCGTTCGTCTTCACTGGCAGAGATTTTACACAAGCTACAAGCGAGTAATCATTTGCCAAAAACATTGACACCCGAAAACATTGATAATTCCATTAAGACGCTTGTCACAATACTGGAAAATCTAAAGCAAACACAAACAATTGTGCAAAACCCGCCACAACATCATGATAGACCGTCTGCTTCGCCAGACTATGATTACAACACGGGTAGCGAAGAGGTGAATGCTGATGGTGGTGCCCCTGACCTTTCAAGTGTTTTGTCGCCGATAGGGCCAAGTAAGTGTTGCATTTAATTTGTAGTGCAATTCGATTTTTATTGAATTTTTTTAAATTTATTTTCTCAGACAAGCATCCAGGGCCGAGCACAGGTCGCGCTGGCATTGACTATCCAAATTATGCGGATATACCACAAACGAATTTCAATTGCGGCCAACAGCGTTATAAAGGCTTCTTCGGTGATCCCGAAACCAAATGCCAAGTGTGGCATTATTGCGATTTGAACGGCGGTAAAGCATCATTTCTCTGTCCCAATGGCACAATCTTCAGTCAGGTAGGTAGCGACTAATGAAAAGAGTTACTTAATGACTTCAAAAATGCATATTTATGAAAGGTATATATGTATATGAAAGACAGGGAATGAAGGCATGTGAGAAGACTGGAGCAAAATCCATTACGGAAGGTTCAACAGTTTCAAACAAAAAATATTTCTCGCGGCAGAAGGGCTAGTATCAGGCACTGTTATCGTAATTCATTCCCTCAAGGGACTGCCACTATCCGTAATACTCTCCTAAATGTTTTTGTTTGTAACGAAAGTTTTGGGGAGTGTTGTCGAATTGACAGTCCTCGGCCGAATATGAACCCGGCACTCTCTTGAGGTACTGCCCGACTATCGTGGTAGCGATTTGGTATGAGAGTTGAGAGACATCATATATGTACGTAGATCAACCATCGAGTTGCACGTCCCGCATGGGAGAGTTTTACGGCTACAACAAGAGCGCAAGTTGGATTTCTTTCTTTAGATGGCTTGCAATTTTGCGAGTTTTATTTGCAAATACGCGGTTATCTTAGTAATAGATTTTTATCAATGGCATCTAAAAGAAAATGCAAGCAAAATTATGTCAGTCTAACCACAGTGGAACCGAGTCAGAAGTTGTTGTTCAAATCGATTTCAGGATATGACATCAATCGCCTCTAAAGGAAGTTCAAGTAAACTAGTAGCTGGAAGGGTCTGTGCAGTTGAAATAACGATTAGTGTCATGAGGAGGCAGAGCACAAATAGAACGTACAGTAGGTATGTTTGGATTAATAAGAGTGTAACCTTGTACGCATTCAGACAAAAAATAGGATCGAGTGACTGCGTCTCCCTTGGCAGGGTTTCTTTTGCAGCTGCTGGTAGTTCTTGCCTGGATTACGGCGGTCATTGGGCTAGAGTTGACAAAGAAATTTACGAGAAATTGTGTGGATGTTGTTGCGGGTCAGCCTCAAGAAGTTTTTTCCCCTGCGGGTTAGGGGGTTAGAATATGCCCGAGGTAGGCATACCGGTCATAAGAGGTCTACGGATATGATGCTTCTCACCTCAGATTACCTTACGTAAGAACGGGGTGCGATAACCTAAAAGGTTCCACTGGTCATCCAAAATCGCTCAAGCGACAGTCTGACATGTACTCCACTCACTGTACCGGGTTCAGAAAAACAACAACATTTCAGGACATGGCATCAATCGATTCTAAAGGAAGTCCAAGTAAACTTTTAGTTTTACGAGGATAGGGCCATAATGAGTTCGCTGTTGGGAGGGCCTGTTCAGTTTAATAATTGAAAAGATGATTGGTGTATTGAGGTAACACGCATGCAATAGGTATGTTTGGATAAATAATAGGCTAACCTATTACGAATTCAGACCAAAGTTAGGACGGAGTCACTGGTGTCTCCCTGGCAAGGCTTTCTTCTGCAGCTGCTGTTAATGTTTTTGCCTGGATTCCGGCGAATTTTAACAAAGAAATTTACGGGCAAAAGTATGGATATTGTTACGGATCTGTTAAATCAAACAGCTGAGTTATACGAGAAGGTGTAAGAGGCTACTTAAATGCGCAAAAGGTGATAGCGTGCAACTTGATAGTTGACCTCCGGGTAGATATGATTCTTCTCAACTCATTACCAACTTTCTTCTACCTCACGGAAGGAGAGATGACCTATAGGGTTCCCCGGCTCACTTTCAACAACACTCCACAACACCTTCGGGGAGTGTTTTTGTCTCTAAAAATAACAACGACAAAATACGTTTTACCTCATAGGTGACTTTGCAAATTATGGACACACGTCAGATTTATTGGGGTCTAAGCCTAAAGGGATAACTGTCAAAGGAGTTTACAGACTCTGTGTGGATGTTGTTCGAGGGCTTGTCGTTGCACCATTGGATCAAAGGTCATGAGTGCTAAATCAAATTTAAGTCTAGGCATGTCTTTATCATAGAAGTACTGCAGCAAGAATATTCCACTTCCGAATTATTTACAATGCAAGGCTTGCAAATTACATGTGTGTGTATCAATATAAAAATTTATTAAATAAATAAATACAAATAAAAATACATAAAATGTTGAAGGGCGATACTATTAAAGTGCTCTACTCACATATTTCGATATCGATTTACGACTTTATTTTGAATTCTTGCTCTTTGAAAAATAATATTGTCCTTTGAGCTCAGTTAATCTAACTAATTCCATTGCAATTCTCTTGTCATTCCCATTTACAGATTGCGCTCACTTGCGATTGGTGGTTCAATGTCAAATGCTCTACAACCGCACAACTCTACGTCCTAAATGAACGATTGTACAAATATATTTTACCATTTACGCCGAAATTCCCAGAAGACTATAGTGGACCACTTGTCGATAAGTAAGCACAAATATTGTATCAAAAACGATTTACTTGCTCAATACTTTACTCTAACTTCCATCTTAACAGGTATTTAGCAATGAAATTCCAAGAGATGGAAGAGAAAATGCGCATCGAAAAAGAGAAGGCAGCGGAAAAAAAAGCAAACGATGCAGCAGTTGTCCCAACAACGTACACACAGCCGAACAACAACAATGAAAACATGGCAGAAAATTACGTTGGAGCTGATGCGCAAAATGATAATAATGCCCCCGTCACCGTAGTGGTTGATACAGAAGTGACCACGGTTACAGATCCACGAACACCACATAGTGGTGGCGGTGGTGGACATAATAAGCTTGGCACTATTAATGCGCACGTTAGTGAACAAAGCTCTGAACGTAATTTGTTGATTGACGACGAAGTCGATGATATATCAAAACGTGGCGGCGTTGATACATTTGAAAGTTCTACAATACAAACAGCACCGGCAGCAAGTATGAAACCCATTGTAGTCTCTTCTACACAAATACCCTTCTATGATGATGAGGATGATGCAAATACATATAATGTACGAAATGTTGACGAAGCAACGAGTAGAACGCCCACAACAGAGACTGCACAACAGTCAGTACAGACGACAACGCTGCAAGAGGAAAATCAAGTAGAAATACAAGCATCACCAAAGCCAGTGCGTCAAGCATCGTCCAGTAATATTGATGTGGAAAAGGTGGAAGTAATCGAAATTAAATCGGAAGGAGCAAGTGGTCAAATGGGACCAAAAATGTATTATGGCGCCGAAAGTGCAAAAGATGCACGATGAAGATTAAAGGTCGGTTGAGGTAGAAAAGCCTATTATATGGTATTTTATTGATGTAATGTAATTTTTGAATACAACTAAATGACCTTTAGTTAGTGGGCAATTGGAGAGTATAGCGTTAGAAGAAACGTCAGTGCGTGTATAAATTTTAGAAAAACAAATCTGAAAGTAGTTGTTTCAAAATTCTTAATGGCCACGCATTTAATATGCAACTTTTTACACAATTTTAACATGGTATTATTTGTTTCATATTCAAGCAAACGCGTAAGTAATTCTAGCACTAATATATATATTTTTTTTTATTTAAAAAACTGATTAGCAACTAACTTTAATTAGCGCTTGTTTATGATTTATGTATTTGACACTTGCCATATTCATTAACTGCTTGTTTTTGCCGGCAATTGTTAGCAAAAATTTTAAATTTAGTAAGTTGTAGTTTAGATATTTTATAATTTAAACGAAATGTAAATATGATACGTAAGATATATTATTAACAAATAAAAAAATATATAAAATCCACAAAAAACTTTTTTTATTTATTTAACATTGGACATGAACCTATGTGTTGGATAAGGATACGACGGAGCGGCAAGCATGTCAGGTCATTTAAGTGGAGTTCAAAAGCAAATTAAAACAGATGGGCAATTCCATCGTAACGGGTGGGACAGTTTCACATGAAATTTTACTTTTGTTAACGGATTTCAATAAAACGAATTAACGATATCTGGTTTTAATAGAGATGTTAAATATTGCTTCCAGTTAAAAGAAAACTTGAATAAATGTAATATTTGTGGAAAAAATATTAGTTTTAAATTTGTAACGGGTGGGACAAAATAACGACGCTATCCGACGGGCAAGTTATATATTACTAAAACTTCGCGAATTTATAAAAGTAGTTTATTTTAGTTGTTGTTGTTGTTGTTAACAGTGCTTCGCCCTGCCCCAGATTGGACAGGGTTACACTGAAATAACAGCCCTTGGCCGGGTGAAAAAACCCGGGTCATTCCGGTGCGATAGAACCGGCTGTTGTGGGAATGTTTATTTTAGTTAAATATGGTTATACGTGCAACTCGATGGTTGATCTACGGATATGATGCCTCTCACCTCTCATTGCCCATCTCTCTTTCCTTACGGAAGGAGGGGTGACATGACCTAGAAGGTTCGACTGGTCATAAATCGCTACCACGACAGTCGGGCAGTACCGCAAGGGAGTACCGGAGCGTACCGGATTCATATCCGGCCAAGGACTGTCAGTTCGACAGCACTCCCCAAAACCTTCGGGGAGTGTTTTTGTCGTTACAACAACAACAACAACAAATGTGGAATATGTTGATGCAAACATAGTTAATTTATCTGAAATATTTTTGTTGCTTTAATCCGAAAAGTTAGTAAGTAAGTGTAACGGGTGTGACATGTGGATGTGACGTTTGACAACGGCATCACCTTCGCTGGTCATGCCACCGCAATAGCTTCAAAGGTACAGAGCCGCAATAAGATCCTCAAGTCACTGGCCGGCAGTACTTGGGGAAAGGACAAAGAAACATTGCTTGCTAAATATAAGGCTATTGGCCGACCGGTCATTGACTACGCTGCGCCCACCATAGACGGGCTCTAAATGACCTCCACACCGAGTCGGTAGACAGATTTCTCAGATCTCGGCCTGTGAATCCCGTTATTAATACTCAACCACCTGAATTGGCTGAAGAGGAGCGTGTATTTCCGACGGATACTAGAGTCACACTAGCACAACTTCGCTCTGGATATTGTAATAGGTTAAACTCTTACTTATCCAGACTGAACCCCAACATACCAAACACATGCCCTGCATTTGGTATGGCCCCTCATGATACCATACATCTCTTCTCCTGTTCAGCTGAACCCACTCTTCTAACATCTACATCACTCTTGTCCAACCCTGTGGAAACTGTGCGTTTCCTCGGACTTCCGTTAGAAGAGCCTGATGACAATTTAGAGTGATCGAACCCATTGGGCAGGGCGGAGCACTGTTAACAACAAGCACACAACAACAACATGTGTGTATGTGAATCACTGAATAAAGTTATTTATAATAAATCGAGTATACCAAAGAGGCAAAAACAGAATCCCTTCATGAGTTTATTTCATAGGCCCAACTAATTTTAATTTCATTAAATTTTAAGAATTTTCATCTACTTAAATTTTTACTCAGAGCGCTACTTTACTAGTATTATTTTTAACTTGGCTTTTTTTTATTTTTGTTGGACGTAACTAGTATATATGTTTATTTAGTGTTGTAATGCATAATAGCCATATTAACCCTTTTCTAACCACTATTACCACCCAACTGTAACGGGTAGGACACCCTTAATTTTTGAATATTTCTTAACTAACTTCATAGAAGCTAAAATGCAATCGTGGTATATATTTGGAACAAAATTCGAATATTGCGTAACTAATGCCCCTGCGGGTTAGGGGCTTAGAATATGCCCGAGGTAGGCATACCGGTCGTAAGAGGCGACTAATATGCACAAAGGTAATGACGTGCAACTCGATGGTTGATCTACGGATATGATGCCTCTCACATCTCATTACCCACCTTATCCTTCCTTACGGAAGGAGGGCTGACATGACCTAGAAGGTTCCACTGGTCATAAATCGCTACCACGACAGTCGGGCAGTAACGCAAGGGAGTACCGGAGCGTACCGGATTCATATCCGGCCAAGGACTATCAGTTCGACAGCACTCCCCAAAACCTTCGGAGAGTATTTTTGTCGTTACAACAACAACAACAACAACATTGCGTAACTAACATGAAATACCACGATAACTCCTATAAAGGACAATACCAACTTTTTGACTTTGTTGTAACGGGTGGGACAAGGCCAATACCGCTTATATATTCGTTTAATAAAGACAGAAAAGTTACAAAATTTAGTATATAAACCAGAATATGAATATAGTCGAGTTCTGTTAGTTATTTTTCTTATCAATAACTTCATACTGAAATCACGAATTATTTGACAGCCTTTTCCAAACTAGCCAATTCAACCTCATTCAAATAGCTAACCCAGAGCCTGACTTTAAAGAGTAAAAAATGTTACTAAAAAATTATTTAAAGCTTAAACTTATTATCGTTTCGCTAATTTAATGTTTCTACAAATTATTTATCGACATATTTGCTATTTTCATAAACAAAATTGTTTTCACCCAAAGTCTCATTTTCTCATGGAACTGCCCATATACGAAAAAGCAAGCATGACAGGATCATTACATTTGTGGAACTTCTAAGATGCATTGTTAAATCTTCAACAGCATCAACTCTTCTTGCAGCGATTAAAAAAAATTATTTTTTGATAAGCCTCGTCGTTGTGACTCTATTTTTCTCTTTTCTTTTTCTCTAAAATGCATAACGAGTTCCAAGCAAGGCACTCCATCTCTTTACATATGTCCTTTCTTCTCCTTTTGGTCATTCATAGGGACGTTCTCTTTTACTACACTCCTACTCCTTTGTTTGTTTTTGTGAACACTTAAACAAATGAAGTGTGAAGCACATACGCAAAGAATTTATACGCACTATTTCAGAACGGTTTAACTTTTATTTATAAAACAGCTAAAATGGCCAAACTTACCTTTTGTGCTTTCCTTAAATTTTCACGCGACGTCTTTACAGCATCCATAAGTATGGCTAATTCATCTTTCATATTTTCATTCTAAAAATAATAAATTTAAATTAATAAACAAATTTTCACATTTTATTATATAAACCCACCTCTTTTGCCAACGTGACCCAGCGATGTTGTGGATGTTCTACTTTGGCGCACAAACCGCAACATACCACTTTACATGTACGACAATAGCGATCTTTGATACGGCGATGAAAACGGCAGTTAATAGGACGGGGCATTTTATCTTTGCCTGCACCAACATGCTCCCTCTCGAGTGGAACGAATGAATGCCTTTTTAGGGCTTTGCCGTACATGTGTATGGAATCATAGCAAACGCGACAGTAGTGAACTGAACATTGACGACATAATCCCACAGCGGGCTCCAACTCACATTCCGAACAACGTATGACAACTGGAGTGGATAATGCGGGTGGCAATGTGCGATTGCCGCTGTTTGATGGAATTGATTGTGGACCATGGCTAGTTGCAATCATTAGCGTATTATTTGCTGAACTTTCACGACGATAGAAACGCAAATGATTCAATTCACCAATTATAAAGAAATTCATATAAAAGAAATCGCGTACATTGAAGTTATCATTGCGTATGTAGGGATTTTGTTGATTTGGTGGTTCAATAAGTATAGGAATTTGACAAATGCTACATATTAGATGCTGATGATTTTGATAAATGCAATTTTCGCACATATTATGACCGCAGGTGAGTAGAAAGGGCCGATGACTTTTGACGTGCATATCTAAAAAAAATAAAATAATAAAAAAAAAGAAATCAATGAGCTTGAGCTCGTGAGACTTTTAAAATAAAACAAAAGTTGGGAACAAAAGAAAAGCGTCTAACGAGGGCTCCGCTTAAAACTTTGCAGACACCGCTCTGGGTGTCGCAGCATCGAAAATGCTAACTTTACACAAAATGGAATCGGTTAGTTTCTAGCGACTTCGGTTATGGGCAATGGAATAGATGGGAGGAATGACTTTCATAACCACAACAGCAACAGTTTATATTCGAATGTAATCCCATGCGGGTTAGGGGTTTAGAGTATGCTCGATGTGGGCATAGCGGTCGTAAGAGGCCACTAAACGTGCAACTCGATGGTTGATCTACGGATATGAGGACTCTCATTACCCATCTCCTACTTTATTAAGAACAAAAAGGGGATACACGACCTAGAAAGTTGCACTTGTGTTACCAACTCGTTACCACAACAACAACAACAAAACCAAGACCTTAGAGGGATATTTAATGTAATGGCAGAGCAGACGAGCTGACCAGGAAAGGTACCACCGACCATATTCTCCCGAGAAATGGCTCGGTAGGCATACCAATGCTCTCTTTTAGGACTCTCGTCTTGCAAGACATCCAGACTAACTTGGCCTTCTTATGATAAAGGACGTACTAAAGCCCTTCTTACTCTACACAAATCGGGAATATCATCCCTGACAAAGGTTGTAAAGGGGCACTGTTGTTGTTGTTGGGGTAACTGTTTAGGCACTCACGGCGCTAGAATAAGTATACTGCCCTATGGTTACTGTCTCAGTAGCAGATGTACCGAAGAGGAAGGGAGCGTGCAACATCTGATTTCCAATGCCCAGCACTCAGCAGAAGACGGTTAACTATTCTAGGTGAAACCGAAGTATCAAGGATGGTTCACCCTCTCAAAAGGGCCTAAGTGTCAGGCTAATCGCTGGTGTTTCTGCCCAGCCCTCGCAGCCTAACCTAACCTAGAACGAACGACGAGATTTTCGGGCCACTGCGGGTTAGGGGTTTAGAATATGCCCGAAGTAGGCATACCCGTCGTAAGAGACGACTAATATGCACAAAGGTAATGACGTGCGACTCGATGGTTGATCTACGGATATGATGCCTCTCACCTCTCATTACCCATCTTATCCTTCCTTACGGAAGCAAGGGTGACATGACCTAGAAGGTTTCACTGGTCATAAATCGCTACCACGACAGTCAGATCAGGCACATTCACAGCCTTGTGAATAACAGACCATATCCAAAAAAGCTCTGTTCACACAGGTAGCGTTTCACAAAATTTTTAATCCACAGTTTCTTTTAATTGTTCCCTTCCAGCTTTATTACATATACTACGTTGTGTTCATATTGATATCAAAACTTTTTAGTTAATTTCTAGTAATTTACTCGCAACTCGATTTTTATTTGCGCATTGAAATCATTGGGCAAATTAGAAACAGAGAACACAAGGAGAAATTGCAACAGGCTGTTGCAACAACATATAGCCAAAGGGTAATTCTATATGACAGCACGTAACTGCTAATATACGTCCAAAAATCTCGGGAAAGGTATTAAACGACGCGTTTTGATCTCTGTATCAATAATCCGAAAGCGGATTTTAAATTTTTTGTTTCAGTGAAAAGTTATTCCCAAAAACACAAAAATGGCCCAGGTCCGATCCCAAATAGGATGCTTGATCCAATGTATTTATGTGCAGAACACCTTTCTGCGTAGGCGGCCTTCGGCCGGGCTTCACAAAAAATAACGGTAATTGTTTCCTTTAGGAGGCAACTGCTAAAACAGTAACAATAATCCGGAAGCAAATTTTCAAGTTTTTGTTTCAGTGAAGAGATATTTGCAAGGTTGAAAATTTGCTGGCATTTTCATGTGGTTGTTGTAATCACAGATTAGGGTGGACCGAAAAGTGCAAAAAGTGTGTTCTGCGCAGAAATACTGTGGACCGCGTAGCCGGTGTTGGACCGGCTAAGGGTTATTTTTTTGAAGCGCGGCCAAAGGCCGCCTACGCAGAAAAGTGTTCTGCACATAAATACCTTGGATCAAACCCCCTATTTGGGATCGGACCTGGGTCATTTTTGGGTTTTTTGCGAATAACTTTTTACTGAAACAAAAAATTGAAAATCCGCTTTCGGATTGTTGATACCGAAGTCAAAACGCGTTGTTTGATACCTTTACCGACATTTTTGGACGCGTTTTAGCAGTTGTCTCCTAAAGGAAACAATTACCCATTAAACTTACCACCCAAACGATGATCATAATTTGTAGAGTATTCATTGCGACACTTTGGACAACAACGTGCATTCCTCAAAGTTGTAGCCACAAATTTCTTATCAAATAGTTTTGTCGGCATACCGGTACTTTGCATTTTTTCACAAGCACTGGAAGGCACAGCGGAGGCGTTTGCTTTATCACGGGCACTACCCTTTTTAGTTTCATTCCGTAATGTATACATTTTTACGGCACTTGAACAACAAGCACAATTCTTTTAATGTAAACTTTTAATTTCACACGTCCCTAAATAAACGGTATTTATTTTATAAATGGCGTAAACACAAAACAAAAGGGCTAAATGCGAATGAGCGTGCTAAAACAAACAAGCAAAACGAAGCGCATTAGGTATGGAGTGGAAACGGAACAGTGATAGTTGGCACAGGGTTGCATCCAAGTTGAAAAGTTTTTGCGATTTCAGACGAGAGACGAGTAGATTGTACGTATTTGCATGGGGAATGTCAGATAACGACCAAATCAGTGAAAGATAGCCATTCTAGTAGCCCGATTCTGTAACTTTTAACCACTCGCCGAGCGTTAAGCTTATCGCAAAATTTCGGCGTTTGTTCTTAACAAAAGTGCGATTCTGTAACTCTCCTTTAACGCCGCTAAACAGCTGACTCTTGATGGTGATAAAATATGGATATACTTCTCTTTTCGCCGTATTTTGCACTAAATTACATGATAACAATTCAAAACTAATTTTTTTACTTTTTTCAAACGCTAAAATTTATTAACGCTATTTGTTAACACTCGAAAATAATTCGCGACAGCTAACCACACGAAAAGTGTTAGCTAAAAGTTAATGAATACGGAAAAGCGTTAAAAATGGTGTTAAGCGAAGTTAACGCTAACACCTGGCGTTAAAATAGTTACAGAATCGACCTATAGCAAAAAAAATTTAGGGCCGTTTACTCAATGTCTGATTAACTGCTTAATCGAGACCTTATCAAAGGTTGGCCCAAAAAGCATTTACTCAATGTCTGTTTAGCAACAATTCGCTGATAATCTTCTGATAAAAGTTATCAAAGAAAGGATCTCCGATTATGTGCTTAGCAAAACAAAAAGTGACAGGAGAAAGTAAACATCTGATTTTGTGATAAATTGTTTTGCTAACAAACTCTGCTAGTAATAGAATTTAGAAATGTAATAACATCGAAATAAAGATATATAACAATCGAAATTTGTCATTCTGAGCCAAGGCATGATGAGGTAATCATGTGATAAAGTTTATCATAAACAGACATTGAGTAATCGGCTGATTTGTTTCAGTTAGTTCCATTCATTGATTTTTTGCTTTTATACAGAGTAAAGTGCCTTGCATATTTTCTCCCTGAAATCGATACTTTTTTTTTGGGATTTGGTTGAATGGCCAGGGATTGGTGTATTCCAACGCCAGGTTGAACTCTTCAGATTGTTATGTCTTCGGATTGTTTTCTTTCCTCAATTTGCTTCACCAGTATACATAGGTAATACCCATTTTTTACGTCTGCTAGTTTGGCGTCTTCTTTCATTGTTTACCCGTACTAATTTGGCATCTTCTTTTGAGAATCGGAGTGGAAGGTAGTGAATTAAGGTACTCCGAGAGAGTGTAATGAAGGAAATCGCGTTCAGAGTTGCTTTAAAGTAAAAACTACATATAAGAACTTCAATTTAAACTGAAATTTACATTTTGCAGGAATTGATAAGGTGTTATAACTGCTTTATATTCAATAATTTGGGTGTTTTATGCCTTCACGTTCAATAAAGCAGTATTTAAATTTGATTGTTTTATTATTGAATACAACGCATCCTGTGTGGTTTGTGTGTGTATGCAGATTCGGAGTAAGTTGCGCTACTAGTAGACATATATTTTGGTAATACCGAAATGGCCTGAATTTGGTTTCCCCGCAAAACTTATACGGCTATGCAAAATGACCTTGAGCAACACCGCCAGCTCGGTCAGAAATGGGAAGTACCTCTCCGAGCCGTTCGAAACTAAACGAGGTTTCAGACAGGGTGACCCCCTATCGTGCGATTTCTTTAATTTAATGCTGGAGAAAATAATACAAGCTGCAGAACTTAACCGCGCTGGAACAATATTTTATAAAAGCGTCCAACTGTTGGCATATGCTGACGATATTGATATCATTGGCCTTAACAACCGCGCCGTAACTTCTGCTTACTCCAAATTAGAAAAAGAAGCGGAGAAAATGGGATTGGTGGTGAACGAGAACAAAACGAAGTACCTTCTGTCATCATGCAAAGAGTCAGCGCATTCGCGCCTTGGCAACCAAGCCACTGTTGGCAGCAATAATTTCGAAATAGTAAAGGACTTCGTTTACCTGGGAACCAGCATTAATACCAACAATAATGTTAGCCTAGAAATCCGACGAAGAATCACTCTTGCAAACAAATGCTACTTCGGACTGAGTAGGCAATTGAAAAGTAAAGTCCTCTCTCGACGAACGAAAATAACACTCTACAAGTCACTCATCGCACCCGTCCTGCTATATGGTGCAGAAGCGTGGACACTAACAACATCTGATGAGGCGGCTCTGGGAGTATTCGAGAGAAAGGTTCTTCGAAAGATTTGTGGACCTCTACGCGTTGGCGACGGCGAGTACCGAAGAAGATTTAATGATGAGCTGTATGAACTTTACGCAGACGCCGACATAGTTCAGCGAATTAAAACACAGCGGCTTCGCTGGCTAGGCCACGTAGTGCGAATGAGCGAAGATGCTCCAGCACAGAAGGTATTCTTATCGGCACCCGCCGGTGGAAGCAGAGGAAGAGGGAGACCACCACTCCGATGGAAGGACCAAGTGGAGACCGATTTGCGATCCCGCGGTGTTTCCAATTGGCGCCAGTTGGCGCAACGAAGAAACGACTGGCGAGCTATGTTGGACGGTCAAAATCGCCCAGGCGGTTAGATGACCATTTAAAGAAGAATACCGAAATGGCCAGAACCATGTATTGCAGCGAACCCTAATTTATTTTCGGCATTGCCACTGTTGCAAGTTAGACCATCATGATCCAAATAACAAAATATCGCATTAAAAATGGAAATACCTGGCTGTTACGTAACGCTTTTGAAATCATGACTGCTTGGTTTTAAATGTCCGAAATGTAATAAGTAAGGGAATAAAAAGGAAAACAAAAAAACAAATATTTTGATTGATTGCGAGTTTATTTTTATTTTGATATACTCGTACATATGTTTGTTTATAAAAAAATTATGTAAGCACTTCTTTATTTATTTATACCTTCTAGGAGATTCACTCTCCTAATCTGTGGTATGCTACTCCAAACGGCAGAAAAAACACTCAGAGGTCTTGCCAAACCACTGCCACTTAGATCAATGTATTTTGGTGTTTCTTTTTCCAGGCCTAGAACGCAGGACCTTCGGTATGTTAGGCCAGCGGACTAACTCTATAAAACTGAAATTGCGACGAAACGCATTAATGTTTACGAAATTTAAATTCAAATCTCAAAAAAACCTCAATGAAAGTGTGAAGAGAAAAGTCAGTTAAACTAACTGAAAACTTCAAAATCGTTGACAGCTAACTGAACGAGTTTCGTCAATTAAACCCCTGTTAACGTTAACCGATTTTTATTAAAGCGGCCCAAAGCATACCTACTGTTCGACTACAGTTAAAACTAAAGGCACACCCGCACTGCGCCACTTATGCGCCAAGCAGATACAGTACGTCACCCTCGACGTATCCGTCATACGTCAAAATTTAGCGAAAAATCCACTTTGCCGTATCCGTCGAATCTGTTGTTACGCACACAAACACTCGCATTCTACTCAGCTGTCAGTTTTTTCAACGTATCGCCGTATTGTATCTGCTTAGCGTATTACATACTACACTATTATAAGTATCTTTTTTCACAAAATCAAATTAAAATTTTTAACTCAACCGCTTTCTTTATGATTACGACAAAGTGTCTCACAATCAGCAGATTTGACTGATTGTGATGTCTGGCTCAGTGAAATTTATCCAACTAAAATTTGAAAATCCTCAGCAGATCTAACTGATTGTGAGTTCTGGCTCAGTGAAATTTATCCAACTAAAATTTGAGATTAGAAGTATTTATACAAGGTGGCGCTTCCGATGTTCAGCATATCGGTTGTGGCACGTGCAGTGTGTGCTGTTGCACCGTCTTGTTGGAACCACATGTTTTCCAATCCCAATTCATCAAGTTGCGGCAAAAAGAACTCGTTGATCATTGCTCTGTAGCGCTCACCATTCACAGTAACCGTTTGGCCCCGACCGATTATTGTCAAATAAATAGTCAGCAATATTCCGCGTTCTGGAGCAGTGTAGCGTAATATTGTTTATTAACGTGTATTTCGCATGTGTTTACTACACAAATGTCAAAGCAGAACTGACTTTAGGGGCCAATCGCAAAATTTATAGCATTTTCTGATAGGAGGATTACTTTTGCGCCACCCTGTATATAAAAAAAAATTAACTTTTATTTAACACAAAATAAATTTAAAAAACTTAAATAAATTGTCAGAGGACCTACGTTAGGACCTATAACCGCACGCGTGGTGGGGAGATGATTATTACCTGCGCTATTCGACATGTACGGCAGCGCAGCCCAATACTGTACTCAATGTTTATGAAATGTTTTTGTATTTTGCATTGTATTCGAAATTTGTGAAACAGTGATGCCTTCTGTTATCGAATATCTTATAAAGTAAAATCGAACGAACTACAGAGTACCGATGTGTATAAGAATCGATTTTTGCTTTCGAGTAGAACAGCCTTTCGAATGGAACTACAGAGTAAGGGTCCTGATAAAAACCGTTTTATCCCAAAACAACACCGAAATCCACTTCCACTTCAGTGTCGGCTCTTAATTTTCAGGTATAAATGCACTAGTTTTATGTGAAGTGTTTTATACGAAAACACGTGATTTATGCTGAAGTGTGTACATAGTCTAACGACAAAATGTTATTGGGTCATAGGTGTGATAGCGCTACAGAGCGAATATTTTCAATTTGCTTTTTTCTTTTTTAAAAATTCGATATATCAAAATTTAATATTTTGTTTACATTTGGAACATGACCTTACCAAAAAAGAAGAATAATAAACAATCAGCTGCTTTTGTACGGTCACATTTCTGAGGGTGCAATTATCTCAAAGTAAGAGTCCGGCCTTCGTTCCTTTTTTTACTTAGGACTATTTGCTCATCTCTCTGAAACACACCCTTTCTAACTTACCTTCAGTAAAGAATAAATAAAAGATCTCAGTTAGGTTAGGTTAGGTTGAAGTGGCTGCCATGAGGGCACACTTAGGCCAGTGTCAGAAGGCCCGTTGTGATACCACGTAGAGACACCGTTACACCTCCTCTTCGAACCAATTTGAAGACTTGATAAAGGACATCAAGTCCTTGATGTCATACTCCGCAATTTGGCGAATGTTATCCAGGAAGGGAGCCCCCAGGCAGGCTCGCTTGACGCCCCTAAATGCAGGGCAGTTGCAGACGAGGTGCTCTACCGTTTCCTTCTCTTCTTCGTCTTTGCAGCTCCTGCAGCAACGACGATAGGGGACACCTAGCCTCTCCGCGTGCCTCCCAATAAGCAGTGCCCAGTTAGTATTCCTATTCTTCTTCTTCTTCTTTAAATGGTCATCTAACCGCCTGGGCGATTTAGACCGTCCAACATAGCTCGCCAGTAGTTTCTTCGTTGCGCCAACTGGCGCCAATTGGAAACACCGCGGGATCGTAAATCGGTCTCCACTTGGTCCTTCCATCGGAGTGGTGGTCTCCCTCTTCCTCTGCTTCCACCGGCGGGTGCCGATAAGAATACCTTCTGGGCTGGAGCATCTTCGCTCATTCGCACTACGTGGCCTAGCCAGCGAAGCCGCTGTGTTTTAATTCGCTGAACTATGTCGGCGTCTGCGTAAAGTTCATACAGCTCATCATTAAATCTTCTTCGGTACTCGGCGTCGCCAACGCGTAGAGGTCCACAAATCTTTCGAAGAACCTTTCTCTCGAATACACCCAGAGCCGCCTCATCAGATGTTGTTAGTGTCCACGCTTCTGCACCATATAGCAGGACGGGTGCGATGAGTGACTTGTAGAGTGTTATTTTCGTTCGTCGAGAGAGGACTTTACTTTTCAATTGCCTACTCAGTCCGAAGTAGCATTTGTTTGCAAGATTGATTCTTCGTCGGTTAGTATTCCTATCGCCAGTTAGTATTCCTATTAGCTTGGAAATATCAGCCCTTTTTAGGGTGTAGATTTGTCGATATCTCTTGGAACCCCTTTTTGGCCAGGTTTGCTTGGATATCCTACACCCTGCAGTTTGTTGCCACCTTTCGTTGGCTAGTCAATAGGTATGTTGTTTTAGCAGTCGCCTGCATGTGGTAAAGGGTATACCCACGCGTTCTTTGTCAGGAAGAACTTGCTTGGTAGTGCCCTGCCTATAGCAAGCTCATCTGCCCCCGTGAGGAGGAGGACGAATCTTTTTTTGTTTTATTTCTGTTCATCATCAAGGCCAGCTATGATCACGCGGATAAGTTTACCCTGTGTTTAGCGACTAAGCCCTCGCACCACGGCAAGGTACCTACCCTTCGATCAGTTAAAATTTAATCAAAATGTATTTATTTATCTAGAATCCCAAAACATATATTAGAAAAATAATAAAAACCCTTCCTTCCTCCGCCCTTAATTAAATTTTTATCATTATTCGTTAATTTTTAAGAAAACATTGAATCCATCATATAATTCTGACGCTGTCGACGATTGGATTCGTCTTGCTTAAACTCTCGCAGCTCCTCATAAACCGGATCATCCGTTTCCAACTCGTAACGACACATGGGGCAAGAATTGGCCTGAGGGATACATAAATAAATAAGGAAAATGTTAATGTTACGGAGACGCCACCTTTGGACTTTTCCACCACCTAAAAACTTACCTTTTTCAACCACAATAGTACACACTCCTCATGAAACTCATGTTTGCACGGCAGAATCTTGTATTTCTCATCAATCTCGGCTGGCTGCTTACAGACCGCACACTCCAGCTCAGCGGCAACATCCGTTTCTGTCACCACATGTTCTGGCAGTGCGGCGATGGCACGTTTCGATGCCTCAGGCACTTCAATTTCCATATCGATACCATTCATGATGGCCAACACCTGTAGCCGTTTGTAATGTTTCGCAAAATCATTTGGACCCTCGGCGCCAGTGGGTTCGTGACCCATGTCCTCAAAGTAGTCTGCCATGATGCTATTAAAATGAGTGAAAGTAGATAGAGGGATAGAGAGAGAGGGCAATTTTGAAAATGTAGATGTTAATTATTATTATGTTTTACAGTTTTGTGTTAATTTTCGCGTTTCAATGAAAAGTCAACGATTTTGAGTTTAACTTCAGATTTTTAGCTTTATTGAAATTTATAATAAATTACGTAAATATTTTATGATGCCAAAAAATTACAAGTAAATTTTACGAACTTTTTTTTACTGGTTATTTTAAAGTTCACAGTGGTTTAAATTTATGATTTTTATTTCAAAAGCTTAACATTTTATGTATATGTATTTCTTACATGTATAAACTTCGTTTTAAAATTTTTTGCCAACTGAGTGGATGATTGACATCGCTCCGTTGGCGATTGGAAAAAAAACTCCCCTAGTTAAAACGCCCTAACTCAGAGTTCGGTTAAATAATGCCTATCTCAAAATGTACCTTAAATAAATTCTCTAAATTTTAAAAAAAATTTTATGTACCGAAATCTTTAAAAATAATTTGAGATAGGGGAACACTTAACCGTCTAAAGAGATAGGGTCGTTGTAAATTTCCCCAAGTGGTGAATGTTTAACGCATCCATTCACAATAGCAAACAGCTTTGGCCACCTGTTAAAGTCGCTGTAAGATTTCACAATCAATAGTTCATTCTCCAACAGACAGCCGAGGTGTCGATATTCCACTTAGCTGTCGATATATTAACATATTACTATTTTAAATACATTTATATGTATATTTGTTTGTATGCTTTTGACATTGAATATTTTGGATAATACACCTATCCTCTTAGAAAATTTGAGCAAAAGTTTTGAGTCAAAAGTTATTGATTCTTAGAAGGTAAATGTTGCAAAGGTAAAATTTTCTAAAAAAATTGTAGATGGAAATACGGACTTTTTAAAAGTTATGTTCAATATGCTTTTATAAAAAATACATTTGTTATTTTCTTAAACAGATTTGACATTTTCCAAAATCCAAACATAAAAGCTATTAAAGTAATAAGCTTTGTTTGAAATTGTGTTGGCTATCAAATAGATCCAGAACCACATGAGCTTTTGATATAAAAGAATCTTGTCAAAAATATTATTTCGCACAGTCTCGGGATATCGCAACCACTACCTTATGCAATTTATTTTATTTCCATACAAGAAATGCTGATAATTTTTTTATCAATAGATCACACTCTTAATTGACAGTGCTGATTAGGTGTTGACTAAAGCTGCCTGGCGACACGCAAGCATATGCTGCTGTAGCCATAGCAACGGGTGGTTGTGTGCGTAATCGGCGCGAACGACGGGTAGTCGTGCTCACACGTACCTGTTGTCGGCTTTCGTTGATGAAAATCAAAAATTTTAGATTTTTTCGCTTGACAGCTGGTCTATTTGATCGTTGCCAACGTGGTTGACAAGCAGTAGTGTGTTAGTTTTGAGTGAAATGAGCAAGCTCGCGGAAGAAAAAGATTTTACGTTGCGGTTTATTGAAACCTACGAGTGCATGATGCTTTTAACTCTTTTAAGAGGTTGTCATGCGTAAACTGTTTATGTTTTGCATACAAACTTTTCATCCACAATTTTTTTTTTTAAATTTTTTTCCGCCAAAACAACTGCAGTTACAAGCAATAAAATATCCTCATCCGATGACATGTTTACGTCCGCACGCTACGAATTTTCAATACAAATGGCGCTTGATGCTTGTATGGTGGCCGGGCAAGCGACAATCACCCGATTACGCACACAACCACACGTTGCTATGGCTACCAGCAGCATTTGCTTGCGTGTCGCCAGGCAGCTTAACCGCCCTATTCTGGGGCAGCTTTTCATCGTGACTGCTGACAATTGTTATAGCCCAATTCCACTTGTTCCTATAATTTGCTATAGTCATTGCAGCTGTCACCACCTCTTTTGTAGATGACAAGCAAGCAGAGAATAGCACCATAAAACACTGTTAACTATCGAAAGGAACACAAAATGGCCAGCCCGAAGTTGCCTGTGAAAGAGTTAAAGAACAAACGTAAAAAACTAAAGGTGCGTTCATATATATGTGCCAAAAATTTTAACTCATTATAATTGGAATTTATCTTGTTTCAAATAGTTTTTAACTAAATTAGTTAAAAATAATAATTGCAATTAATATGTTAACACTATAGCATATCAAGTTTTTCTGAAGTCATTTTTGTTAGTTTCCAAAACGATCTAAACCTAGGGTATTTGCATGCATTTTAAATCTATCCAAATCTATACATAGTTCTACCCTTACCATACTTAATTTAGTACATTTGTGAGTATATTTTTTCCTCCTTCCCTAAGGCAAATTATTATGCACAGTGTCACTATTTTAAGACTTAATTAAATGGGAGTCACTTTTCGATGTAGTCCCTAAAAACTGTGTAGTCAGATTTAGCGCCGTTTTCACAATCTCCGGTTAACGATAACCGGGCTTTAATTGACATAAATCGTTTGGTAAGCTGTCAAATTAAACGCTGATTAGCGTTAACCGGCTTTTATACAAGCGGCCCTTATAGTGTATTTTATATTTTCTAGTACAAGTTATATACACATAGACCACAAAGTCTGCGTTCAACTTACGCTGCTTTTTATCAAATGATTAACCAAGGCATAAATGTGTAATTCAAATAATTTTATTTTTATAACTTTATTTCTTATATCCTTAAGTTCAAATAGCAGAAAAAAATTGTAATTCTTTTTATTTGTTTTTTGAAATAACGGGATGTGACAGGCGAAGGAAGTAAGAATGATAACCAAAAAGTCTGCGTTCAAGTTTACAAAAATTATAAAATTTTGCAAAATAAATTACTTAAAATAAAAATTAATATTTAGTTGGATAGCCCCGTTGTTTTAAGACTTCTGCCAGTCTATTTGGCATCGAGCTTACCAACTTCTCTGTTTCTTCAGTTGTAATCTTTGCCCATTCCGTCTGCAGAACATTTCGCAAGGCCTCCTTACTTGTTATCACATGTTGACGTATTTTCTTCTCTAGTAAATCCCAAAAGTGCTCAATGGGGTTGAGATCGGGGGATTGGGGAGGCGTTTAAGCTGTCTTGGAGCATTATACAATAGCCAAAGACGTACGACCTCCGCTGTATGCTTCGGGACGTTATCCTGCTGGAACAAAAACGTTGTTGATAACCCAAGATTTTCTGCACTTTGCTTAAAATTTTGCTTTAAAATATTGAGATACCCCCATCTATCCATTGTCGATTCAATAAAGCTCAGGTTGCCTACACCACCAGCTGCCATGCAGCCCCATACCATGATACCGCCGCCACCATGTTTGATCGTGCCAACCAAGTTTTGTTTTTCTAGCGCAGTTCCGAATTTTCGCCACACGATTTGAAGCACTTTTATTCCAAAAATACAAAATTTACTTTCGTCTGAAAATATAACTTGTTTCCAAACTCTGGAGGATTATTTATGTAGGTGTTAGCCAATTCACAGGTGAAATGAACTGGTTTTTTCGAGCGACTTTACCATGATAGCCAGCTTTATGTACATACAACTTTTCTGGCACTTTCGGCACAAATGCGTTTGTTAAATCTTTCCCATACATTTTCAACGATTTTTGTAGAGGTAGTTCGAGGATTTAGTTTTGCTTATTTTTAGTTTTAGATTATTTTACGTTCTTCACGAATAGTTCATTTTTTCGGGCGACCAGACCTCGGCTTAGATGTTAAAATTCCAGTTTCTTTATAATTGTTTATGACGCGCTTGATAGAAGAATACGTTCTTCCAACTGTTTGACCAATTTTCGGAAATGTTTTTCTTTCTTTCCATAATTAAATAATTATTTTTCTCTCCCCAACGGTAATTTCTTTACCTTTTAACTCCATGCTTAAAATTTAATACTATTTTCTATCAACATGCACCACTGAGCGCGTTAAACAAATGAATAACATACAAGCAACAGGAAATGCGCAAAAAAAGGAAGAAACATCGTAAAAACTAACGGTATCATTCAAACCAAACAACTGAACGCAAACTTCTTGGTGTCTATATGCGCTAGTCGCCACATTTAAGTGCCGTTATCTTCAAAATATAAGGAGGAATTTGTTTATAGTTTTTCGGCCTTTTGAAACTGACTATGTAGAGAATAAATAGGCGGAAGAAATTTAGTTAAAAAATGCATTCATATCACATATAATAGTTTGTAAGGTGAACGCAGACTTTGTGGGCTATGTGTAAGTACAATATAAGAAATCAAGTGCGAATACTCCGCTATTCGCTAGTGCGAATACACGACTCACACGTACAGGAATGTTAAGAATTTTCAATTGCTTGCCTTTCTACCTAAGGCCTGAGTATTGGCTGGGTGTTCACTGATCAGACAGCTGTCCGGTAGAGCTCACTGTCACCTCTATATAGAGACAACATAAATCAATTGGAAACAATAAGGAAACCAAAGTCATCCTCCACCTGTTTTATAGAATTCAATAAGTGCCTCCTCCTAAACTGACTGCCGATAGGGGACACCTGCTAAGCCGTCCAGCAATTGCACGCTCTTGTAAGAAATTGTACCAGTGCAGTTTAGCTCTGTTGATCGTATTATCTTCTCCGGAGAGGTCCTTCCCATTTCTGACGGATATGTTGGTATTGCTTAACTTTATTTGTCATAGCCATATAAGCATTGCGAAGATAAACAAACCCGTATATATGCAATTCCTCTTCCCTTCATTATTTAATTTTAGACAAACAAATCGTGATGATGACGAGAGTATAGTCCTCATGCTCCAGTCAAAAATTTCCAGAGTGTGTCTAAAAGTTCCGTCTACTTTAAAATGCACTACATCACATGCTCTTTGTCCGTGGGATTCTTCTGTCAAACATCTCCCACTTGTATATATCGACGAACATTTTCGAGCCCAAAAAAAGCTAAAGTTCGGCGACGCTCTTAAACAAGTAACTATGGAATTTTTAGAAAAACTCATGCGCCAAGCAGATACAGGGTGGCGCAAAAGTAATCCTCCTATCAGAAAATGCTATAAATTTTGCGATTGGCCCTTAAAGTCAGTTCTGTTTTGACATTTGTGTAGTAAACACATGCGAAATACACGTTAATAAACAATGTTACGCTACACTGCTCCAGAACGCGGAATATTGCTGACTATTTATTTGACCAATAATCGGTCGGGGCCAAACGGTTACTGTGAATGGTGAGCGCTACAGAGCAATGATCAACGAGTTCTTTTTGCCGCAACTTGATGAATTGGGATTGGAAAAGATGTGGTTCCAACAAGACGGTGCAACAGCACACACTGCACGTGCCACAACCGATATGCTGAACATCGGAAGCTTACGGAAGCGCCACCTTGTACAATACGGCGATACGTTGAAAAAACTGACAGCTAAGTAGAATGCGAGTATTTGTGTGCGTAACAACAGATTTGACGGATACGGCAAAGTGGATTTTGTTCTAAATTTTGACGTATGATGGATACGACGACTATACAATTTCCAACCTGTTGCTCCACACTTGAAGTTGAACATATTTTTCCAAAGTTTGATTACAGTTTGAAAACCATTGGGGTTCATTTTGAAAGTGTACCTGAAATTTTCACATATGGCAGCACTTGTATTTTCTGTCATATCTGACATCAAAAATTAATGAAAACACGTGACGAACGAAAAATTTCCAAAACTTTTGTCAAAACATTGAAAAAAAGGCAAAAAATAAAAATATCTACATTTTTGCTGCAAGAGGTAGTATTTATAATATTATATAATATAGCGCATTGTGTTTTAATAATTGGTGAAATAACTAACAAAATGTTGATGGAAATGGAGAGATAAGAATATTTTCATATCAAAAATGTTTCCTTTTGCTGGAGAATGGACTGTTTCACCAATTGATCTCAAGCTAAATACCAATGTTGGAAATTGGAAAACGGATTTGATATAAAATATGTAAAGTGCTTATTGGGGACCCAAGAGTTACAAAACCCAAATGCGTGGAAATTGCATGTATGCATGAAATGATTTCGCCTTGCGTACAGCTTTTATAAATTCGCCTTGGAAAAACTAAAAAATAATTGCCAAAAGAAATAAAACAAAAACCAGGAAATGCGTTTTTTAATTTCGTTTTTTTTTTTTTAAATTTAGTTTTCGAAAGGTAAGTTTTCGCGTTGTTTTCTTCAGTTTTTACTAAAAAAATTAGTACACATTAGAAAACAGTTTGTATGTATTCATGCGTGTAACAAATGACAAATTGAAGGTTTATCTGTGGGTTTGTATGTATGCATGTGTGTAAAACAATGAAGCATTTTTTATAACTGAATTTACGTAGCATAAATATGTATTTCTAAAAAGGAGCAAATATGCCTAAATGTTAGGAGTGTTTGTTGTTTTTTATTAGTTAAATTTTTTTTAAATATAAATTTTAGTTATGAGCTAATTTTTTTAAAATTATTTTATAATTTACTTTCTTATGAGTTCACTTATTTGCTTTGCAGTTTATTACATATTAATTTTTATTTTTTTGCATTATAGTATTTAAACATTTACTAATGTAACATTCAGACATACATACATACATACAAGTACATTAGTTAAATTTAATTATTGTTTTGAAAAGTAGCTAGGCTTTTTTGTATTTCTTTTTAATTGTTATTATTTTTTAACTTATTCTTATGTCATAAACGTATTCAGGCTTAGGATAGGCTTACATATTTTTCAAGTTATTTTCAACTTCTTTCTATTACTAAAAAAGTGTTTAGGCTAAGGATAGGCTTGTTTCTTGTTTATATAATACGAGTAAGTATCCGTGTATGTTATGTTATGATGTAAACGTGGTATGCGACTTATTTTAAAAAATTTAAATTAATATTTTCCTTTAACCTTTATAAGGGTTTCTGTTCGTATTTGACCCCTGTAATTAATTAAAAACAAACGGGTTTCGGTGCTTTTCTATTTGAATTTTATTTTATATTTGATTACAATAGAATAGCTAAACGGTGTTCTAGAAATCAGTATGAATCGACTTTTTGATATTTTCAAAGTTAAGAGGCTTTATAAACGTACGTATTTTTCTCGAAACTCCTTTTTTCGAATCAATCTTCGATTATTGAACCAATTTTCGATTATTTTTTAAGTTGTTTTCTGTATTCTTCAATAGTATATCAATGGATTTGGTTATGATGAAAAGCAGTCGAAAGAAACCCCACTTAAGGTGGAGACGTTTTCATTGAATAAAAAAATTCTGAAAAAACAATAACAATTTCTCACGCTTTGTTTTTGCTTCGCCTGATAAGTTTTGGGAATATTCTTCTCATGTGATAGGGCTCATTATTTCTTAATCCAGGCAGAAAGCATTTACTATGGCTAGTACATCACATACCATTAATATTATCGATAGCTGGGTGATTACTCTACTTTGACATAACCTGGGAATATTGGCGGACAGTAATGAGTATACCATCTTTTGAGAATCTAGACTTTGGTACTACGTCCTAAGCAGCTTGAGCAGTGCTAAATTGGACTTTTTAAAATTTAATTGTGATGTGTTGTTTATGTGAGTGCAAAATTATTTAACCTCGTACATATTCTGTTCATAGAGACTCCACACGACAGAGTGATATTTTTAGGGCTACAATTGAAGCTAGTATTAAACCGGTGGCTACACCCCTATTTTGAGTTCCTAGTAACAATTTTTTCACATTGAATCTAACTTTTTTTCTTAAATTTTTTAAAATACTTATCATGTCCTTAACATACTCCAAGTTTATTACCCAAATTGAAACTATTGTTTCGAAGATGAACAAAATTTGTAGATCCCAAGCTATATTATTTATATGCTTTACATTCTACTACCGAAATTCAACAAAACTGATTCTCCAATACTGCTGCTAATCGTTATCTAACTTACGCACCGTTATAAATTCTGTCTAAATTTTTTTCGAGTGTTCACAATTTTCCTAACTCAAACAATTTCTTAATACCTGAAGATATAATATTGAAATTGGTAACACAAAGAGTTTATCGGCCAAGACTACGTACAGGAAAGACTTGGATTTTACCCAACCAAAGGCTGTTATAAAGCTATTCAATCCACATCCAAGAGTGAGCGTTCATACCAAGGATGCATCGTAACGATATTATTGCTTACCGAAAAAAACCAATCGTTTCTGTTCGTTTAGGCAACTATCAAAATAATTTCTTTGCGCTAAAAACGATAGTGAAATTATCAAAATAATGACATTTCGTTCACTAACGAAAAAAAATTATCGAAATAATTTTATTTCGTTAATTGACGTAAACGAAACGTGGTTGATAACGTTGAAACTCTAAGTCTTATGTTGTTATTCTGCTGGCAATGCCGTCACGAACAGTCGGCAGAATGACATACACACAAACATACGAAAGAAAAGTAAACATTACATTGTTTGTGCGTGAGTTTGGGTAAGTTTTTTTATAAAATTTTAACTTTTTAATAATATAAATAACTATACAATCTACTTATTTGCAGAATATAACTCCCATGGTAAATTTTCAAAGTGTCTTTGGTCAATCTATATTGGCACGAACTGATTGGTGTAAGCGAAAGCTATGTATGTGCTCGTGAAGGTATTGCCAGTACAGTTTAACTGAGATATTTTCGTTGGTTTATTTCGTTGCAAGGTTTATCGGTTACATTTTGATAATTTAGTTTTGTGAAATACCGAAACGAAATTATTTTGATAATTCTATTTCGTGAATCAACGGAACGAAACTATTTCGTTGAGTTTTTTTTTTTTGTGAACTAGCAACACGAAATATAATCGTTTTGTTAGTTGAGCATCCCTGGTTCATACTAAGCAAGGCAAAGCACTGCTGCAACAACAGCCACATCGGCTGCATGGTATCGAAATACCTTATAGAAATGTACATGCTTACATGCATAACGCAAAAACTTTCAATTCATCGTATATATGTATATTCTGCATTCATATTATTGTTGTAAAAGAACTTCTAAATTTATAATCAAACTCAGCTGTACATTACAAAGAAGAATTGCCTCTCTTAAGCAAACTTTAGTGCATTTAACATTTGTGTAGTCTGCTTTTAGGCGCCACCTAAAATTCAACGCTGCCCAAATGCAGCCAAGTAAATTTCAAAGTTTACAAAAATCATGTTGCTTACGCTGCTGTTGTGCATGTATTAATAACATATTTTATTGTATAGTTTAATATTTTTTTCGATTGAAAATTATGCAACATATTTGCTTCATTTATATACTTATACATGCACAATTATTTTTACGAGTTATGTAACATATGCATTTAAATGAATGTTTGTGTGAATACACATGACTAAATTATAATAGTTATATGATATTTAAATTACATACAAACTATATGTACTACATAAGCACATATGTATATTTATGTACATACATACGTTTATGCAAACTAACAGTAATTTATACAACAATATCAAATTTTTATGATTTTTTTCACATGTAATACATTTTTTAATGCAATTTCTTTGCTTTATCTCAGCTGTGCTGTTTCAGAAAAAAAAAATAAAATCATAAAAATTACAAAGCGTTTTCAAATGACTTCAACATAGTTTTAATTCCGTTTCATACATATACACACACAAGTAAGCACGCTCTACCAAGCTTTCTAAAGCTAAAAACGAACTAATTTAAGTTATATGTATGTATTTCTTAGATACTACTTTCTAAATATGTATGTTTGTATGGATGTGTTTGTATGTATATATAGGTTTTTGGCCAACTCCAGTTACGAGCATATTGGCTATATAAGAACTCAGTTTACATTAATAAAAACAAATACAATAAATTACTTATTACAAGCATCGTAAGTACTTTCAGTTTTTCCTTCACACCGCATATGTATATATACATAAGTCTGTGTGTGTGTGTGTGTGGGTTCGTTCACTATTTACTTGGCGCTATGCTGACACGCCAAATTTCTTTTACAGACAAAGCACTTAACTAAATAACTAAACGTTTTCATGCCCAAAGGTATTACATATTAAATATTTATAATTAATAATATTTAAATCTACTCCGCTTGCAGCACAATTAGCGCTGTCTACAACTCAGTGTGTTAGGTTGATTTCTTTTTTTAATTTATTACTAATAATTTTATAATTAAAAAAAAAAACAAAAAAACTTCAGTTTGTATGTATTACAAAAATGAAAATGTCAAGCTCAAGCTGTGGCAAAGATCACGAGCACATAATCCTTTCCTCCTTTTGCGTGACACCATAACTACTGTGGTGTATTTGCTGCGCGCTCACCTTCGCTCAGCTGCTGTTCATTACCCACATCCCCCCGCTCCCCCTTCTCCTCCTCCTAGTCTGTTATCGATATTTGCGCATAACCCACCAGTGAACGATCATCAAGCACTTCACCAGGTTGCACACCCGAATTCAATTGGAAAGTAATCGTTTTCAGTGTTGCACGTTTCTCGATTAATTGTTGCAAATGCACAGCCATCGGTTGCGTATCTAACGCGTCGACGAGTCCGGCGTCGACCAATTCCATGGCAATGCCTTCAGCTGAGTCTTTGCCTACAGCAAATTCAAAGCGTATATCATGTAGTTCGCGTCGTTGATTGCGCATGCGTAGCACAAGATTGACTGGTGGCACATCACCAGTTTCGTTCACCATAGAAGGCGTTGGCATTTGTGCAACACCAGCGACGAGTGGTGCTAGTACAGCCTCGACTGCTTGCATATAAGCTGCACTACCTGGTTGAGCGTATGCACCGGCTGCTGGCACATAAGTTGCACCTTGTTGTGGGTAAGCTCCTGCTGGTTGTACATAAGCTGCACCTGCTGGTTGTCCGTATGCACCGGCTGGTGGCACATAACCTGCTTGTGCTAGTTGAGCTAAGGCTGCTTCCGCTTGTTGAGCTAAAGCTGATCCAGTTTGTTGAGCATAAGCTGCTGCTGCTGCTGGTTGCATGTAAGTTGCGCCTGGTTGTACGTAACCTGCACCGCCTTGTTGCATGTAAGCTGCTCCAGGTTGTTGTATGTATCCTGCCCCTGCTGGTTGAGCATAAGCTGCTCCAGCTGATTGGATATAAGATGCTCCGGCTGGTTGAGCATAAGCTGCACTCGCTGGTTGAGCATAAGCTGCACCCGATGGTTGAGCATAAGCTGCACCCGATGGTTGAGCATAAGCTGCACCCGCTGGTTGAGCATAAGCTGCACCCGATGGTTGAGCATAAGCTGCACCCGCTGGTTGAGCGTAAGCTGCACCCGCTGGTTGGGCATAAGCTGCACCGGCTGGTTGAGTATAAGGTACAGTTCCTGCACCCGCTGGTTGTACGTATGTTGCGCCTGCACCCGCTGGTTGCACATAAGTTGCGCCTGCTTGCTGCACGTATGCTGCACCTGCTGGTTGAGCATAACTTGCCGCAGCTGTAACTGCTGGTTGCATATAAGCAGCTGCTGCTCCAGCTGGTTGGCCGTAAGCTGCGCCCACAGTTGTTGTTGTTGTGGCTGCTGATAAGTTTGCGCCCGTCGTTGGTATATTCATGGCGGCAGTTTGTGTTTTCGGAATGGCACCTGTGCTTGGTGGTTGTGCAGCAGGTGTAGGATTCGCAGCTGTAGGTGTCGTTTCTGAATCATGATCACTGTCTGAGGAGTCAGCATGTTCCAGTCGATTAATTGGCCGATCATCAGATTCTGAGTCTGAGGAATGATTATGTTTGCCACCATTGTCCTCCTCCTCACTTGACCACACCCATTCGCCGGTAACGGTGCGATGTAGACGTCCGGAGGCGCCTGGTTGCCGTTTCGCAGCCTTATGCACGCGCGTCTCCATCGAAGGGCCCGTAGCGAGCAAAGTTTGTGTGAGATATTTACGATCTTTGGCCTTCTTAAAGAAAGCATGTTTCAGCAATTCACTGGCGGTAGGCCGTTTCGAGGGTTCCTTTTGCAAACATTCTACAATCATTTTACGGAATGTCTTGCCATAGGCTTTATATTGATCCTTTTCATCAGCGCCAGTATCCAGTGTAGGCGGATCGTTTTGCAGCGTCAACATTAACACTTTCATTGGTGGATATTTGTGATAGGGTGCTGTGCCGGTTGCCATCTCAATGGCAGTTATGCCAAATGACCATATATCAGCTTTGAAGTCATAACCATGATCTTGTTCCATCACTTCGGGTGCCATCCAACAGGGTGTGCCAACAAATGTGTGACGTACCTTTTGACGCGACAAATCACGTCCAGTTGCAAGCCAAGCGCTAACACCAAAATCAGCTATTTGTATAGTGCCATCATCGCCAATTAAAATATTACCCGCCTTTATGTCGCGATGTATCTGTCCATTCGAATGGAAATACTCTAGACCTTTGAGTACCTCTTTCAAGACGGTAGCAATTGTCGCCTCATCAAAGACGCCATGTTTACAATTCGCTGTACGCATTTTATGTTTGATTATATCGAGTAATGAGCCACCCTCTAGCAGACGTAATACAAGCCATAGCTCTTCACGCACCACGAAGGATGTGTAGTATGTGACGACATTCTCGTGATTACACGAAGACATCGCTTGGATTTCTTTGAGCAATTCATCCATGGAGGTATTCCACTTTTCCAAATTGATGCGTTTTATGGCGCATTTTTCATTGCGTGGCAGGCAGAGTGCGGCATGTACAACAGCTGTAGCGCCTACACCAATCACATCGCGCAATTCGTAATCGTCCTTCGAATTGGGCCATGGTTGTTTTTCGGATGTTGTGTGTGGAGTTGCTGTAGAGCTTGTACTATTCAAATTAGCGCTGGATGCCATTTTAGGCGTTTTGCTTTGACTGTTGGGTGGTGTTGTGGTCTTGCTGAGCGGTGTAGTAGCCGTGGCTGTGAGAACCCTTAGGCGGCTCTCTACTGCGTTACCTAATTTTGTTTGTTGTTGGCGCAAATGGTTTTCAAGATCCTTTGTGATTACACAGTTACCGTTTGCTGATTTACTTGTTGTTGGTTGTTGTAATATTAAAGCAGTTGGTTTTTCAGTATTGATCGTATAGATGTAGTTGTTGTTGTTAATTGAATTGCAATCTTCGTCACGTGTCCTGTAATAGGCTGGCGTATCGGCACTTATCTCAGGTTCAGTAGCTGTTGCTCTTGACAAAAATGTTGCTTTTGTTGTTGAAACTGTACCACTCGATGTCAGACAGAAAGTTAGTATTCCCTCGTGTTTATCGAAGAATGCCACTCCTGGAAGAGAATAGATTGGAAGAGAAAAAAGATGCCGCTATTGGTCTATGCATATTGATTCAAGATTTTTATTTATAATTTTTCATAAGACTATCTATTTATGTAACTAAGCAAGCCAACTATTGATTTTGTATTTGACTGCGATTTTTAAGGCGACTAAAACGTTCGTCACTAACTACGACTAAGCTACAAATAGCACGAATTTCCTTTTCATATGCAAAACTTAAAGTATAAAATATAAGTAAATACAAATATTAAATGAAATGAAAAGTAATGGTATTATGAGATTCGTTCTTAACGTCTTGAAACCGATATTCCACTCAAGCTGCTCATACTCAACTTCATATTAGCAAACTGACGAGTGGTTCTATGACCTCAAGCAAGTAAATTTTACGAAGTAAAAAAGTTGGTTCCCTTTTACGACCAAACTATACATCTAAGGTATAAACAAATGTATAGGTATCGATAGCTGTGCCCAAGCCGCGTTGCTATCAATAAATAATATTTAAAAAAAGTTAATTATAATGTGGAAAAATCCGTTTAAAAGTGACACCACTACAAATGCCAACATGTATTCACACTAAAGAGCCGTTGTTGTGTGAGTGGACTGTCATATATGCATGCTTTTTTTTGGAGACATTTATGGTTAGATTTTGGAGGGGGGGGGAAAGGGAAATAATAATAAAAAATAGTAAAAAAAAAAAAATTGAAAAAAAATGTTTATATCAAATGGTACGAAATAAATGGAAAGCAAAAAAGGCAGTAAAAATAACGGAAAAAAGAGCAAAATATATTATTGGAAAGTAACAGGAATAAAATGTAAGTAAATAAAGCAAACATAGGTATGGAAAAGAAGGTGAAGGAAGGGAACACCAAGGAGAGAAAACGGTAAGCTGAACCGAAAGGGACGGAACGAAAAGAAAAGAATAATAGATAGAAGAGAAAAAGAAATTAAGGGAAAGGAACGGTTAGCAAAAAAAAACGGAAAACGGCATGAAGCAAAAGTACGGAAATGAAGGTGAAGGAAAGGAACATCTATACAATGAAATAAAATAAATAAAAAAAATAAAAAGGCTAAAGAAGCGGAAAGTAAGAGGAAAATAGAACAAAAATATGAAGGAAAAGACAGGCGAAAGAAAGGAACAGCAAATAACTAGAATAAAATTAAGATTTGTGATTAAATTTCAACAACTGGGGGATCTTAAGTAAAAGATAATACCACTACTAACTACGTATCCCTAACCGAAAAAGGTAAGGATTCGAACAGCTCCTATGAAACTAGGTGGAATGTTGGTGTTTTTTAAAGTAATTCATCGGGCCTAGAATATATACTGAGCATTTCCTAAATTAACAAACAGTTATTACGGAAAATTAAAAAGAATAAAAAGAAATAGATATATGGAGGTTTCAAAGCTGTGTTCCTGAATTCACTAGAGTAGGATCTACTCGAATAATGTTTTGAAAAGAAAGTCTCAATCTTGCGGAATATATTTCAAACCCTCGAAATTATTTATACTTAAACTTTCGTGATATCGATGAAACTCGATCACTAAACAAGTCGGAAAAAATCAGCTGCGCCGAAAAGTAGATGTCATTTAAAACTTTTAAGGCGCCACTTGGATAGTTTAGCAACATAAGAACAGGTTGTTTTGTCTAGGGCCAGGTAAAGTTATGTAACACTTCAAAAGAGCACTGATAAACTAGGTCAACGAGACAAAATTAGTTGAATCTTTCAGGCAGTATGGTTAAACATAAATCAAAAATGCATACTTTTAGGCGCACATCATATTTGCGTAGATTTCCTGGATGGTTTTAAATCACAACCAAGGCTGACGAAGAAATGAATTGATAATGAGTTCAAACCAGAACTGTTAAATTTGATTAGTAATTAGTAAACAATTAGACGGCTTTTTAATTGGTAATCATTATTTTAATTTTTTTTCAAGAAAAGGCAATTATTAATTGATTACGATTAGAAATAAAATAGTAATAAAAAAAAAAAAATTATATAAAAAATTTGTTTTAATTACTTTTGGTTTTTGACTTTTTTTAAAATAATTTTAGATTTTTTTTTAAATAATTTTAGATTTTTTTAAAAATAATTTTTGATTTTTTTCGGTATTTTTGATGTGTATATTTATGTGCTTCTACAACAATACTGAAAAAATCAAATATAAGCGAAAAAAAAAAAAAAAATTCAAAAATAATCAAAAGTAATCAAAACAACTTTTTTTGATCCTTTTTGATTCTATTTAGTTTTTTTTAATAATCGTAAAAAATCATGATTTTTGATTATTTTTTTAATTAATTGGAAAATAATCATTTAAAATTGAAAGTAATGGTAATCAATCATTAAATGGTTTCTCCAGAAAATAATTAATTACACCTATTAGTAATCATTATTTAACACATTTGGTTCAAACGATAGCTATTTAAGACATCCAGAAAAAATAATGTAAATATCGTAATGAGTTTCAGTTTGCAAAGCACTGCAGCGAGTTTCTGTAAACGCTTGGATGCCCCTAAAATCAATTTAGAGAATTTTACTCGAATGTACAAAGATAAGATACTTGCCGGACATAGCCATTCAAAAAAAAAAAGAAGAAATAGCATTGCGACACTTTTTAATAATTCCGTGAATTCAAGAAAACCACCTGTTCTTATCGCATTTTTATCGTAATATTCGATGCTACTATAGAAGCGGACGTTATATGAGGCAAGGGTAAAAAGAACAAATAAATAGCGAACTGTTTACATACCATACAAATATGTATACCTACAAGGTATGTGGGTGCATTAATGCAGTGAAAAAACTACAAATTGTCATATAACTAGCACTATTTTTAGAAAGAAAAATAACAGTTAAAAAAAAAAATGTATTCTTGTCACAAAGACTATTCAGCGATGAATCCAATACACAGCTGTGTTCAATACAATTGTAGTGAAATAAAAATGGATATCGTTCTACGAAATAAGAAGCTGTGTTTTTAAAAATTTTCATTTAAAGTATAGCGAACTCGATAACAGAAACCACATAAAAACAAATTTCAAAGTAAACACAAAGTTGAGGAAAGTTAATTAAACTTTTAAAAATTTACATCAAAGTTTAAATATTTCGGGTCAGAATTTCAAAAAATTTTGGTGTACGCAGTTTTGTAGAACAATCAATTTTAGTATAACATTGTGCAAGTTAGAATTCGCTCAAAAATTTTCCTGAATTTTCAGAAGTTTTTTCTTATAAAGAAAAATTAATTTTGTATGAAAAAATATCCAGCATATTTGACAAAAAAAATTCTAAAAATTCAGAAGAAATTTAGTTACTAAAACTTATTAAAAATATGTATCAAGGCAAAAGTCAGAGGTAGATAGCCAGTATAGTAGGCAGCTCCAAAAAAAAATCAGAAAACAGAGCGAAAAACCCGAAAATAAGTACATTTTTGAAAAGGCGAATCCTGCGTGAGGTAAATCCCTTTGTGACCTTTTCCGCCCTAAAAATAATTTGATTTAGACGTGGACACTTCAACGATTCATAAATTAATAGTCGATAGAAGTTTAAGGGCTAGAGCTGCTCGGAAGGTACTGGTCCTGACCAAAGTAAATGTAAGCGAACGTGCTGATTGACCAGATAAACCTGAAAGCACCTAATTTATTTAATTCAGACCGAGCCAACGAAGAGCTCCCAACACCGAGTACCTCTCCCAAAACACAGTAAAAACCGTTAAACCAGACCTGTTAAATAATGATTACTAATCGTAATGATTACCGGCTTGATTAATTATTTTTTTGAGAATTAATGATTGAATACCATTACTTTAAATTTTAAATGATTATTTTCCAATTAATTTAAAAAAATAATTAAAAAATTATGATTTTTTACGTTTATAAAAAAAAATCAAAAATAGTCAAAGAAAGTTGTTTTGATTACTTCTGATTATTTTTGATTTAAAAAAAAAAAGTTGTTTTGATCACTTTCGATTTTTTCAATATTGTTGTACAAGCACATAAATATTCACATCAACAATACTGAAAAAAATAAAAAAAAATTCAAAAGGAATCAAAAAAGTCAAATATAATCAAAAGTAATCAAAACTACTTTTTTTGATTATTTTTGATTTTTTCCAATCGTAATCAATTAATAATTGCCTTTTCTTGAAAAACAATTAAAATAATCATTACCAAGGCCGTCTAATCAACTGATTATTAATTAATAATCAAATTGAACAGGTCTGATTGCAATAAATGCCTATAGCCTTGTAGAGTGGAATTATTTGCCAAAAAAAAAATATTTTTTATTCAAAAAGTCACAGAGTTTTTAAACTGCCCTCGTATATGCAAGTAAATATCTATCCATATGCATATAATATACCTGAAAATTACCTACTGTTATTGAATATATGCATATGCAGCGAGTAAATGTCATAAACAAAAAAAACAAAAATGTCACATTTTACAGTTCTTTTGTGATTACTCATCGTGCAAAAGGCCTTTGGAATGCACAAGTACACGTGTCACGTTTTAATAATTAAAAAATACATAATGTGATACTATATGAGGTGGTTTCCTACGTAAGATAAATAAGTCATTTGGGGTTATTGTTAACGTAATCGATAGCTTTTATAGCCACTAAATATAGTTGTCGGAAATTGTTGGTTGGGAGAAAGGCGTAGCAGGGGCATAATTAGAGAGCACGTGTGAGTAGTTATGCGAGTTGGTTTAATGTATGAAAATGAAATGAAGTGAAAAACAAACAGTGGGAAAAAGTCACTTAAAAAAGCATTCATAAAAACTGTGAGTCTAAGATCGACCGGCATTACATCTACTCTGAGGTAGTTCGCGCCAATTGTGCCCTTATAGATAACAGTTTTCTAACTAATTATTATTGACTCACAACAAACTCTATTAAATGCAAGTTCATTTCCTCTTAGCACATAGCTACAAGTGCGACGTCTCAATTTTGTTCATTTATTTAGAGTATATAGCGCATTGCACAACTGTTTAGCTTACATACAGGCGTTCTGGCAGCGCAAGGTTCATATTTTACATTAATTTTCTATTCGCCTACTTTAGCCTACGTAATTCTACATATTTCTCACATATTCGTCATTTGAAGTGTATTATAGGATATTACAAAACTAATATATTGATTAAAAAAAGTAATCAATTGTTATAAACAAATAATAAAAAATCATATCTAATAATAAACAATAGATAGCAGGGAGGGAAACAAATTTTTTTTTTCAAGCTTAAAAAGTGCGTCATTCCAGGATCAAAATGCTAAGCACAATAATTTTTTTGGACTTTTTTGAGAGAAGTCCGGTAATAACTTAAAAATCCGGACTTGTATTTTTTCACGTCAGCAATAAAAGTTTGCTTCGGCGAGATATTTTTTGAGGACGGCATAAAAGCCATTTAGTAGTCTTAAACATTTTTGTATTATATTTTTATTTTCTATTGTATACTTAGTCCTGCCTGATTACTAATTTAAGCATTGCGTTAGTTTTCCGTGACATTCAAAAATATCAAAAAGTGCGCCACCTAGCGGAATTTTGTTTTATTCGATCGCACGCTTATCAATCAAACACGAATAACGGAATTTTCTCGTTGAAATATTGCATTGTAACCGGGTTCAGAAATATGACTAATATTTGAAGTCTCTAGCTCACCGGGAAGTTACTTAAAAAAACGATTACAAGATTCCCCGCGTTTTGTAGGAATTTTAAGCTATCTTTACCAGCGCGTCACCTAACAGAATTCTGGTTTCCACAAATTGTGTGGTCATCGTGTCCTGAACTATGTGCTCAAGGCCCTAGGGGGCCGGGAAAATAGTTAAAAAAAAAAGGATCACAATATTCCGATTTCAAAGGCATTTTCCGAATAGCTCGATCTGTGCGCCACCTAACGAATTTTCTTCACTTGCACTGCATTGCCACGAGGTGTTTAGCTCAACTGGAAGTTACCTAAAAAGACTTTGAAAGATTCAAAAATATGGTATGTGAATGAGCGAAAAAACAAGAAACGGAATTAATATAAAGGTAGTAAAAAAAGCTTTTGAGACGTGGAGACGTTGCTCAAAAGTGTTGAGATAGGGACTATCTAAGAGATGGTATGGCGAGCAGCATATAATCCGTATATTTCCGCTTAGATCTTTTTCCTTTTCCAGAAAACCATATCTAGATGTAAAAAGTAGCTTGAAAAGATAGATTGCAAATATATTGCATTTTGGGTAAGACCTGCGAAACCGCTTTCCATAGATTATTAGGTCAAATACTTTTCCACTCATCTTAGAACATTTTATATGTGTATGTAGGTCTATCAAGTAGGCCAACGAGTTAAAAATTGTTCAAGCTCGCTCTTTACCCTATATTTTTCATATATATATATTCAAATAATAAAGCCGTGCGTTCTGCGGATGTGCCCCTTATGTCGGTTGGGCGGGATGGTGGGTTACCGTTGGGAATTGTTATTATTATTATTACAATTAAGATAAGCACTCGTAATAACAGTGAACAGATATTTTCAGATCCGGTGTCCTACGGGAAAACAGTTTGAATATCAGTGATTATGCTGTCAAAACTGAGTGAACAGTTTGGTAGGCTCTGGAGTCGTTATTGACCGATAGCTGTTACTGTGAACCGTTTGAAGGACACTGGAGACGTGATTGATGTTCCGGTGGACAGTTTGAGATGCACTGGTGTCGTTATTAGCCAACAGCTGTTGCTGAATTGGCCGATGTAAATTAAGCAGAACCTTTAGAAAATATGCTAACAAAACAAATCAGCGGAAATTTTGAAGAATAATATGCATTGTGATTACAAATACAATAGCAAGCAACATATTTATTGAAATTTAATAGTTAAAAACAGAGATATAATGAAAAATAAAAAAAAAATTCTAAATAGGACCGCAAATTAAGCTATCAACCGCAATGAAAGTAGAAAAAAGATTTTTTTCAACTCTCTGCATCTGAGAAAATATTACTGTGTAAACCAAAATTGAAAAAATCAAGCGCACCACAGTAATGAGTGAACTTGCTTACATCAACAAATAACAAAAAAAAAGTTGAACATTTTATCGAACACAAATTTAACCGTAACAAATAGTGGGAAAATTTGTCTACAACTAAAGATTGGCGCACTGACGTTGCAACTATTCCAAGACTATTTTTAGATACCATAATTAAATTCGGAGGTATGCAATAGATTTCATCATCAACAAAGCCAACTAAAACTAGAATAACAATTGCGACAACGTTTATAAACAAAAAACAACAAAAAAAGCCGTTATTATTGGCATAGTGCAATAAACAACAATAACACATGGTTATGTGTTTGTTGTTATTCTATATTTAAATTATTATCTAAATGAGCCAGTGCTATTTTAAAAATCTTGCTGGGAAAAAATTTGTAAACAGTCGCATTTGTGGTATGCACGAGTTAAATTCTAGTTAAAGCTAATTATTGTTTTGAAATCAAAACAAAGAGAGAAAATACCTAAAGCCAGTCGAAAGTCCAATAATTTACGAGCGTCTATTTATAGATTTATGCCGAAAGTGAAATTAGAAAAAATGGCTGATAAATAAGGGAACTAACTATTATTTCTTTTAGTGCAATTTCACAAAGCTCTACATTGATAACATACCCACAGAGAAAAAGAGGTGGTCGACTTGGCCTCATATGGTGTTCCCAATTGGCGTCAGTTATCGCTAAAGAGGGATGACTGGCACCTCTTGATACGCAATGGCCAAAATAGCCTACACATTAGGGTGGGTCGATTTGGAAAAGTCGATTTTTCGACCAAAACAACAAGGGTATACATGAAAATTTTAAAATCAAATGAAAATCATGATAAAAAACCTTAAAAATCAAAGTCGAAAAAACTCAAAAATATGAAATTTCGCAGGCTCGAAAATTATTATTTTGGGTATGCATAGTGGAACTTTTTTTCCTGAGCCCAAAACCTATCGAAAAATCTATGGCGCGATGTCGGTTAATAAATCGACCCAGTCTACTACACATAACTAACAAAATCAAAACAAATATGGGTATTTCCATGTCAAATCGTCAAATAGTATAAATCCACCCCTTCTGATATAAATAAAATTTGGTGCAGAGTTTCCTTCCCAATAAGCAAAATATGTTTATTATAAGCTTACGATAAACTTACTTTAACAAGCTTTTCGTTTGGAAAACGTTTACTATAATCATTGTTAAACGTTTGGAAAAAATTGTCGAATCAACGAAAGTGATCCCTTTTTAAACCATTGGAGGTGAGGTTTGGAAAACAATTTTTAATTAACGTTTTATTCAACGTACGAGTATAGTAAGAGTTTGTTGAAAACTGATTGATAAAACTCCAATTTAGGCAATGACGGTGAAAACGGGCCATAGCCTAATGAATATGTACTAAACATTTGTTCCGAAGGTTGCTGGTTCGAATCCCGACAATTTCCTCAACTTTTCTTATTAAATAAATTATTATAATAATTTACAAATATGTTTTATAGTTATTTCCGTTCCATTTATTACTTGTTTTACAATTTGAGTATAATAAAAAAAATTTGTTTAAAATATTCCACGTGAGCTTTTTGCTTCCAATTTTTTATACAAATTGGCGGGAGCTACTGTTTTTTTACGGACTCCGAACGGCATCTGCAAAGCAACGCAGATGTATTTTTCCTAAGAATTTTTGATTTTACCTGTTCACCTCGCAGAAAGTTCACCCCAAGCTAATTCCCCAAAGCTACCATACAATTGTGAAAACATATTTAAACGATTGTAAAATTTTTTAGTTACAAACTCGTTTGGAAAACATTGATTTCAACGTTTGGAAAATATTGTTTAATAAACTAGCTTACTCCATTGTTTATTGGGTTGTATCATAAAACGAAAAAAATTAAATTTTTTTCCCCAATTTTAGTTTGTTTCCTTTTTTACTTGTTTTTTAAAGTTTATTTTTTCAATAATACGGAAACTGTTGTAGATAAAAAAAATAAACTATGGCAAAAAAAAAATGGGGGTACGTGAAAACAAAAAAAAAAAAATATTTAGAAAAAAAAAAGGTATTTTGAAAAAAAAAAAAAATTATTTTGAAAAAAAAAAAAAAAAAGTATTTTGGAAAAAAATGCAAAAAAAAAAAAAAAAATTTACAAATTTTAGTTTTTTTTACTTGTTTGTATAGTTAATTTTTTCAATATTACGGAAACTGTTGTAGTTAAAAAAATAAACTGTGGTCAAAAAAAAATGGGGGTACGTAAAGACAAAAAAAGCTGAAAAATTACAGTTCCCCATATACTTTTGGACTAAATTTATTTTGTATTATATCTCTGGTACATCAAAAGATATCCTGAAAATTTCAGAAGGGTATTTTTTTTTTAAATGTGAATTTTAGAATTTTGAGCAAAACGTTTTTTTTTTTAACTTTCTAGTCGAATACAATTAGTTACAGAAAATTACTCAAATTTGATCACTGCAGTGCTAGTGAATGTATAAACAAAGATATGTTTGTTTTTTACATATTTGTTTTTACATTCCACTAGCATGAGTACAATGTTTCAGTGTTTAATAATTGAATTCGACTAGAAGCATAAAAAAATTAAAAACAATTTTTTGACCAAAATTCAAAAAACTATATTTTGAAAAAAAAAAAACCAGAGGTATAATACACAAAAATGTAAGTCCAAGAGGTATAGTATGATAGACAAAATACAATAAATCATATTTTTGAAAAAACAAAAAACACCCTTCTGAAAATTTGAGAGGTATAATATACAAAAATTTAATTCCAAAATTCAATGGAGAATTTTAATTTTTTTCGATTTCAATTTTTCAACCCCGAGTGCCCACTTTAAAAACTCAAATAATTTATTTTTTAAGCAGCAATTTTCGAATAACAAAACTTTACAAAACAAGAAAAAAATTAAATTTTGAATTTGCAGCTTAGAAAAAAAGAAAATAAAAAAAATTTGTTCCGTTCTAAAATTTTTTTTCCGTGGCAGAACTTTGTTTTATGATAAAAGGAAACTACGCACTAAATTTCATTCAAATCGGAAAGGGTCGATTCCAATTATTTGCCGATTTGGCATGGAAAGACCCATATGAGTCGTCTTTTGCGCTGAACTTGTTAGATAAAAAAAGTCGTAGTTATACTAAGTTTCTAATTTTTGATTTACTATTCGTACAAAAAAGTGTAATTAATTGCGTTGCCAATGGAATTTATGCCTTGAAATGTCTGATAAGAGATATTTAATTATAAAGAAATACAATTAGTGAATTTTTTTTTACCTTAGTATATACAAAATGTTAAATAGAAAATTCCTATTTACCAAATATAGCGCGTTTCATAACTATAGCACACAAAGAATTGGCATGTTTTAATGATTTCTTTAATAGCATATTAAATTTCAATATTTTACCCATAGAAATCTAATTTCCGTGCATTAAAAAATATGTATTCTAAACTGTTCGTGCATCTTGAAAAAGTTAAATTATAAAAATGATTTAGTTATAACACGTTCTCGTGTTTTGGTGGCTGATTTGAAGCAAAGCTTGTAAAATAATATTTTCTCATTGTAGTCCAATTTAAACGATAAGAATAAGTTCAATGAAATTGGCGTTCAGATAATTTGTAATTTTCATAATATTTTCGACCAGCACTATAACAAGTTTCAAAGACGAAATCAAATAAAGCAAAGCTTTTTCTTGAAAAACCGAAGATACAAATAATGTTTATTGGCGCAAAAAAAAATTAGACAGTGTCGGGTAAAACTAAAGCAACAGCAGTACCCCTGTTAAATATCACTAAATTAAGTTCTAAATTGTGTATTTGTTTCAAAATTATAACCATAGACCAGTTATTGGAAATATGAAACAAAAAGACCGATATAACGGTTCATCAAAAAATCCATTACAATATCTCAGGCCAAATAAAAATTTGTGAGACAAGTTAAAACATCAAATATAAATCTGCTAGGCTCTTTCGAATTTAAACCAAAACTTATATACAGTGTCGGACAAAACATATTGCACAGATACCTAGGAATGATACCTAGTACCGTCTCGAAGACTCACAATAAACATTTTATACATAAAAAAAAGTTTGTAAATATCAAGAAAAACTATTTCATTAGCGAAAACAAAATAAATTTTAAGCATTTTTTAAAATACATGAAAGAATATTAAAAAAAAAAAATTTAAAATAATTAAAAAAAAAGTAATCAAACAATCAAAAGTAATAAAAAAATTTTTTTTTTTTTGACATTTTGTCTTAAGTGTTTTTTAAGCAAAATGTTCAAAACAGAATTTCTCTGCTTAGGTTTTGTTCGACACTGTATATAAAAATGTGCATGGTTGCTTTCTGAATGTACCTAAATAAATATTGAAAAGTCTGTGCATCGTTAAGAGCGTGAATTTATGGTAATATTCAAGAATTTTAATAATAATAATTTCAATGAATTAGCATAAAAATGTGCCAAGTGATTGGAATTTCACAAATTCGCGTAACGCGTTTAGCGAAAAAAAAATGTTTGAATTGAAACCTGAGTCAGTTTGACCGTTTAATAGCCAGAAGAAAAGCTTTAAAGAATGTCACTTATTTTATAAGCCGAAAAATATTTAATTCGATTTTGAATTTTTTTTTCTTTCTTTTTGTCTTTTTTCTTTAATTGCGCACATACACAATATTTACATATTTCTCACCTGCCAACGCCACATTGTATGGAAGCAAAGTGGTAAAAAAAAAACAAGTTCAACAGGTGGTAATCGGATTTCGCAAACAAATTGGTTTCTTTGTTTTCGAACACAAAGCGCCTACATGATTTTGCAGCGGAAGTAATGTTCGATATTGCCGAAATTTGTGAAATAAGCAAAGTGGCCAAAGCGAAGAGCCCTGGAGTCAAACTAACTAGTTGGAAACTACTGCAAAACTAGTATGAATAAAAAACTAATTAGTTAGCAAACTGACTTTTCGGACTTGGGGCTAGCTATCGATAATATTAACGCGCGATATGTACCGATAGTATTAACAGATCTTAGTGACATATCGATACTATCGCGAGTTGAAATTTTAACACAAAAATTCGTTGATTTGCTATTGAAATATAAAATTTTGGTTTGGCAACCACCAAAACGTATTTTATCATATTTTTTACTGGTGGCAATAAATTTTGAATGCAGTAAATACTCCATTAAAGACTCAAAGAAACCCTCAAAAAAAAAAACAAAAAAAATTTAAAAATACATCAGCAAACGACAGCGCTAAACTGGATCACCCACTGGCAAGTCAATGACCTCTTAGCTTGTTGGCTAAACTGGAATACGTGGGTTTGCACTGCATTTGAGAGCAATAAAGATTTCCAGCTGATTTTAGTACAAGTTCAAGTTCAACCACTAATACAAATACATATGTATGTATATATAATGAATATTCATCATTTGCAAGCCTTGAACTACTGCAAGAGGGCGCTTTTTAACAATACCCAACAAACATTTTTGCTCACATTAAATTTGAGAAGTAAGTTAGAACCAAGATTACTAATCGTAATGATTACCGGTTTGATTGATTATTTTTTGGAAACGCCTGCTAAGGATTGATAACCGGTTGTTTTTGGGTTTAAATGCTTATTTAAAAAAAAATAATCAAAGATAATCGAAAAAAAAATCTCAAAAATTAAGAAAAATCCAAAATAATCAAAAACCAAATTGTTTTAAAAAATATTTTAACTTTTTTTCCAATGGTAATCAATTGCGGTTTTTCGAAAACATTTAAAATACTTAATCATTATTGATTGAAAGCCATCCAATCAATTGATTACTCAATTCTAATATGAATTTAACAGTTCTGGTTAGAACTAACGTTAAGCTGGAAATATTGGTTCCGTTCGGGTATGCCATAATCGGGTATTTCACGTAAGAGAAAAACCAAAATGGAATAAGTCGGTAAGGTTATGGTAAGGATAGACAGTTACGATCTAGCACCAATAAGCAGTTTCATTGTTTCTCATAAGGTCGGTTGAATCAGCTGTTTTATAAGGTTGGCCGGCATTACCGTTGTTTCGCAGTCAAATTTAATGGCACCATTTTAATATGTCAATTTCGGTACTTCTCAAATGCAGTAACGAAAAGGAACTGCCATGTCGTAGAACAGGTCTGTTGTTAAGTCTGAAATAGGAATGTGCGATTATTCAATTAATCGAACATGAAAATTAACTTACACTTAATTAATCTTTAAAGCAGCCGATAATAATTATCGATTAACCAAAACAATTAATTTCCAGATTAATCAAATTTTTATTAATTATAAAATAATTGATTTCACAAGTCCTCACCATCTCATGATTCAGAAAATTTGAATGTTTAGCAATTTTCGCGTTCAACAAACTAGCCACTTTCGGCAGAAATGAACGAAGTTATTACATTACTTGTACTTTTTTTCCAGTAAACAACAGTTGCACAGTATTTGGTTAATCGGAATGTGCTTAATTAATTAATTAATAAAAAAAACTAGCTAAAAATTTGTTTAAGCGATTAATTTCACATCCCTAGTCTCAAATCACTGCAAATAAAATTGGGAATTAACGTTAGTCATCATCCGGTGGACGTGATCCCGAGACAGATAAACATTTTTAGACGTGAATGCAACAACAACGATTTGAGCCAGACTGATGCATATTTGGTTCAATTTGGGAGCCAGATAATTTTGATTGTTTCTTATCTTTAGTATGAACCCGCTAACTCTTAATAATCCAAATTTCTAAGTATTAGATGTCGCTGCTGCGCCATGATCTATATGTTTATGCGCAGACTGTTTAGATTGTAGTTTTTTTTGGATTTCGAGCTAAACGCATTAATATTTTATGAAGTTTTTTCGTTCCCATGAACATGAGATACATTATTGATTTCTTTTATTTGTATATTATTAACTGGAATATATATGTACATATATATATAGTATTCAAGTTCTCATATTAAAATCATAAAGCATTTTCAGATTTCATGGTTTCATTTGACTTGAAAAAAGTTTCTCTTGAATGGAAAAAGTTTCATTTGACCTGAAAATGCTATATATTTGAAACGAGTTTCATGATTTTTAGTACTAAGCAAAAATATTTGGATTATTTTTTTTAAAATATTGTGCATACCCAAGATCTGCCTAAAATGAGAAACAAGCGCGCTGACATCTGCTTCTGAAGAAATTTAGCAGGACAGGGAGCTAAATAAGCCCACCGGATGTCGGCTATTTTCTCAAACCTTTGCAAATTATTTTTCTATTGTTCGTTGGGTACTTAGAAAGCAGAAGAAAAATACAAAGATTTTGAGCATGTGATTATTATTGTTAAGAGCAAACAACACGTCGCTCTACAGGCGTATATGCAATCGAATGCCGGTCAATCACACGGTACTCGTAAACTGATCAGATGGCACTAACAGAGCGCTGTAAGGCGGTCAGAAGAGTTCAATAAATTCTCAGGGGGAAAAATTACGTATGATAATGAGTAAAAGTAAAAATGCAACATATTAAAAGTCAATTAAATAAAATAGGATTATAAACTATTTTCACGCACATAAAACTATAAAAATCGCAGCCAAATTTGGTTGGCTTGTGCCAAAAATTGGAAAAACCAATAAATACTAAAAAAAAATAATTAATTACAATTTCAAGTCATAATCCAGTGCATTTTTATATTTTTTGTAACGTAGCATCGGGAAATTTGCATTCGTAGACAGTTTTTCTTTTCTTTCAACTTCGTTTAAATTTCTCACAATTTCACTTTTTCAAATTTTATTTTCGGTTCAATATTTTTTACTTAATAAATAATTAACACCAAAAAAATTTCGCTTAGTTTCTACAATTAACAAATTATGTATATCAAGAACACAATAATGGAAAATTTGCGTATAAACGCGCGCGCAACTTCTTGACGCGAATTTGTTTTGCGTGCGTGAATACAGCACAGAAAAGCGTTAACTCAGTTTAAAAGTCGCCGAACAACTGAGCAAAGATAGCAAAAAAATAAATATAAAATGTACAAGTTTGACTCGCCTCAAATGCCGCTACTGCTGTCGTTGTTGCTTTTCAATTCTATTTTTATTTTTTTTTATTCGATTTTTTTTTCTTCATTGTTTGTACTACAGTGCGATAGTCGCTTGGGTGGTTTTGGGTGGCGTAACGCGGTGGTGCGGACGGCGGCAATCGCTTGCGCACGTAACTCACACAAATAGCTAAGGGAGTGCAAGCGGTATTGAGAGCATGTGAGTGCTACAAAGAGCAAACATTTGATACAATGTGTGTTTGTACAACAAGCAATAAGCGAGTGGAGGGGGCGATTGGGTGGTGTTGGTTGTCAAAACGGCGCCGTACAGTGGTTAAAAAAGAAAAATATTTTTGGTATAAAATATTTTTAAGCTTGAGAAATGTGGGCATACTTTTAGTAAACCATGAGTCGCATTTTAAAATTTGCCATCGCTGTTTTGTTTTGTTTTTTTTTTTGAAAATATAAATAACAAATTTCAACAAAAATACGGCTTACCTTTAAAGTAAAATCATAGCATTTTCAGGGTGTCAAAAATTATTGGGAACATATTCAGAATCCTCAGACTTAAAACCCATGAATTTCTTGCTTGTGGACCAGAAGATTGCAGCAGACAACAAGAAAGAGAGACATTTTACGCAAAATCGTGTATACCCCACTTCTTATTAAACTTTTTTTCATCAAATCTATTTTTAAAAAACTTCCTTCTTTAATTGTCCGAAAGTTTGAATCTGAGCTCTTCGACATTTTACACCAGCACAGTACTCACTAAACTTAATAACACAAATTTCGTATGGAATATTGCTTTTTTTCAACAATGCCCCATCTTTTCTATAGCATTTGATTCAAAAAAGCCTTCTCTCAGCGGAAAATGTATTGACTTCAGATAGGGCATTTTTAAAACCATCCTAAAACAGTGAGTGCGTGAAACAAATTCTGACACATAGCGTTATGAAAAAATATCTTGAATAGGACTCAGTCGTCCACATAACAAAACTGTACCAGGCCGATGTTTGAACATCATGCATTTTAAACAAAAATGCATACGAGAGGTTCTAAGTGGAGTAAAAGAAGCCAAAACAAGAGTTTTTAAATATTAGTCTGTCAGTTTGTATGTTTGTTCAAGCATCACTGAAAAACAGCTATATAAAACTGAATGCAATTTTCACCGATGTATTTCCAGATGTGCAACTTAAAGTTTAGGTTCCGTTTTACAGCATTGAAATATTTTATTCACGCTGTACAGTGGTGGCAATAAAAGTTGGCTGAAAATAATTTTCTACATAAACTGAAATATGATGTATAATGAATTACTATACTGATACTCAGAGATTGATGTGCAAGGTTTTGCAGGATTAAAATAAAATAGCTTCCCTCTTTGATCATCAGATTTTTTTTCCCCTTTTCGGAAGTCAATAGTGCCAACCTAACTATCCAAAGCCCGGTGCTGCCAACCATTCCAGTGCGGCCAAATGATGGCAGGACCATGGCATAACAGCACAGGGTTGCTCCAATGTATACAATACTAATTTTAAACTTAATAAAGTAGATTACATTTTAGTTTACAGAATATACCGATGTCTGTTCATAATAGATATGGGTAGTTATAATTAGAGCAACGGAGGTCAAAGAAATAATTAGTTTTTATTACTGAGTAACAACTATATGGAACTGTTTAGTTTCGTCAACATTGTTGCTGTATACACTGTTTATATATGAATGTGTTGCTAAGCCTCGTACAACTTTCTACTTTCAAATAAATTTGTATGTTTTAAAACAAGCAAGGCTCATTATTCAAATAAAATTATTTTTTCTTGGCACATATATCTATTTTTTCCGCTGACTCGACCACTGTTCACCGCAATAGAAGAGACGAGTGGTGATGTGAGGCGCTACGAAATGCCACATATTCAGTGCCAGCGACTATTAGGTTAGGCGCGGTGTGCAAGGCAGAGCACAGTGTGTCAAAGTTATACAAAAAGGCATTCAATGATAAGTAGACAAAATGAATGGCAATAAGAGGAGAAAGCAAGCCGGACACTGTCAATAGATTGGAAGTGGAGACCATGTAAATAAGAAAATCATGTGTCATCAATACCAACAAAATATTTGGAAAAGCGGCATGCGTATCACAGTTAAATGCTACAAGCAGAAGCAAAAATTGAAAGCCAAGAAGCTCCCGTAGACTCTCGTGTCATAGCAAATAATCAATAGCAAAATTTTGAATTCTAATCCATAACCTTGTTTGTAAAATGATTCAATGTTTCAAAGTTGTCTTGAGGGGTACAGAGGCAGAGGCAACTTAAACGATTTTTTTTTAGCTTTAATGAGACGTCTGTTGGGGTTCAGAGTAAAATAAAAAAAACCTATTTGCTACACTGTGCAGCGCATAAAGATAACGCACCCCAATATAGGGCACAAAGGCGTTCAACGGAAAATCACACGGGTAAAAACACAAAAACCATATATACATACATACATACATATATCAATATGAACTATATAGTTGAAAGAACAGTTAAGTTGACATATGAAGAGAAGCCAGAAATGAGTAAATGAACTGATGAAATCCAAAGGAACGCCGGGTGAGATTTATGAACTATTGGCTACTTTTTTTAATAATGAACCAAAGATTTATTATAACCATATTCAGCTGATAAATAGCGATAAAAGATTTTATTTAATGTGAACGGCAATGTGACGTACTACAAGCAGTTCTAGTGGAAGTCATGAGCTGGCGTTTTACTTATAATGTATTTTCTTTTTAATTTTGTTGTCGCTTCTAATTTGTTGTTTTTGTTTTAATTGCTCGCTAGAACATGTGAATTTGGGGGTTAGATAAGCTTATCTTATTGGTTTACTTTTTATAAATGGTTCCAACAAGTGGGTAGACCTGCTAAAGTAACACAAAGCAAAACGTATCGATGTCAAGTTCTTTAGCGATTTTCCCAGAGACCGGAATAATTACCACCTTAATGCAAAAAAAATACACGTTCTTTGAGAAATTTAATTAAAGATTTATATTGGATTGAAAAAATAAATCTAAAAGGATAATTATTTTTTATATTAAAAAAATTAAAACAATAATAAAAAATCTGAAAAAGTTCCACATAAGATAGGTCGTTTGACAATTCTCCAACTGGGTGTAGCAATAACACTGTTCATAAAAATTGATATCCGCTGTACTACGGAAAAGCAGTTTGAGTAACAGTGGTATGGCTGTCACATTGAATAGTTTGAAAAGCACTGGCTTGGAGATTATAAAACATCAACACGAAAAGCAAACTTTATAGAAAGTATCGATTTTGTTCCATACATATCGACTACGGAGAACATCGATACCTCTGCACCTCTAAACAAAAACGTCAGAGTAATAGGAACGATTAAAACAACAAAAATGTAGTAAAGCAATAGTAAATTCGGAAATATACGAAAATTCCAGAGACCGGAACAATTACGAGCCTAATTAGTATAAATGTCGGTTATTATTATTTCCAAATTTTTTTAGCATAATTTTATTATTTTGATAAAAATTTATCATTTTCGTATTAATTTTTTTTTTTGATTATAACAGTTTTTGAGTGATTGAATAATAACTTTTCATACAAAAAATTCCTCTAAGCTTTATATTCCAATAAAAAAGTAGATCTAAAATGATTGTTTTTGTTAAAAAAAAAAATAATAATTTAGCTCTGACAAGTTCTAACTCAACTAGGCCGTTTAACGATTCCCCTACTGGGTGTAGTAATAACACTATGTATAAAGTTTTTTATATCCGCTGTACTACGGAAAAACAGTTTGAAAAGTGAAAAGTTTGAAAAGCACTGGTTTCGAGATTATAAAACCTATAGGAAGCATCGATATTTTTTCTCATGCATGTCGCTTACGGAGAATATCGATAGCTTTGCAGCTCTAAACTAAAGCTTCAGAGTACGAAACAACAAAAAAAAAAGAGATCGAAAAAACAATAACTTTTAATCTAAAAACTTCCTTTAAGTTTTTTAGTCTATTGAAAAAAAAAAATAATAATAAAGATACCGGAAAATATGAGTATTAGGGTGGGTCGATTTGTATGGACGAAAGTTAACCGATATCGCGCCATCGATTTTTCGATAGGTTTTGGGCCCAGGAAAAAAAAGTTCCACTACGCATAGTCAAAAAAATAATTTTCGAGCCTGAGAAATTTAATTTTTTTTGACTTTTTTCGACTTTGATTTTTAAAGTTTTTTTCATGACCTACTAAAAAAATTTTCATTTGATTTTCAAATTTTCATGAATACCCTGTTCGACCCAAAAACGTTCGCTAAAGACGTTAGCGACGGAAAAGTCGATTTTTCGACCAAAACAAGTCCCGAACCCCGAAATTAAAATTTTTTTCAAAAAACCGTTATCCGTTTTTAGCGCATAATTTTAAGTGGAACAGGAAATATGAGACAAATTCGTTTTCATCGAAAACATTTTTGCATGTATGCTGAAAAACCCCTTAAAAAAATGGCGAAAGGGTAAATTTTTTGACCAAAACACTCTCCAAAACCCAAAAAATATTTTTTTTTTCAAAAAACTGTTATCGCCAACGTTTTTAGCGGACATTTTTGGGTCGGACAGGGTATACATTAAAATTTTAAAATCAAACGAAATTTTTTTTAGTAGGTCATGAAAAAACCCTTAAAAAATTTAACTAAAAAATTAAATGATTATTAAATTTAGGAAAAAAAAAATTAAAAAATGTAATATTATAATATATATAGTTGAAGAAATGCTTTTGGATTATCGCTGTTGTATGAATTGATACATAACTTTTATGTTGTACCACCATAAATCTCCGGTTTTCTTGAAAATCGTAAAAAATATCGGCTTCGAAGTCTATTCTCGTTAAATTTTAATTTCTACACCTTTATCCAGAAAGATCTTAAATTATTAAACAAAATTTTAATAGTTATCGCCTCAAATTTTTTACTTTAAAATAAAAAAAAAAAAAAATTGACCATGGTCCCTGAAAAAAAAAAACTTCTACAAACAAATTCTAAGCGAAACAAAAAATTTCATCATTACTCATCATAATGGGAATGACGCTTGAACGTATATTTTTCTGAAGGTTATAGAAAGTAAACCGTTGACTTATGAATGTCAATAATGATAAAGCACGTGAGCGAGTATTTGCAGGAAATCAGATAAAACAAATACTGCAGAAATTCCGAGAAAAATAAATTCCAGCAATGCAACGTTGCATTAACTGTATTAAAATTGGTATTAACTTTTGAAATGGTTTTACTAACACGTCAGAAGGTATTTGCTTATGCCTATCAAAATAGAATTTTCGACATTCAATATTTTTATACAAATTTATGAAAATCACTAATTATACTTAAATATAATAAAATTGTCATAGCTACATGCCTGTATATTATGGAAATCGAATAAACATCCATTGTAGAGTTTTCATTACCTCAACAGACCAAAACAACCGTTTTTAAAAATGTTTGTCTGCCTGTACGTATGTTTGTACGCACATCACTCAAACACCACTGCATATAAATTAATGCAATTTTCACCTATGTACTGCTAGATGTTCAACTTAAAGTTAAGGATTCATTTTACCGTAAGGAAACAATTTATGCACGAAGCGTACAGTGCTGGCAATAAAAGAAGGCTGAAAATATTTATATTGGAACAGATAGATGTCTGTACATAATAGATAAATAAATACATATAGGTACTGTTAATTAGAGCAACACAAACCAAAAGAACAATACTTTCGTTTTTCTGTCTGTCTGTATATATGTTTGTACGCGCATTACTGAATAACTACTACGTGGAATTAAACGCTTTCTTCGGCGATGTACTGCTAGTGGCATCTTTTGCAATATTCGGCACCGTTTTTCCTTACTACTTGATTTACTATTTTTATTTCGGGGTCTGGTAAGGCCTCGCAATAGCACGGGCATCCCAGGGATGTGTTTAAGAAATAAGTTGATTTAGAAAGTTGCTTTGCCGTCAAAGAAAACGAGCACCCACACCTTGTATTTTTATTATTAACGTTAAAATCGCAATCTAATTTTGCTTTGTTTATATTAAAACATTTGCGCATGGCAACATTGCGTTAAAACAACGAAAAAATTTCCAGTGAAATTCCATTACTTGTAAATATTTGCACACTTTTGCAAAAATATAGTGGGCGTGGCATTTCTGCTTGGCATAATTTGATTAAGTTACTAGCCGCAAATGAAATGACACCAGACAAAAATAAACAAAAACTTTTGGCGGCAGTGGCGTAAGGAAGTAGAAAAAAATAAATACTGCAATGTAAATAAAGTTAAAACAAACTGTAATTTCATACCTTTTGTGCAAAAAAAAAACTTTCATGTGTGCAAATATAAACGGAATAGTAGCTGACGCATTTGTCGTGCGAAATGATGTCTGGTCGGTGTGACGATCAAACATACCGTCTGGCTCAAGGCAAGACATTGCGACGAAAGAAGGTCACAATTTAGGTAAAAGCATTTTTGCTGCTTCACTTGTGGCCTTTACTTAGCGTATTAATTTAGTTCGATTTTTTAATATACTCCTAAATGCCGTCGTCTTCCTATCCGCAAGGACGTATGACATATGTTTTGGTAGATTTTTCAAGCTAAAAATCATTTTCATAGTTTCCTATTTATAGAATTATAGCATCAATTCTCGCTTATAGTCTGCCATAAAATGCCCAGCAATACATGAGTATACCCAACTAGCACAGAGATGGAGACGCCAACGATGTCCGTCTTGAGGTATAAGAAACTTGCATTCCTTTTTTTGTATTAAAACATTTAGTTTAGAAAACGTCTCGAATTCTAATGTATTTCTCTAAGGTGGAAGGTTAGTGAACGCTTTCAGAAACTGTCGAGAAGAGAGAGAACAAAAAGGGAACTTAGTTCCCGATAAGTGCTTCAAAAAGCGATGTAATTAAGTTAAATATCTTATCGGGTATGTGTGGGAGATATAATGATTAAAATTGGACTCAGTCTATTATAAGTTCTGAGACGCAGCGAAGCGGAGACGGGTTTACTAGTGTAAGATAAATCCATTAAATAAACAAATACAATTTTGATGTTACCTCTCCAGGTATGTACTTGGAAATGGAACTTTTCGGTAAAAACGTTTAGTAAAAAAAATTGCATTGCTAACTATTTTTAACAGCTTAGTTATGGTGTAACTCTTCTCAAATTTATTTTATTTCTTCCCAGTATGGCTAAACTTTATCGAGCCAAACCATAAAGTTGATTATACTTCATATATAAAAGAGCTTCTATCAAAACCTGCAGCTAGGTATATAATGTTCCAGTTTACCCGCACTCGCAAATCTATACTTCTTATTTTAATATTTGTGTTGTATGTAGGTGAGTTTAAATATTGGCCGGAAATTTGCGTATTTATGCAAATATTTAAAAAAAAATTATAATTTCAAATACATTTTTTTCTAACTCAAAAGAAGTCAAACAACTAAAAGCCAGTTCACGGCCCCCAAAAATCAGCTAAAAGGACAGTGACAATATAGTTAGTAAACTTTGCGATAATTAAAATTTTACTATGAGCGTATATGTATGTGCATATTTGTTACGCACGCCGATTTCGGGATCCCGCGCTTTTTTTAGTCCCAAAAATAGAGGGATTGTGTACTATCAATTTGACAGAAATCGAAACTTATTGTTGTTGTATTAGCGACTACTAAACCTGCCTAAAGTATCACCTATTATCCAGTTACTATGTTAAAATATCTTTCCTTATGGTGAACAAATTTTCTATTACTTATTTGTGAGTACGTGAATTTAGATAGTGCACTACATTCGAAAACTTTCTATCTATGTGTTGCCACTGAGGATGTTTTTACAGGGTTGCCACTTTTTTGTTAAATTCATGGAGATATGAAAATATTGGTATCAAAGGAAATGTAGTTTACGTCGTATTTCAGCAGACATATTTTTAGTCAGGGTTGCCACCTTATTAAAATTTTTTGTTGCACATCGGCTTTTGTCGCAAAAATAGCGTGACCAATTTGTATGAACTTATGGATATAGGAAGCAAGATACATTTCAAGCTTACCTAGTAAATAAGTGTTGGGTGCAGCGTTGTCCAGAGTTGCCACCTATTTGATATTTTTTAAAAATTTAGTTAGATATGCCAATATGGGTAACAAGCGAAACGTATTTTTCGGCGGATTTCAACAAAAAAATTTCATCCTAGAACGTCTTTATATGTATACTACCAAAAGGCTTGTCAAGAAAAAATTTTCAACTTTGAGACCCCGAAAATTCCGAGATTACAAAAGTCAAAAAACTTGCATCGCTCATGCATATAAAGCGTTTGTTTGTATGAAAGCTCACATCGAAAAATTGGCAGGTACATATCTACTACAATCACTGAGATTTAAGTGAATTCACAAACGGCACGTTTTCATAAAAAAAACTATAAGTAAGCTTTGTATTTGTATTTTTCAAAATTGTTTACATTTAACAACTAAATACTGGCCATTAATAGCCGCATGTACTCGTAGCCATGTGTACATTTACACGTTATTGTCGGTTTATTAAGTATTCTACGGTAAGCGTTTTTGTATTTCGATACACTTTTAATGAATGACGTTCATTAACCTGTTGCTTGTTCAATTATAATTGTTTTTTTGACACACATGAAAGAGAAATGCAAACAAAGTCTAAAAATAGGACATAAATGTTGAGTGAAAGATGAAACATAAAAACAACAAAAACATTTATAATAATTAAGTAATAATAAAGTAGTTGACCTGTGCGAAATATTAACACTCACGAAACTTTAATAACTTTACTGTAGGGATGTACGAAATTTTAATTATTCGCTGAGGCGAATGCGAACTACGAACTTTTTATTTTTCTACGAATTTTCCATGACAGTTGGGGTTCAATCAAGAAGCTCGCACTCTGACCAAACTTTTTAGCGTATCTTTTCTGTTAAAGTATATTTTTTTGACTTGTTTTGATGGTAAAAAGTTTCCACCCAGATGAAAATGCAACATAAAAGAGATAAATAGAAAATCGATTTAAATATATAGGACATTTATTCAAATTTGGAGGTTGGGACCGCGTATTTTTTTTTGTTAAAATAAAAGTTGGTAGCCATCATTAGAAATGAGCTCAAGTCCAAGAATAATAATTTTTATGAAAGTTATAACTGTTGTATAATTTTTAATACTTTAATTAATTATTTAAAGTTTTTACTGCATAACTTGAATAAAAAAAATATATATATCCAAATGCGTCATGTACAGTTTTATCAAGCATCCTCATATTTCACTACATTTTTACAGCACTCAGTATTGTAGTAATTCGAAAAAAAAAAAAAATTCCATAGTCTTTTGCTGACCGGCTTGCGTATATTTTTATATTCCAAAACATTAAAAAGCAATTTTTTGATGCCGCAATCATTAAAAAAATTTAAAATTTTGAAACATAGGCTAATCAATTAACCGAATAAGGCACAATCATGGTACAAGAAAATCAAGGTATTTCCACTTTGACGTAAACGGTGTTGGCTGTCATTCGATCGTTTTGTCAGTTGTTCAAGGAGGGTTGCCACCTCATAAATAATTTTTTTTTGGTAATTTTTGTAATATTTAAGGGGTTGCTTTGAATATAAGAAAAAAATATGGGCTAAAAAATCAAACCTCAGAATCGGATACATACAACTAAATTTTAATTTTTTAAATGGTACAGGGTGGCTAATGAAAGCCGCTACCAAAAAAAAATTAAATAACTTTTTTTCTATTTAATGAATCTGGTTATTTTTTTTTTATTTTGCAGATTGACTTTTACATTTAACAAAAATGGATAACTGGGACACTGAAACAAGAATTTGGATTGTCCGCCGCTATCACGCACTGGAGTCCGTAGTTTCGGTTCAAAGAGAGTATAGGCGCACGTTTGACGGCAATCCTCCGAGCAGATGGACCATAATAAGACTTGTAAACAATTTTGCCGAGCATGGGACAGTCAACAGAAGACCTTACCATCGAAACCCTTCAGTTCGAACGGAGGAAACAATCGCTGCTGTAGCTGCTGCCATACAAAACAATCCACGTGTTTCGACAAGAAGCTTATCTGCTCAAATGGGTGTAAGCAGACAGTCATTACAGTCAATTATGCACAAAGATTTGGACTTATTCCCATATAAAATTCAAATGGCCAACAAACTGAACGCTGCAGACTTGGCGATTCGCTTGGAATTTTGCCAGAAGATGGAATGGTGGAAGAGGATGGAAACATGTTGAACTGTCTTTTCATGTCTGACGAGGCCCATTTCGATTTAAACGGCAACATAAACAAACAAAATTGTCGAATATGGAGTGCTTCCAACCCACAGATACTCCATGAGACGGAATTGCATCCACTTCGTGTCACAGTGTGGCGTGCAGTTTCATCACGCTGCATTGTCGGGCCCTACTTCTTCGAAGAAAATGGTCACACCGTTACGGTTACTGGAGACCGTTACTTGAGCATGTTGAGCGAGTTTTTCTATCCAGAATTACGCCGAATGAGAATTTCTTTCAACTCTGTGTGGTTTCAGCAAGATGGTGCAGCTCCTCATATAGCCCAACCTGTTATGACAGAATTGCGACGAAGATTTCCCAATAAGCTGATATCCAGAAACTCCACATTCCGTTGGCCACCCAGGTCGCCTGACCTTACTGCACCTGACTTTTTCTTGTGGGGTTATTGCAAACAGGAAGTCTTCAAAGCAAAACCAACAAATTTGAATGAACTAAGGCAATCCATTCGAGAAACAATTGCGGCTATTCCTGTCTCAACTCTCCAAGCAGTAATGAACAACTTTTTGGTAAGATGCCGCACATGCATCGACGAGCAGGGGGGCATTTAAATTCCATTATTTTTAAAACTAATTAAGCTATATTTAATAAAATTTAATGAGCTTTAACATGAATAAAAGAAAAATGAATTCCATACACTGAAAAAAAAATTATTTGAGTTTCTTAATGTAGCAAAATTCATCAGCCCCCTGTACAAATTATAAACACTTTCAGCGGGTTTTCATGTTTTAGCCACGCGATTTTTAGTATTATGTATATGGTTCATGTGGTAAGAAACAAAAATGTAGCTAATGTGGAGGTCCACGTTAGTCTCGGTGCACAATATATTTTCATTTCGCCGTAAATATAAAAACAAATTAGCTAAACGAGTTGAGTAACATAAATTTATTTCCTTTAAAACCTTTTCGATGAGAGATGATATTGAATCCCTTTAGAAAAGATTTCGGAAGAAATTGTTTTTTGATCTCTCAATCAAACAATTCTTACTTTTCGCTTTAAGAGATCTTTCATGATATTGCTTGAAACTTATTAATCTTTCTACCCTTGCTAGTCGTAAAGAAATGCCCGGAACAATATTTATGATTAAATTATTAAACGGGTTGGTCTCTAGCCCTTTTCGGCCATTAAGACATTTAAACCTTTTTTCTTGAAACAGTGTAGGACTAATTTTGAACTAAATGAACTTTTTCGATGTTTGTGTGAACATTTTAACACTCACTCCAGCACATTTGACTCGCTTTTTGGCATTAAAAAATTAATACTATTCTCTATTCTCGCTTAAGAAATAGTTACTTTAGAACTGATTTTTTCTTTTCTTAATACGTTATTTATATGTTTTAATACTTGTGTTACTTAGCTGATGAGTTTTTCTCTGTAGTTTTGAGCAGTTTTAGATCTCGACACTTAACAAACCACTGCCTTTCAACGAATCGGCAAAATTACAAAAAAAAAATGCCATGCGTTATGCGGATGCGCCCCTCGGTCGGTTAGGCGGGATTGTGGGTTATTCGTTGGTTATTATTATTATTATTAAAGTATTGAGCGAAAAAGTGGTCTGAACTTACAATTGGTTCGTTTGGTACCTCATTTGCAGTTATGATGGTGCCGCCGGTGTAGCAAAAACTTGGCTTTGCTTCCTTTGCACATAAATTTGGTGTTTGTGCAATTCCTAAATATGCAGCTCATGTTGCTATATCTCAATTAAAGTGAATACAACTAAGTGCAGAAATATCAATTATTGGTATTTGTTTCCTTTAGGAGGCAACTCCTAAGGCTAATTTTTTTGAAGCGCGGTCGAAGGCCGTCAAACGCGTCTCTTCATACCTGAAGAAAACCATTACCCAATAATTTTATTCATTTTCAACATTTTTTCCGTTTTAAGTAAAAATAAGTTCGTTTTTGGTAAAAGAATACGGTAGCTCATTTTCAAAAGGAAATGTCACAAACAAAGTTCATGTCAAATGGTGGCAATGGGATTAATCAATTTTTAGTTCCTTTAACTGCATATAAAATCAAGTAATCACAGCCTGATTAGTAAACTCCACGCTCTGGTTTTATTCAGTTTAGCAAACACATGCTGGTTTTATATTCAATTCATTGACTTTGTTAAGAGAGATACTCGAAAGAAATGTACAAAGCTTGGATTTCAATGCAATTAATTTTGTATGCGGTACCCGCCCTCGTTGTTTTATCTGATTAATCAATATATTTGGTTCATGAAAATATTACTATTTAAAAATCTGTTTAATCGATTAATCGCACATCACCAAATTAGCAGTTCACTAGCCAGCAAAACAGCTTTGTAGCGCTCTTAAATCTGACCTCTTCTTAAAATTACTTTTCTGAGTGTGCGCCTAAAAACCCCACAAACATTCTGGGAGTGCTTGTACTGAGAGTATTCACTTTTTGAAAAAAAAAAAAAATTAAAAATTTTTCGCAAAAAATGTTTACAACATATGTATACATGTCTTGCTGTTTCTGCCGTATACAGCTGTGTTCAATATAATAGTAGTGAAGTTCATTAATCGACGAAATAACAGGCCGTGATTTTAAAAGTAAATAAAAAGAAACTTCAAAGTTTACAAAAAGTACAGGAAAGTTAATTAAACTTTTAAAAATGGCCAACAAATTCAAAAATTTTTTTTTGCCAGCGTTTCTAGAAAGTTTTTTTGTACGCAATTTTGTAGACCAACCAATTTTAGTATAACATTGTGCAAGTTAGAGCTCGCTCAAAAATTGCCCTGAATTTTCAGAAACTTTTTTCGTCAAAAAAATAAATTTTGTATGGAAAAAAATAACCAACATCCTTGACCAAAAAATTATAAAAACTCAGGGGAAGTTTTTAGGTGCTTCTAATTTGCACATTAAATTAAATAAGCTATATAACTGCATACTCAAAAACTTTCTAAAAATTCTGGCCAAAAATATTGAAATTTTGATGTAAATTTTAAACTTTAAACTTTTTTTTCACTTTCTCGAACTTTCTTTTTATGTGGTTTCTGTTATGGAATTCGCTATATTTTAAATGAAAATTATTAGAAACAGTTTGTTTTTATTACGTCGAATGGTATCTTGTTTGATTTCACTACTATTATATTGAACACAACTGTACATACATATTAATTTCACTACTATTATATTGAACGCAACTGTACATACATATGTATTTTCGTGGACGCTATATCAAGTCATCTGCAACGTAAAAGAGTACAAAAAAAGTTGTATCCAAAATTTAATGGCGAACTTGAACTCCAAAGTTAAAAAAAAAAGTAAAACAAACAATTTTTTGCAAAAAAAAATATCAAAAATTCATATTTTTGAAAAAACAAAAAAACACCTTTCTGAAAATTTCATGATATATTGAGAAATAATACAAACAAAGTTCGGTCCAAAATTTAATGGCGTGCTTTAATTTTTTTGGATTTTGAAAAATTAAAGATTTGAAATTTTTTTTTTTAAATATTTTATTTTATTATACCTCTAGTACCCCTTTTGAAAGAGTTAATCTTTTTAACTGCAGTAATTTCCGAAATAGTGAAAATTATTAATGACTCAGGTAGTTCATAGCCTAAAATTATTTGCACCTTTTAGGCAAACAAAATTTCAATATAACTCACGCGCTTCTAAGTTTGCACACCTAATTAAATTCCTCGTAGCAATTGGAACATTGCAAAATTAAAAATAGTGTCCACTTTTGAACAAATTAATGTTAATAAATGTTATGCGTAGCAAGAAATAAATTCATAATGAAAACATAAACCAATATAGAGATGAGACATGCAGAGGTGTGGATGAAAAACACTTAAAGAATAACAAAGTAAAGAGAACAGTAAAAAAATGCTAGAAAATCTTTTACAAGAATTGTTTGGCACGAGTTGTAAGAGGAGAGAAGCGTTTTATTTTTGACGCTGCATTGTTGCTGCTTGAGGTGTGGGTACAGGTGGGCGGGCAGTCGTGTTACAGGCGCCAACGTCTGCTGACACAAGAAATGTGGCACAACGAAAACTAAATTACAAGTGAAGTGGTAGGTGGCAGGCGATCAATGTGTTGTGATATTTTTAGTGGCTTTTTAAATTAGGCGACGATGCAACAAATTGATATACACAAACATACATACACAAAACACATACATATACAAAACACGCATACAAGCAGCCAAATACATATCGATAGCAGGGAATGCAGATGACTGGTTGAAGATGAAAATATTTTGCGAAAATAAATGTCGGTCATTAAGTAGCAAATGTGACGATGTTGTTGTTAATGGTGCTGACATTCTTCACGCTACTATAAGAGATGGAATGAGGCATCTAAGATAATTTTATTGCTTTTAAGAAACATAAAAAATTTGGAAAATTGTAATTCGTTTAGTAAATAATTCTTTGAAATTCAGTGCGATCAGTTTTATGACTAGTTTATATTGGAGATAAATATTGATGACAAATTTTTTTTTTTTTTTACACAATGCTATTTCTTTTGCACCACAATCGCTCATCATCAATCAATATGCCAATCCTACGATATTTAATTTTTAATCAAACGTAATTAAAACCAAATTATGCGCTGATAGGGAAAATGATAGATATTTTATGAGTAATGAATGAATAACACCGCGCTACACACATTCTGTCCTGTGAACCAAATATACTTTTTCGGAAAGGGGAGAAAAAATAAAAATACACGTGTATCGGCGATTTTCATGTACAAGTCAGAATTTTTTTTTTTAGTCGTGTGCGACTATTGCTATAGAAATTTATGCCAGTTTACTGAGCGAAGGTCAACAATAAAGTACGCTGTACCAACAATTTGGCTACCACATACGGCGCACTGCAAAAAAAAAAAAAATCCGATACACGTGTATTTTTATTTTTTCTCCCCTTTCCGAAAAAGGTTATTTGGTTCATAGGACAGAAAAAAAAAATTCTGAGGTGTACATGAAAATCGCCGATACACGTGTATTTTTATTTTTTCTCCCCTTTCCGAAAAAGTATAATTGGTTCATAAGACAGAACTAAAGCTCGTTTTTGTAACGCAGTGTAATTAAAGGGTTTAGAATTTTAATGAATTTTCCTTCTTCTTCCAACCCGGTGAGTAAGCGTCCCAAAGGTTTGGTTAGATCTGTTTGAATTGAAGTACTGAAGGAAAGGAACTGGAGCAAAGGTAATGACGTGCAACTCGATGGTTGATCTACGGATATGATGCCTGACACCTCTCATTACCCATCTTATCTTTCCTTACGAAAGGAGGCGTGACATGACCTAGAAGGTTTCACGGGCCTTAAAACGCTACCACGATAGTCGGCCAGTACCGCAAGGGAGTACCCGAGCGTACCGGGTTCAAATCCAGCCAAGGACTGTTAATTCGGCAACACTCCCCAAAACCTTCGGGGAGTGTTTTTGAAGTTACCACAACAACAACTTTAAGCAGACCAGTTAAATTTGATCAACAATTAGTAATCAATCAACCGTCTAATTAGGTTTTTTTAATTGGTAATGATTATTTTAATTGTTTTTCAAGAAAAGGTAAATATTAATTGCACGATTAGACAAAAACAAAAAAAAAAGTCATAAAAATACAAAAAATCAAAAAATGATCAATTTTGATAACTTTTTAATTTTTGATTTTTTCAGTATTGTTGATGTAATTATTTATGTGCTTCTACAAAAATACTAAGAAAAAAACAAAAAATGATCAAAAAAAATAAAAAATAATCAAAACCACTTTTTTTTTTGATTATTCTTGATTTTTTTTTAATAATCGTAAAGAATTATGATTTTTTTTGATTATTTTTGTAATTAGTTGGAAATAAATCTTTAAAAATTTTAAGTAATTAGTAATAAATCATCAAACGAATTTTCCAGAAAATAATTAATCAAACCGGTAATAATTACGTTCAGTAATCATTATTTAACAGGTCTGACTATAAGAAAAGAAAACTATAAAATAAAATATATCAAAATAGAAAATTCGTGTTTTTACATTGAATATATCCCTGAAAAAATGAGTGAAGGTGACGTAGAGAAATGTTGCAGAGGTTATCTGAACCACTTTTAGAATTTTTGTTGGTCTGTTTGAACTCAAGGATCTTGGAAACTAAAAAATGGATTTTTATGGGACTCCCTGCTAGATAGCAGGTAACTTGCGACGTTTGCAAAACTTTGTTTTATCAAAATCTCATAATAAATAAAAAATATATACTTATTTAAAGTGAGGTACCTAAAAAAAAATTCGTTTCAAATAGATTCATATGAAGCAAAATGCACTTAGTTTTACAAAAAATATATAAACGTGTCTCTGTAAATTTTTGTTCACTTTTTTGTCAATTTTAGCTGAATTGAAAATCAATTACAAGCTTAGACACAGAGGTGTACCAAAAAAATTAATGAATCTATCATCTATCCATCCATATATCTTTAATAAAACTCTAAAAAAAAATTGCACATTGAAAATTTCTTTGAAAAAATAACTGACAATACAATAAATAACACGTAAAGAATGCTATAGGGTTAATCTGAACTACATTTTTATTTTATTTTTTCTCTTTTTATCTATGGCGATGGGTATCAAGGCGGGGCGGAGATGGGGATCGATTTGTAGATTAAGAATAAGATGAGGGATTAAGGGGAAGGAGATGGAGAGGAAGTATTTCGGAAAAACTCTGCTGGATATACCGATAGCGATGGAGACTCAAACTAAACTCATGTGATAGAAAGGGACAGAGCATGGAAATGGAAGCTAAGTTAAAGAGGATGATGAAGAGGAATATGACAACGGGGTTGGACACAAGAATATAGATGGGGAAGGCAAAATAAACGGGTATGTTTGATCAGTGCAAGAACAGCTTAAGGCGATCCAAGAAAATTGGCAAATCTTTATGTTTCGTTGCGATTTTTAATAACATAACTGCTTATTAAATTGACCAAGCATGTTTTTTTTTTGAATAATTGATCAAAAAATATTATTGGTTGATTAAAAAATATATAAATATTTAAAGCTACATAGGAAAAATTTAAAAATTATTTGTGAAAACTTTTCATAACTAAGACTAAGAGTTGAAAATAAAAATAGAGCTTAAGATAGAGGGAAGTATGGAGATGAATATGAGATGAAGAAGCAGCATAAACGGAGATTAAAATAAAGCGGATGCATGTGATGCAGATACAGAGGCAGAGAGTACGAAACATCCAGATACAAAAAGAGGATGGAGAGAGGCACAGGTACAGAGTGCTAAATTCTTTTCACGATTTAGGATAACAGGAATGTATGAACTATTCACAACCCGAACGACGTCGGGCACTCAAAATGCAATAAATTTTTACTCATACGCCCTGGTCCACAAAACTCAATTTTCGAAATTTCGTGCTGATTTCAAAAATTTTTTATAAACTTGATTCCACTTTTAGGTGGCTTTGGTGGTTTTTAGTTACATTATACTATTTGTAGCTTATTTTTAAATATATATTTAGCGCCACTTCTATAATAACAATGCTTGTACCAATTATCTATACACAACAACAACAAAAAACAATTCAAAATCACTCACTTTGTTTAAAGCAAAATGCATCAAAAAACTTCATTGTCAGAAGGCGCCTACAAAATTTTCACAAAAATGACAATATAAATAGAATTAACGAACTAAAATTTCACACTAAGCAGACGCGCAAGCGCTGAAGAAACACCCGAGTATAAAGTTAGTTGCATCACTCATGACATGACAGAATTTGTGAAATTTTGTTAGCGCATTATTTTTGTTTAATGTAATTTCATTTCTTCTACAGTTAAATTTAAATAATTTTTATTTTTTGTGTAAATCTGAATATTCTCGTAACTTAATGCAACAAACGGTAGTATGCGACACGTACAAGCGCGCGTGACACGTAACTCAGGGCGCACACAAATCGCTAAATCGACTGAAGTTAACGCTTCCTTGTAATCAAACATTTAAAATAAATTTGTTTAAAATGGCCACAAAAAAAAAAAAAACCATATATTGAAAAGTGCTAAAGCGTCCATTTGTTGGGTGGGCATTGTTTTGAATGTGTATGTATAAGAGGGGGGGTTTTGCAGGGAAAAAGTGTGAAAATTGTTTTTGCCTATAAGCCTCCTTTAAATACATGACTTAAACAGGCATGTCGTATATGAGCACATACACTAGCGGGTGAAAAAGTAGCAACAAAATTCAAAAATTATGATTGCTTATATCTTTTTGTGATTCAAGGCCCTTGTGAGTTCTTATCTTCTATATATATAAAATGAACTAAATTGAATACTTCCTTTTGGGGCTTTGTTTGTAATTAATACGAGCAAGTTTAAAAAAAAAAGACGAAAGTATTAGGGGGCGTGGCACTTCCAATAAACATTTTATTTTACAGGCGTAATATCTCCAAAATGATCCATGGTAGAAATCTGAAAATTGGTATGGATGGTATATATCAATACCATACTTCCGAGAAAAAAATGGCGGTTATGGGGAAAGGGGCGTGGCACCCCTTAATCAAATTTAATTTTTGAAATTGAATATCTCTAAAAGGGGTCAATTCGAACCGATATCAGATATGGGCTGCATTATAATTTGACTGCAGTTAACACTTCACTAACCACTTAAGGTTTACTGATAGCAAAAATCCATTTCCATTACCACTAACATTTTGTGTTTGAGTTGAACTAAATTTTCATAATCACTCAAAATAAATTTTAGTGAAAGTACCCTTCTATTATCATACAAAGGGGATTTTCAGTTTGTGATTTACTTTTATTAAAACTCAAATTTATATTTAATGGATATTTGTCTGCATGCTGAGTTAGGGCATTTTTAAAAAAAAATTCTTAGATTGAACGGTTTTTAGTAGCTTGCTGAGATCTTCCACACAGACTGATATGCGGCATTGTCATTTTAAATTTGGTTGCTATTTTGTTGATTACAACTGTAGGTGCGATATATAATTACGCAGTGTGAAGTACAGTCTTAGAGAAAAGTTAGCAAAACTCACTAGCAAAAAGCTGGTTGGAGGATTGTCTTTGTGAAGGTATATAGCAAATGGTGCCAGATGGAAATAAAATAGTAACAAAAATGGCTTAAAATTAATAACACATTTATACTCATCTAAAATGCGTGATTTCAGACCAGTAATTCGAGTGTTTTTATATCGGCCTTGAATGTATAATTTCATATAAAGTCGTCACATATTTGGAATGGACCCCTTCCAAAGAGTTTCGTTTTATCATAGAATGTAGTTCTGCCAAAGAAAAAAATTAAAACAACATTTTTTTTAAGTTATGCGATTTCAAAATTTATTTTTCGAACATTGCGGAAAATACTGCTGTTAAAAAAATTAAACGTTGGCCCTTTCAAAGGGTGTACTCAGGGATATAAAAAAATATTTGAAACAAAAAAAAATTAAAAATTTTTATTTAAAAAATTTTTTATTTCCAAAATCCTAAAAATTAAAATTAGCAATTTAATATTGACTCAAATTTTTTTGTATAATACCGCTGATATATGATATCCTGAAATTTTCAGAAGGATGTTTTTTTGGTTTTTCAGAAACACGAATTTTTTCGAAAACTTTTTTTAAAAAATGTTTTTTTTTTTTTTTTTAATTTTCTAGCCAAGTAAAATTAGTTAAACGCAAAATTACACAATTTTGATCACTGAAAAATTTGTTTGGTGCTACAAAAAAACAAAAAGGTAAAAAAAAAAAATTTTAATCGTGTTTTTGTGTTCACATTCCACTACCACGAAAAACAAACTTTTCAGTGTTCAAAATTGAGTAAGTTTGTATTTAGCTATTTGAACTCGACTAGAAGATTAATATATTAAACAAAAATTCATATTTTTGAAAAAACAAAAAGCACCCTTCTGAATATTTCAGGATATCTTTAAATATATCAGAGGTATAATACAAAAAAATTTGAGTAAAAAATTTAATGACGAATTTTAATTTGTTCGATTTTAAAAAATTAAAATTTTTTTAAAATTAGAAATAAAATTTTTTTTAAATATTTTTTTTTATACCTCTAAGTACTAACTTTGAAACTCCAAACTTTATGGCGAATTTCAACTTTTTCGATTTTGAAAAATGGAAAAATCTCTACAATTTTTTTGTTTTTTACCCCTAACTTCGAAAATTTAGGAAAAAACGTGAAATTTTGACTTTGCATTTTAAAAAACAAAGTTTTTAATTGTTTTCTCCCACAAAACTTAGTTTTATGATAATAGCAAACTCTTCATCAAACTTCTTTTAAATCGGAAACGGTCGATTCCAACTATGTGACTATTTGACATGGAAAGACCCATCTATAATATACAGACATTTTTGTTACTATTTTATTAAATGCCTTTAACCTTATTTTTTTTGGTTTTCACTTCAGTCAGCCTACTTTAGACCGCGCAACATTTTTATTACATTTTCGGCAAATTCTCGATCTGGCAACCTTATAAGCTTAAAACTTATTTATAATATAGAGCTTTCAATTTGACAGCAAGGTGTCCTCAGGCAAGAAAACTTGATTAGTGAATGGGCTTACTGATACATCAAAAAAAAAACCTAGAACACAAAAAATATATATGGCAGACAAGAGATACATTTTTGTGACAGTTATATATGTATCTATGTATAATACAAATGTGAGTATGTAAAAATAAATATGAGGCAACGCCACCACCCCTTGTCTAATTATCAGCGAACAAGTTCACCATTCATTTGACTATAAACAATAAACTGTTACTGTCTACAATATGTTAATTAACATTCGTGAAATCACAACTGTAATGAAAGGTATGCATGCACCTACATATAGAATTATATATATATATATATATATTTGAAGCTTATGACCAATGGCGCTTTACATTCACGCATAAGTTGGAGCGCTAAATATATTTATTGATATTTACGCTTGGTTTTGCAAAATAAGTATTTTTGTTGCTCAAGGTAAGTCAGAGCGTATGCAATATAAAATTCTTTTTTCTTTTTAAACTAATTAGCAGAATGTACGCTACAGTAGTTGCTAAGCATAAAGGTGTGAGAAGAAAGCAATGAGCACAAGTCAGACTAACCAACAGTGAGAGAAACAAGTCAAATGATTTTTAAGACGTGTGATTTATCGGTAATAGTGAATTGGCACTTTTAAAAATAGTTTTTAATTAATTATTTACATAGCAGCGCACACTGGAGCCAAATAAAATATTTTTAGAATTTATGAATATTGAAAAGTTTGCAGGTTATTTTTAACTATGAAAAAAGAAAAGAAAAATTTTTGGAATGTGTGATAAATAAATCAGAACTGTTAAACAATGATTACTAATCGTAATGATTACCGGTTTGATGACTTATTTTCTTGGGAATCCATTTAATGATTGATTACAATTACTTTAAAGTTTTAATGATTATTTTCCAATTAATTAAAAAAATAATCAAAAAAAAAACATGATTTTTTACAATTATTAAAAAAAAAAAATCTAAATTAATCTTAAAAAGTAGTTTTAATTAGTTTTTATTTTTTTAAATTTTTTATTTTATTTCACTTTGATTATTTTTTATTTTTTTCAGTATTGCTGAAGAAACACATAAATATACGCATCAACAATACTCAAAAAAAAATTCTAAAATAATCAAAAGTAATCTAAACAACTCTTTTTTGATTACTTTTGATTATTTTTGTTTTTTTTTTATTTTTTAATATTTTAGCTTTTTTTTTAATAATCGTAGAAGATCATGACTATTATTTTGTTTTTTCGTAATCAATTAATTATTGCCTCTTCTTGAAAAACAAATCAACTAATCATTACCAATTAAAAAATTCTTCTAATTAATAGATTCCTAATTACTAATAAATTTTAACAGGTCTGAAATAAACTCTTAAAAAAGAAAATGAAAAATGTGTTCAATATTTTAAGATAGACCTCCAGCAATACAACGGCGTTGAAACCATTCAATTCCATGTAGTAGCTAATTATTGATGCGCGTACAAACATACATACGTGGGGCACTAGAAAAGTTCGCAGTAAATGTTTACATAGTATGATATTTGTATAACTTCATTGCTTCTCAAAACACTCTCCCATAACATCTATACACTTTTACATTCGATGAAACCAAACTTTGAAGCAATTTTGCAACTCTGAGCTAGGCACCTCCAAAACAAGTGATTTCAATGCTTCAACGGCGTCTTCCGTCGGTCAAAAACGCTCGCCACATATTTTATTTTTAATATCTCGAAATAGGTAGTAAATTAGGCGAATATGGGCAATGAGTCCTTAGTTGGATGTTGTTACTAGTCTTAAACTCTACAGTTCGTCGTGCTGTGTGAGCGCCTGCATTGTCATGATGAAGAAGGATTCGACCGTTTTTGTTGTTCCTTCTAATTTCAGCGATAACTTCCGGCAAACAAATTGTACTATACCAGTCAGCATTAACTGTCCTTCGATCCTCTAATTCAACAGTTGCAGCAGTACCCATTTGTCCGAAGAAACAAACAATCATTCTTTTCGAAACGATTCGCGTACGCACCACTTTTGTGGGTTTAGGTCCATTTTGGAACACCCATACAGTCGATTGCTGTTCAGTTTCAGGCTCATGTAAATATATCCAAGATTCGTCACCTGGTAGGATGTTGTATACCGAATTTGAGTGATCCACTTCCTATTTCTTTAGCATTTACATACATACACTTGGCAGAATAAGTCTGCGTACAGGTATATTTCTACAATTTTCACCCATTTTTGAATTGGTAAAATTATTTTTATTAATTTTCTATAAAATAATGAGTCAGAATCTGATACAAAAACTGTAAATTATGTTTTAAAAATGTATGCAAAATTCGCCAAATTGCAAGAATTTTATAAAAAAATATTTCAAGTTTTTTCTCTGATTTTTCAGAATTTTTTTGATTATGCAGTTTTGGTATAATAAGGTGTTAATCTTAAGTCTGTAACACATTTTGCTGATTTTTGGCAATTTTATTTCCTGCGGACTAGTGGTTTTTCTTCCATACAAATTTTTTAACGTAATTTTTGTATATGAAAGAAAATATTTAAGCTCGGCAGGAATGGACTACACTGCATACTAAAAAAATTCTGAAAAATCAGAGAAAAAATTTGAAAATTTTTGGCGAATTTTGCATCCATTTTTAAAACATAATTCCCAGTTTTTGTATAAGATTTGGACCATTATTTTATAGAAAATTAATAAAAATAATTTCACCAAAGCAAAAAGGGGTCAAAATTGCAAAAATATACCTGTACGCAGACTTATTCTGCCGAGTGTATATTTATAACTCACAATATATTTAGTGAAAAAAAAAAACCATTTGCACTACATTGACCCCAAACTAATTGAAAATAGTTGAAATTGTTAAATACACATCTACAATGCATAATCGTCAATAACTGTATTTGTGGGTGGAGAAATTTAAACGACAAATTGAATGAGTGAAATTGCGCGATCGCATGTTTTCTTGTTGAAGAAATCAATAGCAGAGCAAACGACACAGAAAAAATGTTAAATACAACAAAAAAGTTGTTAGGTATTTGAGAGAACTTGTTACAAACCTGCCTGAGTTTATCATCTGATGTCAAAAAAAATATGTCAGAAAACGCCCTAGTCCCCTTTGACTCGTGTTTGTCATAAATCTACGTGTGTACTTATTTTCGTATATACATACATATGTATGTTTGTAGTACATATGTAGGTACATATAACAAAAACAAAAACATTTATTTATAACATACACTCTCGCATGTTTAGCAGACTTTAGCTAATGGCGCCCAATTGTCACGTTCACTCAACTGTAGAGCGTAATCTGTGACAACAGCTGTAGTCGTGTAGCAACAAACCGTAATTTCTGATGCAGGAACTATGCAGAGACGCTACGGTTAATAGCAGGTTCCGCCATCGATAAAGACAGCATAAGTCGCATATTCACCTATATACATATGTGCTCATATATTACTATTAGTGTGGCCAACAATAACGAAACATCCTTTTCGAGGCCTCACGACTTTTTAGCCTTTATTATGACTCAAAATATTCAAATGTTGAGCGGTATAGGGAGCACATTTCTGTTGGGAAAACATTTTCTTAGAGCAAAATCGAGTGGAATATTTGTTATTTATATGTATATATTTGATGTGTAAACATCTTTTGGATCGGTAGGAAAATGAAATAAATTCCAAAAAAAAAATAAAATTAAATTAAATCAAAGATAATATTTTAAATTAAAGTAAAATAAAATAAAGTTAAATAAAACAACATTTTTCTAGAGCAACATCGAGTGGAATATTTGTTATATATATTTGATGTGTGAACATCTTTTGGATCGGTAGGAAAATCAAATAAATTCAAAAAAGTAAAATTTAATTAAATAAAAGATAGTAAATTAAATTAAAGTAAAATAAAATAAATTAGAATAAAATCAAGTAAATTTATATAAAATGAATTAAAATAAAATAAAATCAAAGAAAATGAAATAAAATAAAGTAAAATAAAATGAAATGGAATGAAATAAATTAAAATGAAATATAATTAAAATAAAAAAAACTCAAATAAAATAAAATGAAATGCAATGAAATAAAATTAATTAAAAGAAATTAATTGATATTAGAGGAAAAATTACAACGTTATGCACAGCGATGGTATGGGATGACATGTTTCGAAGTGCCCAACTTCTCATCAGACCCCTTCTCGGACACTGAGATATGAACCCAAGTATCTGCACCAAAGCCGCTGTTAGAGTACTCTAACAACTAAGCTATGATGCCCTGTAGCGTCACGATGCATTTTTCCTCTAATGTGCCATTTGCTTATTCCTTTTATACATTCTTTGGTACATATATTTTATATGTCAACTCAAGGAAAGTGGAATATTTTTAGGCGCGTTCATAGAACAGTTTTTAGATACAGAAGGGCTTTTATGCATATCAACACTTCCGTGTTATTTGTTATGCACCCGCACTGTACCTGTAGCAATTATAGTTATGGTGATTGTTGTTGGAGCAAAGCTCGAATTTTTATGTTTGTTTGTTAATTGATATTAGAGGAAAAATTACAACGTTATGCACAGCGATGGTATGGGATGACATGTTTCGAAGTGCCCAACTTCTCATCAGACCCCTTCTCGGACACTGAGATATGAACCCAAGTATCTGCACCAAAGCCGCTGTTAGAGTACTCTAACAACTAAGCTATGATGCCCTGTAGCGTCACGATGCATTTTTCCTCTAATGTGCCATTTGCTTATTCCTTTTATACATTCTTTGGGCACTTCGAAACATGTCATCCCATACCATCGCTGTGCATAACGTTGTAATTTTTCCTCTAATATCAATTAACAAACAAACATAAAAATTCGAGCTTTGCTCCAACAACAATCACCATAACTATAATTGCTACAGGTACAGTGCGGGTGCATAACAAATAACACGGAAGTGTTGATATGCATAAAAGCCCTTCTGTATCTAAAAACTGTTCTATGAACGCGCCTAAAAATATTCCACTTTCCTTGAGTTGACATATAAAATATATGTACCAAAGAATGTATAAAAGGAATAAGCAAATGGCACATTAGAGGAAAAATGCATCGTGACGCTACAGGGCATCATAGCTTAGTTGTTAGAGTACTCTAACAGCGGCTTTGGTGCAGATACTTGGGTTCATATCTCAGTGTCCGAGAAGGGGTCTGATGAGAAGTTGGGCACTTCGAAACATGTCATCCCATACCATCGCTGTGCATAACGTTGTAATTTTTCCTCTAATATCAATTAACAAACAAACATAAAAATTCGAGCTTTGCTCCAACAACAATCACCATAAAAGAAATTAAGGTAAAAGTAAAGAAAACAATAAAATAGAATAAAAACAAAAAAACTAAGAAAATTAAAAAAACGGAAAATACATTAAGGGGTTATATATGTTGAGGTGCGGGAAAATGGGGAAAATTTTGATTTTCTGTAGAGGTATGTAGCCATATTTTTATTAAATATTGTTATACGTCTTGCGTAGTACAATGTCTAATTTGTAAAATCAGCTCAAGAACATAAAAAAATACTAATAATTGCCAAAGTTATGACATTTTACGCAAAACACGTTTTTTTCAAAGAGGCTTGCCGTGACTACGATTCCAGTCCATCAGCTCAACTGAAAGCATAAAACCCAACCAATTTCGAACGATTCATTGAAATGAGAAAAAAAAATGTCCTGCAAACGGGGACGATTTTCTTAAAAAGACTACCTTTTACATCTGATGAAATGTATTGAAAAAGTCATAACATTGATATGAAAATTTAAGCGAAAAAATGAAATCGTTCAAGGACACGGCAAATAAATTACGAACCATTTGAAAAAAAAAAAAAAATTGAAATCGGTTGAAAACTCTTTCGGCAATCCAAGTCACCGCAACGACGTTTTCAGAAAATCATGATTTCGAGTTAATCGCGTTAAATTTTCAAGTACACGCCACGACTTCGTAAGGGAGCAAGACGCAAAACGCTATAACTTCGCTTCTACTGCTTAAATCTCTATAAAAACTTGAGATAACATTCTTAAGAACCTATACTTTAAGATGAAAGAATAAAAAATTTTCGATTTTTTGAGCGACTTTAACATATATAACCCCTTAAAGGAAACGTGTGGAGGTAAGCGGTCACGAGAAAAGAGCAACGCTGCTGTTAGAACACGCAAGAAGGTTAAACCATCTAGAAACTCGTAGCAAAGTATTGTTAAACTGGGTTCGAAGCCATAGAAGGACCAAAAGAGCTGCAGCGACTATAAGTTCCGACAGGCCAAAGCCTCTTCCAAGGAATTTCTCAGACGGGAAGAGTATATAAAATCGACGGACAATTTTGAAACTTTTTATTTTTCCAGCCACTCTAATGTACATACATAAAAGACTAGGCATGTGTAAAAATTGACTTTGAACTTGTATATGCCCGAATGTCAATGGCGGGCTGGTTGCCTAATAACTGTCCGACAGACGCGCACGTTCGCCTGTCGCACTATGGGCTCAAAATCAAAAATCACAGCAACTGATATAGCTAGAGCAGTATATCACAAATTGTTTTAAATATCCGAATCTGTCTCCATGTTTGTTCTCGCATCACTCAAAAACCGCTGCATGGAATTGAATGCAACTTGAAAAGATGTATTGCTAGAGGTGCAACTTTTAGCATAGAACCCATTTTACAGCAAGTAAATATTTTATTCCGGCTGTGAACAGTGATTAGAATAAAAGTTGGCTCAAAATAGTTTAATACCTTTCGCACGTGTTATTGTTAGCAAAATGTAATTCAAATATGTTTCAATAATGTTTGAATTGCTTTTTTATTATTAATAAAAACTACCTAAGGCAGGAAAATAAAATTTTTCAAAAACTATTTCCAATACTCAGTTTTGATATTTATTTTAGCTTCGTTGTCCACATACTTGATTATGAGGAAATCTTTCTTCAAAATACCCCACTGTGCGCCATCCGCTAAGTGTATATTTTTAATTTTTGAACTGTAGTTTTTGCTTTTCTCTCTTTTTCTAAGCATGTCTACCTCATTTATATGCCCTCCTCAATTGCTATATTCATACATATAAATAAAAATGCAAATATAGAGCAAATTTCCCGTATATAATAGCTTTGTTTGTACAATCTACATATTGATGTAAATCATTGCCCGTTTTCGTTACGTGAAAGATATGCTTATTGTCATCTTTATAATAATTGCAACTACAATTTACGACTATATACAACGGCATAAATCATTTACAACAAAATCCACTAAACAATTGTATACATTTTGGACCCATGGAGCCTCTGGTCAAAGAGGTATCCGCGCAAATTTTTCGATTAGTGCTCGTATAGCAAAGTGGTTATTGTAATTTTACATTCATACATACAATGGTGTCCACATAAATAGTCATCTAATGATAATACTTAAAAAAATTAAAAAAAAAAACAATTGCAAATATCTATCAACAAATTTTCGTCAACTTTTTATTAAACAATTTTGAAAGCCTACAATAGTCAAATTATTCACTCCCCAAGCGCATGTTTTAAGACGCTAAAGCCATAAAAAAAAGGATTTTTTCATACGTTATGTGGAAGAAATTGTTCAACGCTCTTGAAGAAAAAAAATTGAAGCTCAACAATAACCCGTAGAGCTTTCAAACTTGCACTTTGTTAAAACTGCTAATCAACATTTTTTTGAATAAAAACCGAAAATTTGTGTAAAAGTGAAGGAAAAAAAAAATGTTTGCCTGTCGAACTATGCATCGGGCAACAGTATAACTTTGTCAACCTATACCTAGCGCATTCGGGAAGGATTTAGGCATAGTAAAATTAGTTTAAAATAAGAGGGCGTGACACTTCCCATACAAGCCAAATCGTTAATATGACAAATTTTCATAAACATTCGTGTCGTATATATTGGAAAAAATTAGGGCGAGCATATTGAGAGAGAGAGAGAGAATAGGAATCGTCTGAGAAAGGTGAAAGATATCTGCGTTTTGTGGTAAAAGATGAGAAAATGCTATATAATGTATAAAAAATATAAGTGTGCCACTTATGTGGGCACCACTGTACATGTATGTATTTAGAAATATAGCGAGTTCATATGTTATAAAGCCCAATTGGCAGCGTTTTTTTTTTATGTCCACACATTGTTCATAAGTTTTTTTTTTTTCGATTCTATAAAAAGTTGTGTTTTAGTGATGTACGGCTATTAAATAATTTACTCTTATACCACTCTTCTAATTTTAGTTGGTATAAGTTAACAACGATTTCCCTCATTCTTAGTACAAATCGGTAGTTAATAAACTAACGTAATATTTTTTTAACTTATAGAAAACCCGGCCAGAGCTTATGATATACTGAGTCAGATTTTAATTACTATATCTGCGAAATCAGTAGAGATATGGAACGTAATCACATCGCCTATCGCAGCACTCATTATCAACTTCCGTTTGATACCCATAATGTGCTAACACATTTTGCGACATTCTGATCGATAACTCCGAAACCGGTCGAATTTTCGTATGAGGGATACATTAAATGTTAAGTTAGACGTCTTGTAATGTAGCGTTGAAAGCTGCATTCAATTCCATTCAGCAGTTTTTGAGTGATACGCGCACAAACATACAGACAGACAGACAAAAATTCTAAAAACTGTTGATTTGTATTCTACTGGCTTAATAACGACCCGTCCTATCAATTTTCTTGAACATCTGCAATGTTTAGGTATCGACCTGTTACAATTTTATTATATGTAGATATGAAGTATACTCATTCGCTTATGTTGCATATTGCTGCCTTAATATTTCCAATAAAATAACTCTTCGTGCATTCACACGATCTATTTTCCTACCATCGACCGCATGATATAATAACATCAACTCAAGCAAGCATGTCTACACGCACAGCGTCTCCATAGAATGAATACGTGTTTGGTATTTGTAGTGGTTTCACTTTGAAGCTGGTTTTTATACCTTTCATGAACATGATAAACGGGCTTCGGCCTGTAACTTAAATTAAGCAGCTTATTATATACGAATTGTGGCTAGTGAAAATCAGTCAGATCGGGCCATAATAACATATAGTTCCCATATATAATCCACTGTTCCGATAAACGAATTTTGGGATATACAGTTGTGTTCAATATAATAGTAGTGAAATTAAATTAGATATCATTCGACGAAATAAATTAGAATAGTGTTTTTAATAATTTTCATTAAAAATATACAGAATTCCAAACGGAAGCCACATAAAAAGAAAATTTTAAAGTTAACACAAAGTTTAGGAAAGTTAATTAAACTTTTAAAAATTTATATCAAAATTTCAACATTTTTGGGCAAAATCATATTGGGAAAGTTTTTGGGTAAGCAGTTTTATAGCTCATTCAATTTCAGCATAATAATGTGCAAATTGGAGCACCTCAAAATGTCCCCTGAATATTTAGAATTTTTTCTGTCACGGATGTTTGATTTTTCTTTTTCATACAAATATAATTTTTCTTCATGCGTTGTATGGAAGAAATCACTTAACACCCTTGACGCAAAAAATTCTGAAAATTCAGCGAAATTTTTCAACGAGTTCTAAATTACACAATGTTACACTAAAATTGATTGGTCTACAAAACGGCATGCTCAAAAATTTTCTAGAAATTCTGATAAAAATTTTAAGATTTTTAGGGCCATTTTTCATTAAACTTTCCTGAACTTTGTGTAAAGTTTGAAATTTCTTTTTATGTGGTTTCTGTTAAGGAATCCGCTATATTTTAAATGAAAATTATTAAAATCAAAGCTTCTTCTTATTTTGTCGAACGATATTCATTTCAATTCCACTACTATTACATTGAACACAGCTGTATATATTTAAATTATCAGGTTAAAGCCAGGGACCCCCGATAATGATAAGTTTTATATTTTTAATGAAAAAAATCAAAGGCTTCCCAGTATCGGAGGACAGTTTAAAGTATATGAACGTGCATGTCTCGTCATGGTCAACGGAAATCTGCATTGATTGAAGAAAATTTGAGCCAAACCTATATAAATTACATCTAATCAATCTTTTATGAGTTTTTTTTTTTAATTATAGTAAAACTTATTCCTTGAGCGGTATTTTATCCTTCAAGAAAAAAAAACTAAATTTTAAGTTTTAATTTTTTTCACAGTTCGAAAAACTCAAAAATCCTTTTTGCATGCCAACCTATGTCCATAAACATATGTATGTGTCTAAATATGTTTTAATTATTGAGTACATATTTGAGGGGATTATACCAACTAATATTTATGATCAATTACTTGCCAAAAAGACGCAGCGGCTTTTTGAGTTTTTCGATCCATGAAAAAAATTAAAACTCAAAATTTAATTTTTATTCTTGCAGGATAAAATATGGCTAAAGGAATAAGTATAATTTTTGTCAAAAAAATTTAACTCAGACAAAAAAAAAAAAAAAAAAAAAAATTTACATTATCCTCAGTCAAAAAAATAAAACTTTAAGATACCTATTATCGTTGATTATTATTAAAAAAAAAATCTGGAAATAATGATCAAATGGCGAGTTTTATAATAAAACTCATAAGAGTTACGGTCCCTGGTTAAAGCTGTCAAATTTGAAACATAAACAAAAATCGGAAAATAGAAAAAGTGATGCTTATGCATGAAAGGTATAAAGCCTTGGGCACAGCCGAAGACAGCGCAATTCTTACTTGTTTTGCATTTAGCACCCTTCACTCACATCACTTCACGTTACCATTAACGATCGTACAAATATAGATTTACAAGCTTTTCGTAACTTATGACCGATTATTATTATTTTTTTCCCCCCAATTACACTAACAATTCACGTCCGTTGCCATTCATTTGTTTATTTTCCAAAATAGCAAAAGAAATACTAAGTAGCTTTCATCGTTTCATTTGCAATAGCGGGTAAAAGTATTTATGTTGTTTTTATTTATTAACGTCACTTTGAAATTTTCACGCTTCATAGATTTGCAAAGAGAGAAAAATTTTCATGCGCTACTTAAAATGCACATGCGTTCACAACAACACTAAAAGTGCAAAAAAGATTGTTTTGATAGATCGAAGCAACTATCAGGCGATATACAGTGGCGGACTTAAATGTACATACGAGTACAGTCGGTTTCTGCGATTTTCACAAATCTTGGCCTTATTAAAAAAGTTATTTTAACAAAGTCTATATAAAAGTATGTGTCAAGGTCTAATACAAGAACTATAAATTTTGTTTTGAAAATGTACACAAAATTCTCTAAAATTTAAAGAAATTTTATCAAAACTTCTAAATTTTTAGAATTTTATGGAGTATGCAGTTTTGTAGGTCATTAAATTTTAATATAATAAGGTGTTAATCTTAAGTTCGTGACACATTTTTCTGATTTTTGGCAAATTTTTTTTCTTGGGGACTTCTGTATTTTTCTCCATATAAGTTTATAACAATTTCTTTTATATGAAATAAAACACTTTAGCTCGTCGGAGAAAAATTACCAAAAATCAGCATATGCTAAAATTTTGTTTTAATGTATTAATTCTGTAACGCGTGGCATATCAGCTGAAATTCACATTCAGGCCCTTCATTAGTAGTGTCGCTGATTTAAAAATACTAGAGTTCGCCCAGTGGTTGAAATTCAACCAATAAACTTTATTTTATTTTTTTGCTGTAGCTATGTTTTATCCGCCTTTTTTTCTTCCTTTCTATGTCGTTCCTTTCCTCTAACATATTTTTATTTTCCTTGATTTCTTTTTTTACTCTCTTATTTTATTTTTTACTTTCCTCAAACTTCTTTTCCTTTCCCTTCCTTTAATTTCCTTACCATTCCTTTCTTTCCTTTAATTTTCCTTCCTTTCCTATCCTTTCCATTCCCTTTGCTTCTTTTCCTTTTCTTTCCTTTTCCTATTCTTTCCTTTAATTTTCCTTCCTTTCCTCTATTTTCCTTTAATTTTCCTCGGTGTTTAATAATCTTTATGAATTTATTATGAATATTAATGAATTTTACATATTTGCTCATATTTTACATTGCTTGTTTAATGTATCCAACAAAGCAACTTTTCGTGCTCTCAGGAGAGCAGCTGACACTGGGCATCGTAGCCAGTAATCAATACAATAACAACAACTAAAGCAAACATGCATGACACAACAGAGTAACTATAGTGCGAATACTTATTTTTCATTGGTCCACTACCAACTCTTCGCACTCACAGTGAGAGCCGACCACACGAATAACACAAAAACATGCATGGCAAGTCTACTCACACTACTACGGCTCTTAATTTTTTCCTACAAAGCAACTCCTCGGCCATGCTCACGATTCAGCATAGTACACAAAAAGCAAGTACACACACACAGCGTGTCTATAATGTGAATAAGTAAATGTGTAGTGGTGTGACTTTTATGTTCAATTTTTTATATTAAAATGATTTTTAAAATTTTTTTTATTTACGGATAAAAGCACACCTCAAAATTTCCTATCTATACATATATAATTTGTATACCTTAGAACTATAGTTTAGCAGAAAACGGTTCTACATTGCATTCATCTTGTCTATTTATATATAAGATACTAGGTGGATGGAAATTAGTAATAAGAAATATGGAATTAGGAGTGTGAATATTACTCTTCATATCTCCAATGGTAGCTGGTTAGTGATAGCTGATATATGTACGTCGACTGGGTTGGTACCCGCCATTAAGACCCATTGTTCGTTGAACGAAATCGCCCATGAACGAAGTACCAAGGACCCAATCAAAAAGTCCTGTACGCTTGCCAACAAGTCGTCTGCGCGGTTACAAGTTCAGCATAACCTTCTAATTCAACGTCTAATAATAATAATTTTATCCCGATATATGGGCGAGGAGTTTAAGAGAGCACTTGTGGGATGTTCCGAAAACTGCCGATAACCCACCCCGCTTTTTACAAACATTTTCAAGTTACCAGCCAGAAGACTTGCTTCTGGAACCTTCAGTACGAACGTAATGGACATGACAAATTTTCTAAGTCAGTCAACAATAACTTATCGATAACCAATTGTAAACACCAAAAAAGATCAAGTCGATTTTGCTTTTCAATTGCCTATTAAGTCCAAAGTAGCACTTGTTGGCAAGAGTTATTCTCCGTTGAATTTCTCGGCTAACACTGTTTTCGTTGTGCATTTCCCCATTAGGCGAAGTCCTTCACAGTTTCTAAGAAGCAGGGGGCCAATTCTTTATTTAATGACAGCAAATACTTCGCCTGTTTATCCAAGCCTGAGAAGCTACTTACGGCTATTTTAATGTGCCTACTTTCCTATTCTCTTGGCCCGAAATCGTATTGAGCGTGTGGTTCAAACACGTTTTCTTCGGGTTTTCGTTCTCATTCTTTCCAAATTTTAGAACCAGAGTACTTTTGAAATTTGAAATTTTGCTCTACCGACCCTTTAAGGTCTGTAAGTTGTGTCTAAAATTAATATGAAAGATATACCCTGTCGTTACTGTGGTAATTGAAACGCTATATTTATCCTCAAAGGTTTTAGGACAGCCTTTCACTAACCCATATACGCCCACCGCCCCATGACGGATTTAATTAGAGCAGGATCATGTGCTTACTTGTTCCCAAAATAAAGAATTTTATGCTCAAATTCTGAGTACTTTTAAATTTTCAAATGTGGCCGAGCTAAAGCTAGACCTGCCCACAGAGACGATAGTTTTTGAAATAAAACTAATAATTGGGAATTATGTGATATTTATGTTCTCATATAATAAAAAAAAAAATCTCTACCTAGAGACCCATCCTTGATTTGTGATCATAGCTTACCAAAGTAAGTACTGGATACTTATTAAAAGGCCCTTATATAATTGATTCCGCCATTACTAACATTCAAGCTATGCGATCAACTGAATTATTTATAGTATTCTTCCAGACCTGTTAAATTTGATTAGTAATTACACTTAAAAAAAAAAAAATAAAAATAATAATAATAAAAAAAAGTCAAAAATAATAAAAAAAAAATCAAAAATATAAAAAAAATTCAAAAATAATAAAAAAAAAATCAAAAATAATAAAAAAAATTTATATAATAAAAAAAACTTTATATAATAAAAAAAAATTTCAAATAAAAAAAAATCTAAAATATAAAAAAATCCAAAATAATCAAAACAACTGTTTTTTTGTGATGCTTATATTTATGTGCTTCTACAACAATACTGAAAAAATCAAAAATAATTTTTATTATTATATACACATAAACAATACTGCGAAAAATCAAATATAATCAAAAAAAGTTGTTTTGATTACTTTTGATTATTTTGGATTTTTATTTTTATTATTATTTTTTTAATTAATTGTAAAATAATCAAAAAAAATTTAAAGTAGTGGTAATCGATCATCAAATGGATTTTCAAGAAAATCATTAATCAAACCGGTAATCATTACGATTAGTAATCATTATTTAACAGGTCTGTACCATACTAGTAGCTATGTACTCTGTATTTAGATTGGAAAGCATATTCAGAAATCGAGCTCAAGCCCAGCAAAATAATCTCAATTAAATTGATCACACACTACTTGAGGCTGTGCAAGCTCTTTCAATGTATTTGCTGTTAGATGGCCTGCGTCTGTTTGTCTGTGAAAAATTCGAATTGTTGATTGCTGTCTTTCACACCTCTAATGGGTAGATAGCAACAGCATTTTTAATTAAGACGTTTACCTTTTAATTTGCGAAAGATAATTTTAAAATTTATTTTAGTTAAGAATAGCATTTATGTAATCAACGATGACTGAGTTTCTATGGCAAAACTTTGAAAATATATTGAGTCGTGTATGGCGGTTAATATAAGCAAAAATAAAAGCAAGCCAAAAAGTCTACAGCCATCTCGCCGATAGCATAGCACGCTAAACAGTCCCATGCTCGAGATTACAATTTTATTTTATTTACGAAACTATTATGAATTATTCAAGCTGAGCTCCAGATATGGTTCAAAAACATGGTGCAAAATTTAGACAAATATTTTCTTAAGGCATATGACTTTAGCTAAGAAGCGAAAGTACGTGCTATGCTCCGTTAAAAGCACCAAGTGTTTCTATATAAGCTACAAAAAAAAATGTATCTACATGATTTTAAAGTTTGCTTGAGAAAGCCTCTAAACAAATTTATTACATCGCACAACTAGATATAAGTGCGCTAACTCAAAAATATTGACTTTTGAAATTATACGCACATCGGCATTCCTGGATTCGATTCTTTAATAGATCCAGTACTCATTGCGAAAAAGGTGGTTAAAAATTAGAGGTAGTCAGCTTTTCGTTTTTTGCTGTACAACGTAAACTTTGAGTTCATAGCTGTATTGTGATCTAGGTGTGCGATATATGCAAATAAAATGTTTACCATACATACCTTATCAAACTTCGATTTATCCGCAACTCTGAAGGATTAGTTGAGATTATTGCTGCAAAAAATAGATAGTAATAAAAAAAATTAATATATCTGATATTACTTTATAGCAAATAAAAGGTCTTAAGAAAAAAGAGGAATAACAAAAAAAATTGTAGTTGCTCCGGCTGCTTATGTGTGAAAATACTAAGTCGCCTTCAAAATACTGAGCCTAAGTGGGTTTTCGGGATATATATATTTTTCACATATGATCCTTAACAAGTTTCAAAATGATTCTGAAAACATTCCCAAAGGGTCCCGAAATTATCCGAAATCAATTCAGAACAAGTTCCAAAATGATCCCGAAAAGGATTTGAAGTGATCCCGAACAAGTTCCAAAATGATAGCGAAAAAATTATAGAATGGTCCCGAAAACAATACCTAAATGAACCCGAACAAGTACCAAAATGATCCCAAAATTATCTAAAAACAGTCCCGAAATGGTCCCCAAGTAAGCTTGAACAGATCCCTATATGTCCCTGAATATCTTTTTTGGAGAATGGAAATAAACATTCTTCTCACGTGAAGGATGTCAAATTTTTTATGCGTTCTTTTTCGTGATTGCGAATGCAAAACGAAAGTGAATGTTTTCGAACCCTGTTTTATACCCTCTTCCTCAACCAGAGCATGTTAAGAAGAGCATAATGGCACTCTAATGTGGTATAGAAAGCGATCCTTATCCATGTAAGATTCCAGTTATGGGAATGCTAGTTCAATTAGCTAAGGGCTTCGGAAAAGAAAAAAACTATCAGTGAATCCAGAATTCCAAAAAATGTTGGAAGGTACATTTTTATTTGTGTCAATTTTACAAAATTAGGGCAGCGTCATAAAGGTTATAAACTCACAAGGGACCAATCGATACCACGGTCGGGCTAATACGACAATGTGCTAGTATCGGAGTGGACGGGATTCATATCTGACAAAGGAATGTTAATATAAGTCTAGAACTATTTGGTCAGTCACGTTCCATGACTAATAAAAATAATAATTATGACACTTCTTTAAATCACCTAATTGCATTAATTTACTTTAGTATTAAACTAAGAAAACTATTTGTATTCTTGGACTCCTTCACCTTTTTAACTTTATTTTGCTTTGTTGGTGTTTCCTGCTGCTTTTCTAGTTCGTCTATAAGTTCAGTAACATCTTTCTTCTCGTCATCCTCCAGCACACGAAAAACTCTAGTCGCTCTCACTTCATTGACCACAGAACGTTCAATCATTTTTGTTCGATGAAATTCACGCGTAATCTTGGTGTTTGGCAAACCTTTTTGCTCTTGCAATAACGTATTATCGAACATAATCATGGTATTTGTTACTTTGCGCAAATCAAATGTTTCCTCTTCGAACGATTTACCTAATTCAAAGCTAAGTATTGTTGGTTTTTCATCTACCAGCGTAATTAAATTGTGTGTACTTTCGACTTTGTGCAGTAAAACGATGGGTTGTTGAGTATTCCAAAACTTTCGTTGAACCAAACCCATGCCCAACTCTTTCAAATAGGCATCGTAGTTGTCGCTGCTCTCGAGCTTAAACTGTTTACCCTCCCAACAATTGAGTTTCTTTGGATTGCTTTTGATTATTTAAATTTTTTTTTCTGTATTGTTGTAGAAGCACATAAATATACACATCAACAATACTGAAAAAAAAAAACAAAATTAATCAAAAAAAAAAAAACTAAAAATTTTGAAAAGTTATAAAAAATTTTTTTTTTGATTATTTTGGATTGCTTTTGATTATTTAAATTTTTTTTTTCTGTATTGTTGTAGAAGCACATAAAGATACACATCAACAATACTGAAAAAATCAAAGTTAATAAAAAAAAAGAAAAATTGTCAAAAGTAATCAAATAACTTTTTTTTTTATTATTTTGGATTTCTTTTAATTCTTTTTGATTTTTTTTTTCAATCGTAATCAATTAATAATTGCATTTTCTTGAAAAACAATTAAAATAATCATTACGAATTAAAAAAAGCAGTCTAATTAATTGATTACTAATTACTAATCAAGTTTAACAGGTCTGGGTAAAGGGTAGTTCACATTTCTTATAATTTAATAATTTTATAGATTCCCTTCCGTACTTTTGTACTACTATACCCCAAAAAGGCATTGTTTAAGGTAAAAACAAGTAAGAAAGTCTAAGTTCGGGTGGAACCGAACATTATATACCTAGTAGTGATCTATTATGTCATCCCAATTTACGCAGGTCTATTTTAATACTTTCAGTTCGTATTTGCGTTCAAATAGACCGACGAACAGACAGACAGACGTATCGAAAGACGGATGGCTACATCGGGTCAGCTCATCCTCCTGATCATTTCAGTATACGTACAAACATTTCATCTTCATGAAAGGAATGAATATCAAAAACGATATACAACTTCGCTTTTGCAGTGGGGTATTAACTACTTGCACGGATATTTTACTTTTCATCCTGAAGGTTTTGATATTCATTAATAAATATACATCTCGAATCGTTTATGCCGAATAAAGTAATACTCGTATACCTTGTGTGCGTAACAAAATTAGATATAAAAAAGGTTGTCTTTTATAGGCGCCAAAGAACTCAACCGATCTTTATGAAATTTTCACAATATATACTTGGGTTCACTGTGTGCAGCATAGACAATATAAAGTATTGGAAAAGTAGGCGGATCCACGCCCGGGGCTATATAAAGTTTCAATTTGTCATAATTCCGAACTTTTTTGGTCTAAATTAATGAAATTTGGATATACGAGGTGTGTTCAAAAAGTATCGCGAATTTTGTGTTTTTTCTAAAATTATTTATTTATTCATGAATATCTATTTTGTCCCCTTCAAAGTAATCCCCATGAGATATTATACACTTGTGCCAACGGTTTTTCCAATCTTCGAAGCACTTCAAAAAATCATTTTTTTTTTATCTTGTTCAGCTCCTCCTTCGATGCCGTCTTTCTCTCGTCAAGAGAAGCGTAACGTCGTCCTTTCATGGGCCTCTTCAGTTTAGGGAACAAGAAAAAGTCACAGGGGGCCAGATCTGGGGAATACGGTGGCTGCGGCATCATTAGTGTGTTGTTTTTGGCCAAAAAGTCGCGCACAAGCAACGATGCGTGAGCAGGGGCGTTATCGTGGTGCAAAAGCCAATTTTTGTTCTTCCACAAATCCGGGCGTTTCTGGCGGATTGCGTCGCGCAAATTGCGCATAACTTGCAGGTAATATTCCTTATTGACCGGTCTTCCCTGTGGCAAGAACTTATGATGCACCACGCCCCTGCAATCGAAGAAAACTGTCAGCAAAACTTTCACATTCGACCGAACTTGGCGCGCTTTTTTCGGTCTTGGTTCGTGCGGCAGCTTCCATTGAGATGATTGAGCTTTGGTTTCCACGTCATAACCATAAACCCACGATTCGTCACCAGTTATGACCCTCTGGAGCAAATTTGGGTCGTCGCGGACAGAGTTTAACATCTCATTAGCAATGTTCATGCGATGCTGTTTTTGGTCACAATTGAGCAATTTTGGTACGAATTTCGCGTAAAAATCGAAGACGATCCAAAACACGTGCAAGCAAAGCAGCTGTCAACAATTAACTGAACATTCAAAATGGCCGAAATTCGAATATACGTAACCAGCGAAAATTCAAAATTCGCGATACTTTTTGAACACACCTCGTATGTGTCACTTAGTCAATATCTACAACATTTTTCAAAAGTGGGCTATGCCACGCCCACATATTTTGTGTTTTGTTTTGCTCTTGAACTTTCACGATAAGTTCAGGAGTTCGCTGGGCACGACACAGTCTGTATATAGCTTTTGGAAAATCCCCCAGGTCATATAAAGCTGCAGTTCGGTATAGTTAGGAGTTTATTTGGTTCAAGTGAATGAAATTTTATATATAGATGTGTTCTATATATCAAAACGTCAAAACAACGTCTATCGGGTTTGCTAGTACAGGGTGGGCCAAAAGAAACCAAGGGGCGTAAAAGTTTAATAACTTTTTCGTTTATTAATTTTTTTTTTATTTTTTCTTTCAGATTATATAATATACAAAAGGGAAATTTTTTTACACTAAGTATGAAAAATGATGTCTCTTAAATGACCGCCGTTTTCAGCTTCGCACTGATGGGCTCTTTTTAGAGCATTTTCCACAACATCTTTCAAAACTTGTGGCTGTAGCGTTCGAATTTCTGCACCAATGTTTGCCTTGAGTTCAAGGATTGTCTCTGGCTTGTTCACATACACTCGCTCCTTCAAATAACCCCAAAGAAAATAGTCGGGTGCTGTCAAATCTGGCGATCGCGCTGGCCAAATAATTTCCGAATTTCTGGAAATTATTCGCCCTCCAAAAATTTGACTTAAAAGTGCCATTGTGTCTCGGGCAGTATGGGCAGTAGCTCCGTCCTACTGAAACCACATACCAGGTCTGTTTTCAAGAGCAGGACGTAAAAAATTTTCTATCATAAACCGATACCGCTCTCCATTTACGGTTACAGCACTTCCATCTTCATTCTCGAAGAAGTAAGGCCCAATGACATTTTCAGATGTGATCCCACACCATACTGTACACCTGATGGGGTGTAATTGGCGTTGATGAATGTCTCTTGGATTTTGAGAACCCCAGAACCTACAGTTCTGCTTATTAACAAAGCCATTCAAATGAAAATGAGCTTCATCACTCATAATCAAATTTTTAATAAAGTTGATTTCATTTCTGGCCAACTCTTGAAATTTAACTGCAAAATTTAGACATTGCCGATGATCTGCGGGTTTTAATTCTTGCACCATTTGCACCTTATATTGGTATAACTGTAAATCTTTTTTTAAAATGCGCCGTAGTGACGTACGAGACATTCCTAGCTGAGCAGAACGCCTTCTGGCAGATGTTTCTGGTGCTTCGTTAACACTTTGCTGTACTCGTTCAATATTTTCCGCAGTGCGACTTAAACGTGGTCTACCGGTTCGAAGCAAATCTGTTACGCTGCCATGGTGGTGATGACGATCAACTAAGCAACGAATCATTGCTTCAGAGGGCGAAATTCTGACGTTAAAATGTCGACGATATGCTCTTTGCGTTAAAATAATTGATCTCTGGTTTAAATAATAAAATTCTATTGTTCTGGTTCTCTGTTCAGTTGTGAACCTTTCCATTATAAATTCTCCAAGTGTTGTCTATATAATCTGAAAGAAAAAATTAAAAAAAATTAATAAACGAAAAAGTTATTAAACTTTTACACCCCTTGGATTCTTTTGGCCCACCCTGTATATTATAAAACGGCCAAAGCAAACCACGAATTTCAGCATTCTTTTGTAAAACTGAGAGACTAGTTTGCGTTCAAATAGACAGACGGACGGAGAGACGGGCATGGCTAAATCGACTCCGCTCATCGTGCTGATCATTTTAGTGAACTTTTCTCTTCTTGTTCTCATACTTACATACATTTAATGTTTATGAAAGGTATAAAAATCAAAAAGGATATATAACTTCGCTATTACAGTGGGCTATTAACTACGTGCCCGAATATTTCGCGTGTGTGTTTCCCGATTTGGCTAATTTTTGGCAGGAGTATAAAACATACTACTAAGAAGCAGCTGACCAATTTTCATTGAAATATCAAAATCGAATTATAAGCGATTGCCTTTGAAAATAGCAAAAGTTGTATGCGGCGCCACGCCTACTTCTTCGAAATTGAAAAAATTTTTTTGCGGCCGAGTTTTTTCTTAAAAAGCTTATAATGTGTGCAAAATCTAATTGATATAACTTGCTTAGTTGTAGAATTGTAGAAATATCGCTCTTTAAATTTTACAAAAAAAAATTTTCAGAACTATTTTAAAAAACTGGGCGTGGACATTAACCGATTTCGCCCAATTTTACAGCAAACAGTTACCTTTATATATAGAACATTATCACCAAATTTCGTTTCCACAAATCAATTTTTGGCGGAGTTATGGCATAAAAAGTGTTGTGATATAGTCCACTATAAAAAGGGCGGGGCCACGCCCGTTTTCGAAAATTTTAAGTTTTTGGATTTCTTTGTTTACGGAAACTATAAAACTGAAATACAAGGTGGCGCAAAAGTAATCCTCCTATCAGAAAATGCTATAAATTTTGCGATTGGCCCCTAAAGTCAGTTCTGTTTTGACATTCGTGTAGTAAACACATGCAAAATACACGTTAATAAACAATGTTACGCTACACTGCTCCAAAACGCGGAATATTGCTATTTATTTGACCAATAATCGGTCGGGGCCAAACGGTTACTGTGAATGGTGAGCGCTACAGAGCAATGATCAACGAGTTCTTTTTGCCGCAACTTGATGAATTGGGATTGGAAAACATGTGGTTCCAACAAGACGGTGCACAGCACACACTGCACGTGCCACAACCGATATGCTGAACATCGGAAGCTTACTTTTGCGCCACCTTGTATAAATGATGTAAAGCTATTTTACGCAAAGTTATTTCCTATTTAATATATCTACGATCCTTTTCAAAATCTTTCATATAAAAGTGGGCGTAGACCTTAACCGATCCCGCCCATTTTTTCCTAGAACATTCCTTGCATACCTAAAAACCTGCGTCCTGAATTTCGTTTCGATATCTTGAACGGTTTCTGATTTATGATTAATATTATTTCTAAATTTGACTTAATCAGAAGTGGGCGTTGCCACGCCCATTTTCAAACATTTCTTGCAAATTTTATTTTACGCCTCAATCTCAATGTATTCACCAAATTTTATCCTTATAGGTGTATTATGTACTGAGTAATCACTTTTTTTGTGTTTTCGAAAATATTGTATATATAAAAAGTGGGCGTGGCTATCATCCGATTTCGCCCATTTTAAAAAGCACTCGGAGATGAGTGCCAAAGAACCCGCATACGAAATTTCATTAAGATATCTCAAAATTTACTCAAGTTATCGTGTTCACAGGCGGACGGACGGACGGACGGACGGACATGGCTTAATCAGTTTCTCTTTTCGTCCTGAACATTTTGATATATATAAGTCAATATCTATCTCGCTCCGTTAATGCCGTTACGCACTGCCGTTACGCGACTAAAGTTAATATACCTTGTGTGCGAAGCACTTGTAGCTATAATTAATTAATGTTTCTCATTTTAATGAAAAAGACAGATTTCTTGAAAAAAAAATGTTTTCCAAAGGGCACCTTTTTTTGTCTTTTTAGCCCTTTTTTACATTATTCGTATATGCAGCTCTGATAGGAGAGCTCAACTTTGACAACTGCCAAACCTTGTCAAAGCCAATTCACTTACAGGTGATATCGTAAGAACATATGAGCAGCGGCGTCTAGTGTCAAAATAAAAAATTTCTATGCTATTTGACAGGAGAAGCCGCGAAACCAAAAACAAAACACATGAAGTAGGTGTGTGTATACAGAAATGAATTCACCGTAATATCACCTGGTATAAATTCGCCTTGAACCTTGTATAATTCAACAACGCATACGTCAAACTATATACAGTTACTCACAAAATTGAGCGTACACCTCTATATATTTAAAAATATGTCCAAAAATATACACATAGATAAAAAAAAATGAAAAATTTTGAATGTAGAATGAATCTTATATAAGTTCTTTATTGAGAATTGAAAAAAAAAAAAATTCATCTTCGAAGCGTTCATTTCCAAGAAATTAATTTTTACTCTTATTTTAACTCACACAAAATTGAGCGTACATCGCTTTAATTTAATGAAAAAAAGAAATGAAAAAAATTAATTAATTATCTACGCGGCATCGATTCCACCAATTTTTTAGTGAAGTCTGGTGGTACTTTTTCCCAAACATCAATAATTTTTGTTTTGAGGCTGTTTTTGTTGCTGGCTTGGTGATTTTTCAGCTCATTCTTTACAAACCACCACAAGTGTTCTATGGGGTTCATGTCTGGTGACTGTGGTGGTGTTTGTAGGCGGTGAGGCGCATTATATAACAACCATTCACGTACAACATGCGCTGTATGTTTTGGATCGTTATCTTGTTGGAAGTAATAATCCGATCCTAACACAATTTTTCAGCTGATGCAGGCATTTGACGTTTCAAAAGGTCTAAGTATATATTTTTGTCCATTTTGCCATCTATAAATTCCAAAGTTCCTGCACCGCTTGCAGCCATTGCACCTCATAACATCAAATTACCTCCTCCATGTTTCACTGTACCGACTAAGTGTTGTTTTTTCACTTCTGTGTTGGGTTTTCTCCAAACAATCTGCTTACCATCGGTTCCAAATAAATTGATTTTAGTTTCGTCAGTAAACATGAAGTTGTTCCAGAAGGAAATTGGTAAATTAACATGGTCCTGAGAGAACTGTAACCTCTTCTTTTGGTTTACAGAAGATATAAAAGTTTTTTTTCTGCTACCCTGCCGTTAAAATTATTTTAGCGCAACACTCTGCGTACCGTTTCTGTTGACAAATCTTGTTTGATTACTCCACTCAAATGTGCTGTCAATTTGGGTACGCTAGTCTTGGGATCTGCCCGCACTTTTCTCAATATGTAACGTTCGTCTTGTTCAGAAAGTTTCTTTTTTCTACCTCGGCCGGATTTATTTTCGAGTGTACCATCGTAACGAAATTTATTTATTACTTTTTCAATAGACGAATGTGTCCGTGAAAGAATTTTCCCTATGTCTCGCATCGACTTGCCTTCAACGTAGAGTTTTATGATGAGTTGTCTAGTGGATAAATCCATTTGTTTTCGCTGAGACATACTCTCTCTTTCTCTCTCTATGGCGCGATATAGAACAGGTATATCGTCATAAACCTTCTAAGAGATTTTTGCGCCAAGCTTCTCTTCCAATTTGTGGTGTGCCGATTTGAATTTTCCCTACAAATTGGTGGGACCTACAGTTTTTTGCCGACTCCGAACGGCATCTACAAAGGAGGCGAATTTTTGCTGAAAAACCTGTCATGGCAGAAATACACTCGGAGAGTTTGCCAAACCACTGCCGAGGGGCGACCCCGTTTTGTAAAACTTTTTTCAAATCACTTTTGATGTTACCTGTACCAGGGCTCGAACCATGGACCTTCGATGTGGTAGGCCGGCAACACTACCTTCACACCACGGCTGCGACATACTGCTAATTTAAATTTGGATTTGTGACCGCACATCGCAATTTTTTTAGTGAAACTGACTACCGAAGCATAAGAGATCAATTTGCAATGCATTTATTTATTTTTTATTTATTTATTTATTTTTTTACAGCTTATTCTAAGCCTAGCTTATATCTATTTAAAAATATTTATATAATCTAACATAGACTATAAATGTACCAACATTATGGAGTGCCAAAATGTAGTGCTGGCGTTGGACTGGCCTCCCATATCTACCAAGGCATGTAAGGTGCCGGATGTAGCTGCTTAGAGGCCGTTAACGCATTTCAAGTGCAAAAGCAACATCTGAACGGCGATGCACTGACTTGATCGAGTGCTGCGTGGCAGTATGAGGCTTCGGCGACTTTTCGACTACGTGGGCGCTGCATTGCAGAGTTCTCGACACGCATGTACTACCGTTGATGTCTAGAAAGCCAGCCCTACCATCACTATAATGGCATTGTTTTACAATAATTATACAGTTTGGTTTTAAATTCCTTAGCGTTACTTAATTTTTTACATTTGTCTAGACAGATAACGGTTAATCCGATGTACGCTCAATTTTGTGTGAGTTAAAATAAGAGCAAAAATTATTTTCTTGGAAATGAACGCTTCGAAGATGAATTTTTTTTTTTTTCAATTCTCAATAAAGAACTTATATAAGATTAATTCTACATTCAAAATTTTTCATTTTTTTTATCTATGTGTATATTTTCGGACATATTTTGAAATATATAGAGGTGTACGCTCAATTTTGTGAGTAACTGTACATATAAAAAAATTCAAAAGACTCAAAATGTATGTTTTCAAAGAAAAAAAAACTTCAATTTTATGCATTTTCCGTAGAGTGGCGCCAAATGTAATTATCTATGCTCGAAAAAAAAAAATAAAAGTAAATAAAAAGAAAGTAAAAAAAAAAATGAAAACAAAATAAATTAAATAAAAAAATAAAAAAAAAATTAAATAAAAAAATTAAAAAAAAATTAAATAAAAAAATAAGAACATAAAAATTTGCTTCTCCTCTACTCTTGCCGCTGACGATTCGGTTGTATACGGGTAATACCGAACCTAGCTTGACTCCCAGGAGAGTATTTGACATTTGTTGAACGAAAAAAAAAAATAAAAATTCAACGAAACGAAATGCAAAAACCATAAAAATTAATTGCATATAAATAATATGTCTGCAATTGCATAATATACGAGGTGTGTTCAAAACGTATCGCGAATTTTGAATTTTCGCTGGTTACGTATATTCGAATTTCGAATTTTTTGTGGCGTTATGTTGGTACTCATGTCTCTCACTTATGCCGACAAGCTCGGCCATTTTGAATGTTCAGTTAATTGTTGACAGCTGCTTTGCTTGCACGTGTTTTGGATCGTCTTCGATTTTTACCTATTCAAAAAAATGGATCAAAGAACCTGTATCAAATTTTGTGTGAAAAACGAAATTAAGTGCGCGGATGCATTCCGAGTGTTGACTGTGGCATACGGAGAAGCTACCTTGGACCGAAGGAACGTTTATCGGTGGTACAAAATGTTCTCAGAAGGCCGAGAAGATGTGCAAAGAAGAACAAAAATTGGCTTTTGCACCACGATAACGCCCCTGCTCACGCATCGTTGCTTGTGCGCGACTTTTTGGCCAAAAACAACACACTAATGATGCCGCAGCCACCGTATTCCCCAGATCTGGCCCCCTGTGACTTTTTCTTGTTCCCTAAACTGAAGAGGCCAATGAAACGACGACGTTACGCTTCTCTTGACGAGATAAAGACGGCATCGAAGGAGGAGCTGAACAAGATACAAAAAAAATGATTTTTTGAAGTGCTTCGAAGATTGGAAAAACCGTTGGCACAAGTGTATAATATCTCATGGGGATTACTTTGAAGGGGACAAAATAGATATTCATGAATAAATAAATAATTTTTGAAAAAACACAAAATTCGCGATACTTTTTGAACACACCTCGTATATACATACATACATAATTTCAGTACTCTCACGAAAATGTACGTAAATTTATTAATTTCAACAGCGTCGTGTATGGCAAGATAAATTGAAAATTGCAAATAATTTTACAAATAACATAAAAACAACGAAAGGCAAGCAAAGGTATAATAAATTAAATTAAATGTTAATTTTCACCTGTCGCAAACAAACTGACACACACATATATAACATGTACAGGGTGGCTGATGAAAGCCGCTACCAAAAAAAAATTAAATAACTTTTTTTCTATTTAATGAATCTGGTAAATTTTTTTTTTATTTTGCAGATTGACTTTTACATTTAACAAAAATGGATAACTGGGACACTGAAACAAGAATTTGGATTGTCCGCCGCTATCACGCACTGGAGTCCGTAGTTTCGGTTCAAAGAGAGTATAGGCGCACGTTTGGCGGCAATCCTCCGAGCAGATGGCCCATAATAAGACTTGTAAACAATTTTGCCGAGCATGGAACAGTCAACAGAAGACCTTACCATCGAAACCCTTCAGTTCGAACGGAGGAAACAATCGCTGCTGTAGCTGCTGCCATACAAAACAATCCACGTGTTTCGACAAGAAGCTTATCTGCTCAAATGGGTGTAAGCAGACAGTCATTACAGTCAATTATGCACAAATATTTGGACTTATTCCCATATAAAATTCAAATGGCCAACAAACTGAACGCTGCAGACTTGCCGATTCGCTTGGAATTTTGCCAGAAGATGCTTCAAATGGTGGAAGAGGATAGAAACATGTTGAACTGTCTTTTCATGTCTGACGAGGCCCGTTTCGATTTAAACGGCAACATAAACAAACAAAATTGTCGAATATGGAGTGCTTCCAACCCACAGATACTCCATGAGACGGAATTGCATCCACTTCGTGTCACAGTGTGGTGTGCAGTTTCATCACGCTGCATTGTCGGGCCCTACTTCTTCGAAGAAAACGGTCACACCGTTACGGTTACTGGAGACCGTTACTTGAGCATGTTGAGAGAGTTTTTCTATCCAGAATTAGGCCGAATGAGAATTTCTTTCAACTCTGTGTGGTTTCAGCAAGATGGTGCAGCTCCTCATATAGCCCAACCTGTTATGACAGAATTGCGACGAAAATTTCCCAATAAGCTGATATCCAGAAACTCCACATTCCGTTGGCCACCCAGGTCGCCTGACCTTACTGCACCTGACTTTTTCTTGTGGGGTTATTGCAAACAGGAAGTCTTCAAAGCAAAACCAACAAATTTGAATGAACTAAGGCAATCCATTCGAGAAACAATTGCGGCTATTCCTGTCTCAACTCTCCAAGCAGTAATGAACAACTTTTTGGTAAGATGCCGCACATGCATCGACGAGCAGGGGGGGCATTTAAATTCCATTATTTTTAAAACTAATTAAGCTATATTTAATAAAATTTAATGAGCTTTAACATGAATAAAAGAAAAATGAATTCCATACACTGAAAAAAAAATCATTTGAGTTTCTTAATGTAGCAAAATTCATCAGCCACCCTGTATGTATGTATGAATGTGCATATTTTTAAAATGCAATAACATTAAATTTAAATGTAATATCATAAAATTTAATTGCTAATTGAAAAACGAAGAGCAAAATTTAAAAAAAATTTAATACATTTTCCATATTAATTTGATAAATTGCATATTTTTATATAACAAAATTTGCGCTAGGACACCAGTTTAGCGACAAATTAGCACGACAGCTTTACGCTATTATAAATTGTTTTTGAAAATTTCCATTTTCATTTTTTATAATGTTTAATATATACGTAGTACATATACTACATATTTACATACTTATTTAAATAAACCCCTTTCTAATCTCTTTTGAGCGCATTAAAAGCTAAAAGAATATACGTCAGCGCTATGGAAAGTAAATTTTGAAAAATTTATTGCAAGCGAAAGTGAAACAGATTTTAGTTGCTCATACTCGTACATATTAAAATTGCATACGTAAATGGGCGTTGCTGAAAATATACAAAATGCGAATTACAAAATTTCGCGGATGTTTATTGAGTTTGTGCTGGATTTTGAGAAAACAATTTACTTAGAAAATGACTAATTAAAATTAATAAAAATTGATGCAAATAACAAGATAAGCAGAAATGTTGACGTGTGCTCCGTCTGCACGTTTTTCGTTGTTTTTGGTGTCAATGGATAGTGTTTACGCATACAAAGAATTAATACCTATGGGTTGTTCCATGTCAAATCGTCAGATAGTTGTAATAAACCCCTTCCGATTTGAATGAAATTTGATGGCGAGTGTGCTTTTATCATATAATAGAGTTCTGCCAAAGAAAAAAAATTCAATTTTTTTTTTTTCAAAAGTTATGCAATTTCAAAATTTCAGTTTTTTCCTGTTTGGTAAAGTTTACTTCTTCAATATTTCGGAAACTATGTATTTGAAAAAATAAACTTTGGCACTTTCAAATTGGGTACTTAGAGGTATAAAATAAAAATTAAAAAAAAAAAAAAATTTTAATTTATAATTTTAGATGTTAGATTTTTCAAAAGCGAACAAATTAAAAATATCTTTGTGCATCAAATTTTCTAAGTAGTCGACGAGGCACATCCAAAGGTGTAGGTTGCTATGTATGTATGTTTGTATATTGAATGATTGAATGTTTGTTTATAATAATTGTATTTAATTTTTCAGTCCTGAAGATGACTTTAAATTGATGTTGAAACATCGACCAATAAAAAAGCAGATTTGAATTTTGGGCCCAAATTCAAAAGGGTGTTTTTTGTTTTTTCAAACCTATGATTTTTGAATTTTTTACAAAAAGTTTTTTTTTAACTTTCTAGTCGAGGTCAATTTCGATCCCTGATAAATTTTTTTGGTTTTAGTGAAATGTAAAAATAAGTGGAAAAAAATAAATAAAACAAAGTAAAAAAAAAATATGTAAAAAAAATGTGCGGTTTTTAAGAATTTTTTTTACCATCCACTACCACGAAAAAATTTTTCAGCTATCAAAATTGAGTAATTTTGTGTGTAGATAATTGAACTCGACTAGACAGTTGAACAAATTCATATTTAAAAAAAAAAAAACAAAAAAAATAAACCCTTCTGAAAATATCTGGATATCTTTCGATATATCAGCGGTATAAACAAAAAAAAATCGAGTCTAAAATTTAAAAGCGAACTTTAATTTTTTCGATTTTTTTCATACCCTAAGTACTCCCTTTGAAAGCGCCAAAGATTACTTTTTTACTTTGGTAGTTTCCGAAAATTGGAAAAATAAACTTTACAGAGAACGAGGAAAAAAGGGATTTTGAATTTGCATGTCTTTTGAAAAAAAAAATTTAAATTTTTTCCTTTCGTAGAACTTTTTTTTACTTATTTAAATAATTAGCTTGCGTAACACTTGAGATATTTAGCTGAAATTTGGCACACAGGTACGTTGTTATTTAAAATGGGCAAAATCGGAAAAGTCACTCATCGCACCCGTCCTGCTATATGGTGCAGAAGCGTGGACACTAACAACATCTGATGAGGCGGCTCTGGGAGTATTCGAGAGAAAGGTTCTTCGAAAGATTTGTGGACCTCTACGCGTTGGCGACGGCGAGTACCGAAGAAGATTTAATGATGAGCTGTATGAACTTTACGCAGACGCCGACATAGTTCAGCGAATTAAAACACAGCGGCTTCGCTGGCTAGGCCACGTAGTGCGAATGAGCGAAGATGCTCCAGCCCAGAAGGTATTCTTATCGGCACCCGCCGGTGGAAGCAGAGGAAGAGGGAGACCACCACTCCGATGGAAGGACCAAGTGGAGACCGATTTGCGATCCCGCGGTGTTTCCAATTGGCGCCAGTTGGCGCAACGAAGAAACGACTGGCGAGCTATGTTGGACGGTCAAAATCGCCCAGGCGGTTAGATGACCATTTAAAGAAGAAGAAGAAAATCGGACTATAATCACGCCTCTTATTTCGATATCGAAATTTTCGAAAAACGGTTAAAATAAAATAATTCATTAATAAAAGCAGCTTTAATAAAAAAAAATTGTTGCGTTTATTGAACTGATCATTCTAATAACGTTTTATGTAAAATTTTGAAGAATGGGCGTGGCACCGCCCCCATATGAATCAACAAATTTTCAAACTTGGACTGTTAATGACCTCAGAGCCGTTCACAATAGGAAGACGAATAAAACTTCGTATAGATATCACTGTATCACTGTTATGGGAACTACACCCGGTGTAAATTAGCTAAATCGTGATTCGACCATGCCCACTTAAAAAATTTTTTTTTTACTGAAAAGTAGGTAAATTAAAAATGTTTGTAGCTTCATTGACCAGTTCATCTTATTTTTTTATGGAAAATTTTGGAAAATGGGCGTGGCACCGCCTACAAGTGATTTTAAAATTCTACTGCTAGTAGCTTCAGGAGCGTTTACGATATAATGACGGACCTTGGTACGAACAATATTATTGTTGTGGTATGACAACGCCCACTTTTTCATTAAAGTTTAGTGAAAATGAGACAGGAAGACAGAACATACAAAATGTTTAGTGATATCAATTTTATTTTGTTGGCCACATTCTCACAGCTAGGAATTTAATGTTCAGTTCCAGCCGCACTTATATTTTCTTACTTGTTTATTTCATTTTTGGAGCGATTATTATATATCCACTACTAGTCGGCTTGAAAGAAATTTGGTATGAAAGGAAAGCCTGGACGCCTGATAAACTGATTTTAGAGACGATCGAAAGCAGTTTTGAGATTTGATTGTGAGCTATCGTACACTTTCCAATCAAAGCAATTAACTACAGTAAAGTGCAACTAAATAAATAATTTTTACTTAAAACGCTTCATTGAGCATTAAATATCGTTTGTGATTTTTTCTTTCTTTTTTTTTTTAGTTTAAAATAAACCATTTAAGTAGTGTTCGTTTTTGTGTGTTCATTCAAGCTTCAAAACGTTTTTTCTAGTTTAAGTATGAATTAAGTACTATAATTTGCGTCATTTATATGTGAATAGGGAAGCGAACGCCTCCCATCCCAGCGCATTTGCAATTTTTGCACGATTTTGTTGTTGTTACCACACCTCAGCTGCACTGCCCCGCCATATACGGCCTCCTTCCGTTGCGAACGCTGTGGTTTTGGAAGATTGTTGGCTTTGTGACGGATGCCAACCCAGCTGCGCTTTTGTGGGTGGGTGGGTGTTGTTTCTATTGTTTTTGTGGTTATTTTTTTTTTTTTGTTTTGCTTTCACAGCTTTTATTATCAATTGCTTGAATGCTTAATGACGGGGTGAGCTGTTATCGCTGCTAGGTTTTACGATTTTTGCAAAATATGTTAGGTTTATTTTTAGTTTTTTTTTTTATTTGTGTTTTGAAAACTATTTATTTTGCATTCATTTTAGTTTCTGTTTGTGGTTGTGCGCATATTTGAAATGTGTTTTTTAGTTAATTCCATGAAAATACAATTTTTTCGCTTGAGAAGCGTTTGGTGATTTCGTGTTTTAATGCAAGTAATTTAAAAATTTCAGTGCATTTTTTTTAAAGGTAGTATTGATGCTAATCGGCGCCCCCTTGGTATCAACCAGACCTGTTAAATAATAATTACTAATCGCAATGACTACCGGTTTGATAAATTATTTTCATGAGAATCTATTTAATGATTGATTACCATCACTTTAAATTTTTAATGATTATTTTCCAACTAATTAAAAAAGTAATAAAAATCATGAGGTTTTACGTTTATTAAGACAAAATCAAAAATAAACAAAAATAATCTAAAAAGTTGTTTTGATTCCTTGTGATTATTTTGAATTTTTTTCAGTATTGTTGAAGAAGCACATGAATATACACATCAACATACTGAAAAAAATCAAAAATAATAAAAAAAAATTTTTTTTAAATAATCAAACAAAAAAAAAAAAAAAATAAAAAAAAATTAGAAAAAAATAATCAAAAAAAATAAAAAAAAAATAATAAAAAAAAATAATCAAAAATAATTAAAAATTTTTTTTTTAAATAATCAACAAAAAAAAAAAAATTTAAAAAATAATTAAAAGTAATAAAAACAATTTCGTTTTTGATTTTTTTTAATAATCGTAAAAAATCATTGTTATTTTTTAATTTTTTTTAATCGTAATCAATTAATAATTGTCTCTTCTTGAAAAACAATTCATTACCAATTAAAAAAGCCGTATAATGAATTGATTACTAATTACTAATCAAATTTAATAGGTCTGGTATCAACTCAATGCTGTGTTACATAGTAAACATCGTGATACTATATGATCAGGCAGAAGCCATTGAATTCAGAGAATTTATATTTATAAATCGCGTTTTAGGCTTATATCTACAATATCATTACTATCAATTTTGTACGTACAGTTGTGTTCACAATAATGTTCTCTCTCTATGGCGCGATATACAACAGGTATATCATCATAAACCTCCTAAGAGATTTTTGCGCCAAGCTTCTCTTCCAATTTGTGTGTGCCGATTTGAATTTTCCCTGCAAATTGGTGGGACCTACAGTTTTTTGCCGACTCCGAACGGCATCTACAAAGGAGACGAATTTTTTGCTGAGAAGCCTGTCATGGCAGAAATACACTCGGAGAGTTTGCCAAACCACTGCCGAGGGGCGACCCCGTTTTGAAAAACTTTTTTCAAATCACTTTTGATGTTACCTGTACCAGGGCTCGAACCATGGACCTTCGGTGTGGTAGGCCGGCAACACTACCTTCACACCACGGCGGCCGCCATAACATATACAATGTTAGTGTAGTTAAATTGGATATCTTTCGACGAAATAAGCAGAAGCTGTGATTTTAATAATTTTCATTTAAAATATTGTGAATTCCATAACAGAAGCCACTTCAAACGAAATTACAAACATTACACAAAGTTCAGGAAAGTTAATTAAACTTTAAAAAATGGACATAATAATCTTGAAATTTTTTGGCAGAATTTCTAAAAATATGTTTGAGTACGCAATTTTATAGCTCATTCAATTTAAGCATAATAATGTGCAAGTTGAAACTCGCTCAAAATTTCCCTGAATTTTTAGATTGTTTTTTGTCAAGGATGTTGCGTATTTTTTTCATGCGTTGTATGGAGAAAACACTCAACACCCTTGACAAAAAAAATTCTGAAAATTCAGGGAAATTTTTGAGCGAGTTCAAATTATGTATGTATGTTAGGGTGGGTCGATTTGTATGGACGAAAGCTAACCGATATCGCGCCATCGAGTTTTCGATAGGTTTTGGGATCAGGAAAAAAAAGTTCCACTACGCATACCCAAAAAAATAAATTTCGAGCCTGCGAAATTTAATTTTTTTGACTTTGATTTTTAAGGGTTTCATGACCTACTAAAAAAAATTTCATTTGATTTTAAAATTTTCATGTATACTCTGTCCGACCCAAAAATGTTCGCTAAAAACGTTGGCGATGGAAAAGTCGATTTTTCTCTCTGAAATTTGGTGAGGGGTTATATGAGATCAATCCCTACCACCTCCAAAAGTGGGGATAACGCAAAAGGGGGCGTGGCACCTCCCATACAACTGCAGTTTTTCATAGTCCATTGCATATTTTTTATAGAAATGTGGGGTGAAACCCACGGCTAAAGCAAGTGTTGTACTAAAATTGATTGGTCGAGAAAACTGCGTACTCAAAAATTTACTAGAAATTCTGTCAAAAAATTTGAAGATTTTGATTTTTATTTTTTAAAGTTTAATTAATTTTGAAATTTAATTTTATGTGGTTTCTGTTATGGCATTCGCTATATTTTAAATGAAAATTATTAAAATCACAGCTTTTTCTTATTTCGTCGAACGATACTCATTTTAGTTTCACTACTATTATATTGAAAAAAATTCTGATAGGGTATGCTCCAAAATATTCTAAAGTGTGGCGATCTTCCGTCCGAAATTATGTGCACGCCGAATTCTTGACTGAAATTCATTTGTGAACATGGCTAGAAAAATTATCAATATTTATGAGTTTTGTGTAAGCTTTAAAATTGTTATTAAAGATCTTACTATATTTTGAAATCAAATTATTAAAAATAAATAAACATAATATAGAATACTGTCCTAATTCTTTTGCACGCATAACTCATATATTAGGCAAACAAAAATACGTTTTTAAAAAAAAATTACAAATCATAAACTTAAAAAAAACAGGTTTCAACGTAAAACAAATAATTAAGGGTGTTTCAAAATTAATCGAAATTTTAATGATTTTGCAAACGGCTACTTGAAGATATGAATTAAGTCTATTGTCTGCATGCCTTTTGATGATTACAACACTTTAATAAATGAAAATGTCTGCATATAATAAAGTTGTAAAGGTGGTTTCTGTACATTACAGATATTGAAGAAAAATGTATAGGAGGGATCATTATTGAGATAATAGAAGCCAAAGCAAAAGTTTTTGGAAATTATGTGTCTGTCTGTATGTTTGTGTGCACATGACTCAAAAACTGCTGAATAGAATTGAATGTAAATTTCACTTTACTAGACGTCTAACTTAAAATTTAAGATATCGCTTATTTTGCTAACTCGACTGGTTTTGGAGTCATCGACCAATATGTGGACCAGGGTGACCGAAAATGTGTTAGTACAATATGGGTATCAAACGAAAGGCGCTAATGATTGCAGCAATAAGCGATGTGAATCTGCTCCATATCTCAATTGGTTTCGGAGATACATATAATGACTAAAATCGGAGTCAGTCCATTATAACTTCTGAGAGGCAGTGAAGCGTGCCAGGGTTTTTTAGTTATTAATAAAAACCACTAATGGTGCAATAAATAACTTGAAACAAAGTTTTTCAAACGAAGGTATATACATATATATAAGTTTAATTTTTGGCAATACTTTCTAATGATACATTGAATAAAATATCACACGTTCAGTTAGTACTCGTATTTAGTTCTTGTTATCAAAAAAAAAATCTAAACTCTTCTCGCGACACCCTTTATTTCATAAAAAAAGCACAAATTTACATCGAACGAAAATTGGCTGAATAGCTGAAAGTAAAAACAAATATAATATTAAAAAAATTTTATAAAAACTAACTACGCTGTAAGCACTCATGGGAATGCCAAACCGTTTATGATGGCGCCTATTGATTATTTAGATATGAAATGACCTAACGCGAATGTAAATATTGAGTTATATGTATTTACTATTTAGTAAATAGCATTGTGCGACAAAAAAATTGTATATACTTTTTATTGTTGGCAGATATAGGGTTCTATGAGCTATGCCGGCGGAGCTGCGGCAGGGAATAATTGTAATAGTCTTGTGATCTTTATTGACTTCATCGAAATTCACTGCCAAATTCCGATAAGATCGATTTCTCTCATGATCTATTACATTTCTCTTGTCGCCAGTTTCGTCGGAATAGCTTATATACCCCATAGTTTAATAGTAATTGCAGGACTGCGATAAATTGAGCGATATTGGCTATTGATGCTATACATATTCTGCATTCAAATACATAAGTCTCGAAGGACACTGGAAATAGCATTCGCTAAGAAAAAACCTCGTTACTATATAAAAGCTCAGCAAGTACACCTGCTATCTATTCGACAGATAAGCGCATGAAAAATCAAAAAGAATTGCCTACATATGTGGACCATTCTAGTACAAAGTATATTTATTTAGATGTATGTAGCACATATTATGTAGTATCTACGTTTATGAAGTATGGAATATACTATCAAGACCATGCATGGTCATTCTATTTTTAGTTGACGAGGTTTAATCAGTAAATTGACAAACTGAAATTAAAATGTATTTGCATACGCTAGCATTGCTACTGACAATGAGGAAAAAAAGCACCAAAATGTCAATCTGAGATATGAACGCATGGCCGACGATCGTAGATTTACACTCAATTTGTGTATGGCTTTTATACCCTACATGAACATGAAAATGTATATTAACCAGATTACTAATCGTAATTATTACAGGTTCGATTGATTATTTTTTGAAAAAGCCTACTAATGATTCATTACCCGTTATTTTTGGTTTTTTATGATTACTTTAAAATAAAAAATAATAAAAGAAAACCAAAAAAATCAAGAATTTTCAAAAATCAAACAATTGTTTTTTTTGTTGCTTATGATTCTTTGATTACTTTTGATTGTTTTTGATTACTTTTTGGTGTTGCAGACAAACATAAGCACATGCGGCAATATAATCAAAAATAATCAAAAAGGTTTGATACAAAATAATCAAAAGTAATTTTTTTTTGTTTTTGATTACTTTAGATTTTTTTTTTTGATAATTCTCAAATGGTTATCAATTAGTAATTGCGGATTTTTGAAAACCATAAAATAATCATTACTAATTGAAAGAGCCATGCAATCATTTAAGTAATCAATTCTAATGGGAATTTAAAAGCTCTGATTTTAACTTTGGTTCGATGTCATTGTTGTTGTTGATAAGAATGCTTCGCCGTGGTTAATGGGCACGTTCATTCTGAAGCTCACATCAAGTGCTTCTAACGGGAGTCCAAGGAAACAAGCAGTCTTAACAGTCTATTTCAGGTGGTTGTGTGTCACAGGTTCACATAGGGCGAAATCTGAGGGATCTGCCGGATCTAATCATAATGCTTACGGAGATGCTTCATTATGTCCCTAGGTGGCGGATCTTCATCCAACAGATGTCGTTTTGTGAGGTTACGTTTATGGTAGTTAAGTATAAACTTTCTGCTCATAAGTTCCGCGTGCTCACGAGTATTGAGCATTTTAGTCTCTTGATGGAGGTGAGACTCAGATGACATAAGAAGACATCTCGTAGCCATTTTTAAAGCGGAAAGACCATATCGGCGTAGCGTAATCAATACCAGTCGGCCGATATATGTAGCAAGCAAGGTTTCTTTATCTTTCTCCACAAGTGCTGACGGCAAGTGACTTGGGGATCTTGTTGCGGCTCTGTACCTTTGTGTCTATTGCGGTGTCATTATTAGCAACGGTGATGGCGTTGTCCAACGTCTCACACAAGATTTTAAGATGGTTGACAGTAGATAGAAATCCATCGATTGTGCATTCCACGTAGCAAATAATATCGGGGTCGATTAAGCCGGAGATAGAGTAAAGTTTCGCTGGATGAAAAAACTGGAAAGGTCGTGGAGATAACTATTGATCCTTGTACAGAGTTCGTCAATGGAGGTGCCCGAAACCATGATAGAACAGTCTTCGGCGACTATAGAGACTGCCTCGGGGGAAGCCCCCATTATATAGGTATTAAAAAAAAAAGAATGGGGTATAGGACATCACCCTGTGGCACCTCACTTTGGTGCGATGTTTGTAAGTAACAGAAGAAATAGAGATAGAACGATAATTAGGTGTAATTTTGAATGTTTTGAAATACTGTGGTGTTTTTCTGAAATACAGTAGGAACATATTAAATCTACGGAAATACATTTCAGCTTTCCTAAAGTAAAATTGAGGTTCTCTAAAATAAAGTTGGAATATTTGAAAATAATTTGAAGTCTTCTAAATTTTTTTCGTCTAATCAATCCATCAGGTTTTTCTCATATTTGTAAAAGGTATAAGAAGTTCGGTGCAACTGAAGACAGTCCTGTTCTTAGTTTTTTTTTTTAGATTGATCATTCCCTTAGTACAGTGGGTTCTTTGCAAAGATGATAAACAAAACTGCATACCCGAAAAAATTTTATTTTTCTTATAAATTTGTGGGAGAAAAGCAACAACATCGCACGGTAATTGGGCAAACCGATAGCTCTTTCGATGATACCATGCTACATCTCTTCAAAGTGAAAAACCGTGGAAGCTATTAGGATGCTAATGAATTCCTATGGAATACTTAACCAGGCATGTTTCCTAGCTTTAAATAATTAATTTTTTCTCCGTTAACTCCTTCTCTTTCTATCCTCCTCTTAAGGATCTCCCATAGGTTCTCAATGAGATTGAGATTCGTGGATTGAGCTGGCCATTTCATAACATACATTTTTTCACATGTGGTCCAATTTCATACTAGTTTCAAGGAGTGATGTGAATCGCCATCGTGTTGAAACGTCCACAGGAGCGGCATATTCCACTCAGCATGGGGAAATATCACGCTTAACAAATATATTTCTGTCATTCTTCAAAATAACATACAGTGCGGCGTTTCTGCATGAGGCAATGACAAGATTGTATTCAAAGTTTTCGCAGACTAACCATAAAAAAAGCAGACATAGGAAGGTTGACTTATGCTGTTTGTCCAAAAATAAAACACTGATTAAGTACAAAGTTTATTTTTATCACAACAAAGGCCCATTTAAATCAAGCACAAAATGCGATTGAAATGAGAATGTACTCAAAGTGGATTACGTATCTTTTGCGTAATATAAATACAAAGTAAAGAGGAGAATAAAAGTGCGGAGGGCAATATGTGAATATAACACCCATGAAATATTTCTGCACGTATGTATGTACAGTTGTGTTCAATATAATAGTAGTAACATTAAATTCGATATCGTTCAGGAAATAAAAAGATGCTGTGTTTTTAATTATTTATTTATTTTATTTAAAATATACCGAATTCGATAACAGAAAATACATAAAAAGAAATTTTAAAGTTTACATAAAGTTCAGGAAAGTTAATCAAACTTTTAAAAAATTTACATTAAAATTTCAATATTTTTGCCCAGAATTTTTGAAAATTTTTGAGTACGCCGTTTTGTAGACTAATCAATTTTAGTACAACATTGTGCAAGTTAGAAGTACCTCAAAATTTCCCCTGAATTTTTAGAATTTTTTTTTGCCAAGGATGTTGCGTATTTTCTTCCATACAAAGTTAATTTTTCTTCATGCGTTGTATGGAAGAAATCACTCAACACCCTTGACGAAAAAAATTCTGACAATTCAGTGGAATTTTTGAGCGAGTTTTAACTTGCAAAATGTTATGCTAAAATTTATTGGTCTACAAAACTGCGTACTCAAAAATTTCCTAGAAATTGTCCAAAAAAATTTTAAGATTTTGATGGCCATTTTTTTAAGTTTAATTAACTTTCCTGAACTTTGTATAAAGTTTGAAATTTCTTTTTATGTGGTTTCTTCTATGGAATTCGCTATATTTTAAATGAAAATTATTAAAAACACAGCTTCTTATTTCGTCGAACTATAAACAATTTAATTTTACTACTATTTTATTGAACATAACTGTATGCATTTGTTGGATAATAAAAAAAATTTTATTGCAACAATAACCAGCTACTAGAAAAGTTGCATTTCGCTACCCAAAAAAATGGATTTATTAGTCACGTGACTCTGGTGCAATAAGGTTCTCACACATTAAAATTTTCACAACGCTGCAGTAAAAGCGAGAGCTACTCCCTTAAATTTCTTATTTCTGTAGCTAGTTTAATTTCATTAGTTTGGTAAATAGTTCTATGAGAATGCGAGAAACGAAAACTTTTTATAATTTTTCCCTATGGCTGTATGTTTGTTCGCACATCACTCAAAAATCGCTTTATAAAATTTAATGTAATTTTAACCGATGTATTGCTAGATATCCAACTTAAAGTTAAAGATAACTTTTGCAGCACGGTCAAAGAAAGTTGGTTCATAATATATTTGACTTTCCTTCATTTTCCTCTTCTTTGGTCTTTTTTTCACCCTCTTTGCAATTCCTTTCTTCTCTTTCTTTTGTTTTTCTAATTTTGCTTCGTACACTATGTAATACTAAAGTTTCTGTTTTTATTGTTTTATTTTATTGTATTCTGTTTTATCGTTTCTTTTCCTTATATTTCCTTTTCACATCTTTATTTATGTACTTTTACGTTACGTTCAAGTTCGCCGCTCACGCGATGCCCATCAGCGAGAAATACAAAAACAACAACGCAAGTAAAAATGAATGTGAATACATGATTGGCATTTGTAGTGGTGTCACTTTTAAACTTACAGTATTGGCCAATACTAAAGGACCCCCCCTATGCGATTTCAAATTTTGTCAAACTACTCAAACAAACAACTTGAAATATTGAATAATTATTTACCATTTGCTTCCTTATTGTATCACTATTTATAAAGTATACGAAAAAGTTTAAAGCATTTTGTATACCCTGAGAAAAAAATCAACTTATTCATACTATATAAAAACTAAATGGTCAAAACTAAAGCACCCCCTATTTTTTTTTTAACTACGGCTTTGGTTTGCTGTTTACTAGTTCACCTCTCTTCCTAACGGTTCTTAATGCCGAGCTCAAGTTGTTGTGGAAAATTTGTACCCGTGGTTTAGAAGTTAGTATTATTAAACATCGCGAATCGGAAATCATTAAAAATGGCGAGAAACACGTTTTCCAATAATTTTAAAAATAAAATCATAAGTGACTTTCAAAGCGGCTTATCGCGGCACAAAATCAGTGAAAAATATTCAATAAATAGAAGTGTGATTTCGCGACTTATTAAAAAATTTCAACAAACGGGCTCTGTTCGTACAATACATACAGGAGGAAGGCCACGAAAAACTTCGAGGCAAGAGGATTCTGTAATAAAAAGAAAAATTCATAGCGATCCCACAGTTTCCTCCAACCAAATTAGAAGTGAATTTCATTTGCCTGTTAGTGCAAGAACTATCAGGAGACGAGCAGTGGAGGCCGGACTGTTCAGCCGACGACCAGCAAGAAAGCCATTAATTTCTGCCAAAAACAGAAAAGCTCGACTGAATTTTGCCAATTCTCATCTGAATTGGACAGTTAAAAAGTGGAAAACAGTGCTATTCTCTGATGAGTCCAAATACAATTTAAAGGATTCAGATGGGATTAGGATGGTACGAAGACCAAAGAAACAGCGGTTGAATCCCAGATATTGCATCGCAACTACCAAATATGGTGGCGGAAACATTATGGTGTGGGGCTGCTTTTCTGGCCAAGGAATCGGGCCTATTCATCGTATAGAAGGGATAATGGACCGCTTCGTTTACACGAACATTTTAAAAGAGGTAATGTTGCCATATGCTGAGGAGGAAATGCCCCTAAGATGGAGGTTCCAGCAGGATAACGATCCTAAGCATACCTCTAGGCACTGTAAGGCTTGGTTACAGCAAAATGCCATAGAGGTCTTAGACTGGCCAGCTCAATCTCCCGATCTCAATCCTATTGAGAACCTGTGGGAGATTGTAAATTTAAAAATTAAAAGAGAAAATTGTCGAACGAAAGAAGACCTGTTCGAAGCTGTAAAAGAAGCGTGGTACAATATTTCCCCGGAAATTATAACTAACCTAATCTCTTCCATGCCAAAGCGATGTGCTGACGTCATTAAAAATAAAGGGTTTAGTACGAAATATTGAGAAACAAACACAATTGTTTACACTATTAATAGGGGGTGCTTTAGTTTCGACCAGCTAAATATTGAATAGTATGAATATTTTCAGTTTTAATTTTTCTTATAAAAAATGTTGTGAAGATTTTGATATGTTTGATTATCGCCCAAGCAATAAGAAGAAATAATATGTAAACACTAGCAATATATGTCGTTGTTTTATTGAATTATATGACATAGCTCAAAATTGCATAGGGGGGGTGCTTTAGTTTTGGCCAATACTGTATATTTCCATATTATTATTATTTTTTTTTTAATGTTTTTTTATTGATGACAACGTAGCTTGAGCAGATCTATCAATGCATATATAATTGTTTATACCTTAAATGTATAGTTCGGCCGTAAAAGGGGACAAAATTTTTCAACTTGTGCATGGATCTGTTTGTAAGCGCATCACTAAATAAATACCACAGGGAATAGAATGGTTTTTCATCGATGTATTGTTTGATAGCACCGATAGGTATCTATGTAACATCTGCACTTTTTTTTAATGTTATCGTCACTTGAAAACATCTTCCTCTCGCATTGCCATATGGCAACCCCAGGCTGTTTCGGGTTGAGGGACTATTGAGAATAAAGGGGCGGAGGAAGCGCATATAGGATTTATCGGGCAATTCTAATGTCAGCTTAATGTTAAGTTTATTCCTTCGTTACATGGCGGGTATACAAAAGTGGAAAAAGTCAAACACCAACGCTCCACCGTCGAGTTCAAAATACCAAGCGGTCATAAAATTATATGATAGTCATGACCTCGCCGGTGAACTTTGGCTCATTGAACACAACAAAACTTGCATAAAGTAAAAAAATATTGTAAGCAGAATTATGAAGGTGTTGATGCACTTCAAATCGCTTTGGTAATTAAATCACGACAAATGCAGTAAAACGTTAGATTTGTGAGAAATCACAACAAAAGTGTAGCACTTAAAATTGCAACAATAGCGATGAAAGTAGAAAGTTCAATTAATTTTGATGGCAACAAACTGACAGGCAATTGAAAAGGTAACAAAAGTTTTTTTTTCGTAGGCACTTAACCGACATGTGAATAAAATAACAAAATTAAATTTTTTATAAACCCAGCACTGAAAGTAATCAAGAAAGCAATGAGTCAATGGAAAACAGCTCTAACTTCTCTAAAAATTCAAAGACATCTTCAATTTTTATATTTTTCTCTTGCTTTTAGCGAAGATCATAGAAATCATTACAACTTATTGACGGTAAATCTTGCACTCCAATCATTTACAGCCGGTTTGACGAAAGAAGTTTAAATAAAAAAATAACTTTTTAACTTTATTTTATATGAAATCTGACTACGAAGAAAACTATTTGTCACTTAAATTCTTACGTGAAAGCTTGTTTAAACAAAAAGTTTTGTACATTTCACTTTTTTTTCTTATTTTTTAAGCGCATTTCCCAAAGCGCAAAAAAATATACTAAATAATCTATTAGGCCAATGAAAAATGCATTACATGAACAACTGCAAATTACTTTAAGTGCAATAAAAGATAATTTTCTGTAATTTTTCAATTTTCTTGACCCACTCACGGTCAAGCTCACATGTAAAATATGTATGTACATATGTATATGTGTATATACATACATACAAAGATTTAATATGCAATAACTATAATTTATCGAACCATAACATATTTACATAGCAAGGACGTTTTCTAAACGCCATTCATATTCACACACACACAGTCACAAGTTCTATTATAAATTTCCCTGCAGGGAACTCACTAACTAGTGAGCCAAATATCTGGTTTAGAAGTATATGCAAAGTGCCCATAAGAGCTAGCGCAATAGGAACTAGACTTTCACTAGTTAAAAACCGCGAAATCAAATTTATGTTTTATAATTTACAATAAATATCTGTAAAATAAAAAAAAGACACATTAAAAAATCCATCGTTAGCAATAATGATGTCAACAGGTAAATCTGAATAGAAATAGTAGTGTAGTTGATAAAAAAACCCATCGTTCTGATAGCCTAATGGTTAACAGAACGTGTGAAAATTTCTCTGACGAAGAAATCTAACAGCTCTCGAAATGGATTTATAAGAAAAGTTTTGGTGGTTGTTTTTACATTTGGCTTTTCTTTTCAAATAAAAACCTTTAATCTATATACATATTATAAAGATATTGAGTATGAACTAGTAGTGTTAACGAATTCACCAAAAGCACACTACTTCACAAATTGAGATTTTTCCTACAGGGTTGTTTCAAGCAGAAAGTGAACGTGATTGACATGTGGCATATGGTTGCTGATGCCTCACATGACGATAGCTGAGAGTCCATAAATCAAACTGGCAAAGTACTATGTTTTTATTCAAGGACAAGTTTTTTGCAAATGCAAGAAAATATATTAAAGTGAGCCAACAACAAAACGAAAAAGAATTGAAAATTCAGGTGGAAAGAGTTTGATGTACATACTCGTATATGCACATTAGACGGATTAAAATAATTGTTTATTTTTTTCTATTAAAATAAATAAATATTAAGAACGTGCTAGTTTTGATGCTCCATAGGAAATCTATGGGGAAAAGTCGCGCTTTTATTTTTATTTATTTTTTTTCAAGACGTTTTTCGATTTAGGCTGAGCGCATGCTTTGCTTGGCTTGAAGCGATATTTGTTTTATATAAATTATGCAAGCTTCAAGCTTTACTGACCCTAACAATTTTCAAATTAAAAAAAAAAAAAAAATAAAAGCGCTTCAAATTTTTGTTACTAGCTTGCAAGCGACTAGTTTATATGTATATGATTTTCATGAAGAAAAATTAAATTTACTATATTTATATTTGTTGCTTGCTTAGAAAAAGTTTTTAAATGGAGGAAATCAAAAGAATAAGCAAGCAACCAAATTATAATTACAAGCACCTTAAATTTTGGTTGCTAGCTCCTAAGCGACTAATTTATACATGATTTTCATAAAAAAATCTAATTTACTATATTTTCATTTGTTGCTTGCTCAGAAAGTTTTTAAATGGAAATAATCAAAAGAATAAGCAGGCAAACAAATTATAAGCGCCTTAAATTTTGGTAACTAGCTCGTAAGCGACTAGTTTATATATTATTTGCTTTAAGAAAAATCAAATTTTATTTTATTTATATTTATAGCTTGCTTAGAAAACGCTTCTAAATGGAAAAAATCATAAGCATAAGCAAGCAGAGAAATCACAAGCGCCTCTAATATTAGTTGCTTAGCTTCAAGCTTCACACACTTTTTATAGGAAAATGATTTTTATTCACTAGTTGCCAAGTGCTGAATAAAAGGGCCATTATTTATATCAAAATTTAACCCGTAAACCGGGTTAAAAATGATGTGTTTTTTAATTAACCTAATATACATACATACATACATACACTTTAGCCTCAGAATTTGTGTGTTTGCACATTTTTTCTGCTTACTCACTAGTGATGTGGCGGTAATGAGTTAACCGGCACTGGAATCTTAAGTTTGACTTATTGCTATAGGAAATTTATTCGAAACTAAAAACGCAGGTGAGGGCAGGGTACCAACGGCACATACATATCTTAATAATTTTGTATTTTAACATTTCTTAAATCATTAATTTAATAATTAGGTTATGTTCCCATTAGAGCTTAATTAATTAGAAATTGTAAACAAAATCAATAAGAAAGCAATAGAAATAGAGAAAAGCAAATGAAATTACGATTATTCCACGATCTATAAAAATCGTATATTCCGTGCTTTCGGAATATGCATCGAAGCTCCGTAACATTTCCATTACTCATCAACTTCGATTTTTTTTAAACGCCTCGTGTGAACTTTGAAAACGGTGGGAGGAAACAAAAAGAAAATTGTCATCGTCAATGTTATTGTTTTTGTTGTTAGTATGGTGGAAGTCGCGACCATCACCAGTGTGTCCCTAGGTGCAAATACAAATTTATATACAAACAAACAAACGCGCAGCGACAAATTAACCTTCGCACTGATTGTAATTGTGATTTGTGGGTGAATGTGAATGGTGGGCTTTACACTGGAAAAACCAAATATTGAATACAAAGCTTGTGTACTGGATGGAAAGGAGCTGGACACGGCAGCGGGTTCTATGTACTCAAAAACCTGTCTTGTTCAACAACAAGTAGAGACTTGTGACTGCTTTTTTGTTTTTTTGAATTTTCAGCGGTCAAAACCCACAAGAAAAACTTCAACAAAATTGGTATAAAATGTTCATTTTATTTATTTTTTTCTTGTTGGATATAACATATTATACAAACTAGTACTTAGTTGCGTGACCCTTGTTCTTCAATATTACAACACAGCGACGAGGCATTGAATCAACTAATTGTTTTCATCTTTTAATAGAAATGGACTCCCATGCACTCTTTAAAAAATTCCATAACTGCATGCTGGACCTTGGTTTGCATTGGCCAACTGAATCCTTGACATCCACAAATTTTCATTGGGGTTGATGTAAGTGGACTGTGAAGGCCACTCCCTGAAGTTCGTATGTTTGGAATCGTTAGACTGCTAGAACGTTCGAATAATCGGCGTTTCATCCCTTGCGTACAGCAGCATAATATCCCTGAGGATTTCAACATAGGAGACACCACTCGTGTTCGCCTTGATCCAATAAACCACGACTAGAAAACGACGCCCAAACCATAATGCTTGAACCTCCGTGCTAAACCGTTTTTGTTGTATATTTTGGATGATACTAGTTGCGAATCAAAGTCTTTTTATTTATCTGGCTTTTCGTCGATAAGGTTTCTTTTCTTGGACTGGGGGCACCCAGGTTGTACTTACGCAATCGTCGGCGCACAGTCTCAATACTTGCGTTCACATTCAACGCATCTTTGCTCTGTGTAGCAGCCGCAAATGGAAACTGATTCAAGTATCTTACCGAAATTTTAAGTTTTCTTCCACGTTTTTGTTTTCCTGGTTGGTACTTCATGGCATTACGTATCATTATCGGTGTACAGCCAATAACCCAAGTACGTTTTACCCCCAAAAATCAATGTTTTTCTCAGTGCGCTCAGTTCGAGTGTACATTTCGACTTTTTCCTCATTGCTGAACATTTGAAAATAAAAATTTGATAATAAGATGCATAGTGTCAATTGCAACAATTAAACTCACCTTTCTTTTTATTCAAATTTTCACAGAAATCTTCACGAAAATTCCATTTTTAATATGCCTTTTCAAGAACCACTGAAATTGTATGGCTATCCCACGCCACCTTGAAGTTCTAAGTATGCCAGCCGGAATTTTCTTCTTATTTCGTCAAGTAGGCGTCTGTTGGACTGTATGACAACGACTTATTCCTATTCCATAGAGCTCTTATATTTTCCTACAGGGTTTTCATTTATTTTGCTACAATATGTTTCCATTTTAAATTTGTATGCAAAACTTTTGCAGTTTGTCAGTTGGTTAGTTGTAAATTCACGAACAATTCACTAACGAACTAACAACAATTTTAGAAGAATCAAAAACGACTAAAACAATAACAAATAAGTAAAACATTACAGTAGCTAATAATACAATAGAGTATATAAAAACAAAAAAAAAATCAAGAGAACATCTCATATCTTGATCCAAACCTACATTCATACATATAGATGTATGAATGAATGATGTGGAAGCTTTGACAATCGAAAAACAAAAACTACCGGTTAATTTATTATACCTTTCATGAACATGAAATGGTATTATAACTTTGGTCCGATGTTTGTAAGTATGAGAAGAAGAAGAGATAAGTATACCGAAATGATCAGGGCGATGAGCTGAGTCGATTTAGCCATGTCTGTCTGTCCGCCTGTCTGTTTCTACGCAAACTAGTCCCTCAGTTTTTAAGATATCTTGATGAAGTTTGGTATGGGGCCGCCATTTTGCATGAAATTATTCATTTGTCGGAATCAGCAAGACAGGAGCAATACAACGCATAGCTCCCATACAATCTATAGTTTCGATAAATGGGGTTTGGGCTATAAATGTTGCAATTAAAAAGCTAGGAACGTAAAATTTTGCACGTTTGGTACTTATTATATATGTAATATGTAAAAATCACACAGATCGGACCAACATAACATATAGCTCCCATATAATCGATAGTTTCGATAAATGGGTTTTGGGATATAAATGTTGCAATTAAAAAGCTGGGAACGTAAAATTTTGCAGGTTTGGTACTTATTATATATGTAATATGTGTAGTGAAAAACACGCAGATCGGACCAACATAACATAAAGCTACCATACAATCGATAGTTTCGATAAATGGGGTTTGGGCTATGTATCTCTTAACAGTTTTGCATAGTTTTTACTAACGTGAGTAAGGATCGGACACTTAAAACCGTGGTGCGTATTCATGAAAGGTATAAAGTCTTCGGCACAGTCGAAGATAGCCCTTTCCTTACTTGTTTTTAAACACAAGCAGTTACAATACCATTGATGTATGGATAAACGATTGAGCACAGCTAATGTGGAGCATCAAAGGTGATCCCACACATAATGAGGAATTGAGAGAAATACTGAATATGAATGGCAATTGATGATGGGAGTATATACTATAAATTCTTACTATGTACTATATATGTAATAAATACATAATGATGTGAATGAATGGAAATAAAATGATATTATGTGAGAGTGTCTAAGGCTTCTTACACATACATACATGCAATAGTCTTAACGTAAGTAATATATTTTTTGTGGTATTTTTCTTTATATATACTGCATGGATACCGGCATAAAAAACTCTTCAAATAGAAAAATCACTAAAAATCTAATAGAGATTTTGTTAATAGACAATTGGATCTATACGTAAAACCGATTGCCATTAACTGGCTGAACAACAACAACAACATTGACTTAACGTTAAAAATTTACTATTTTTTGCCTTAAGTATTATTATTATTGTAGCAGTACTTCGCCCTACTTAGTTGGCGCATCCATTCACGGAGTAAACAGAGCTCCTACAAGCACCTTGCGCCACCATGCCGACTGCCGTGGTATCGATTTCGCTGAGCTCCCGTTACTGAGGTCAATGTGGATTAGCTCAAAAATAACAATTTGACTACAGTACTACTTCTAGCTCAATGCTCCACCTAGGCTTTCAACTGTCCACTTTTACATGGCACTTGGCAACTCAACCGATTCTATTTCGGTTGGTTTATACGTAATTTTGGTTACGGATGAGTGTTCATCGAGATTCATAAACGTAAATGTATGTTCACCTGCGCGATCTGTTAGATGTTGATGACCATGACATATTTCCATTAGATTTTGCTCAAAGTTCCAAAAGTGGACGTGTTGACTAAGCAGGGCTGAGCACTTTTACAGCAACAAACTTTGTGAACAAAACAAAAACCAATAACAAATTTCAATCAGAGTTCATTTTTATAAATATTGACTGTCGACTTGTGATACGACGAAAATGTATGATAAATTGATAAAATACCCGCTTAGCTGACATCAGCAACTAAAATTGCGGCCAAAAAGAAATGGAAAATAAAATTAATAATGCAATTATAATGTCTGTCTCTTAAAATGTGCCATACTGGAATACAAGACAAACATTTCTGTATGTCTATGTTTAGTGGAATGAGCATTGGCATAAATGTCAAACGGTTAAAGTGAAATTTCACATGGTTCAGTTCATGATCCAATAATACAGGTCGTGTTAATAGACCAGCTGATTTTTACTTTTGGTTCAAATTTTGACATTACACTCATTTCTCAGTACGATTTTGACGTTAAACTCACAAATTACAAAAACAAAATACATGGAAAATTTTTGTGTGTTTGTCAAGCTGCTACGACTTGTTGTATTTGGATCAAGGTTCAATTATATTTACAAATTGTTGCATAAAATGCAGTCGTTTTCTGTTAATTGCTGATTATTAAATGAATAAATTGTAGTTACCCACGGTGTTAATAAAATTTCCCACGAGATTTTTACTACATAAAAAATGAAGAAAACCGCAGATATATTGAACTACCCGAATTTCAATCCTAAGCGTATACATTTTCCTTCAGGAGCTACAATTTTGAGCTGATCTCGACCGAAAAGCTTTACGCTCTCACTTCGAAACTCTACTCTGCACCAAAAGTGGTCTTCTACACCAAATGGGGTTGACCTTCATTCATAACTGCCAATCTTTTTAGGTTTCTTCCCTTCGGGCACCCTTATCACGACAAAGACTGTGCAGATAGTGCTGGTTACAGGCCTTACAACGTACCTGGGATGCGGTAAATTGTCGTAAGAGGCGACTAAAATCCAAAAAGTTCGGCGGGTACAAAAAAATCACTACCGAAGTAGTTGGCATCAAGATGAAGAAACATTGCTGCCACCATAAAAATTAGTCCGCTGACCGATTATTAGCTACGCGTCGACAATATGGTGACCGAGTCTAGTCTATACGCACTGACAGAGGTTGCAGACCTACTAGCATTTTGCACCCAACGGAACTAGTGTTATAGAATATACCCGTGGTGGATATGCCTGTCGTAAGAGGCGAATAAAATTCATGACGCGGACCTTGAGGGCTGGTCCCGGAGTGCCATCCGCATTCATTCCAATGCACACCTCATATTCGTATCACTTTCAAAACCTTTGGGCAGTATTTTGTGGTGACAACGACAACTACAACCGTACCAAGGGATGCCTCCTTACGACGCTGCAACTCATCTACATAGGGTGGGATAAATGATCATTGCACAATAGCATAATGAGAAACTAAAAATAGAGATTGTGCAAAAAATGTGCATACAGCGACATCCTTTGAGACAATTGATTAACGCTGAGAAACATTAACGAAAAATAAGGAAACAACTCAGCAGAACGATGTCATCATTTAACACGACCGTCTGAACTCAAAAGGCCAAGGTCAAGCCACCCACAGCCTCCACATACATCCCGGGAAGTTCCTTTGTCAGTTCGCGATCACCATAGGGAAAGGTAACAAGCAGTCCTACAGGCAAAAGCTGCACCTGTTGCCGATGAGGAACGCGAGCTGCATAGGAAGACAAGGGTCAGCCGGTTCTATCGCATCGGAATGACCCGGGTTTTTTCACCCGGCCAAGGGCTGTTATTTCAGTGTAACCCTGTCCAATCTGGGGCAGGGCGAAGCACTGTTAACAACAACAACAACAAGGGTCATGCTGGTCCAACCTCGTTCTGGATACTGTAACAGACTAAAGAATGCGGCGTGTCTCCCTACTATACTAACCATATTTCATCTGTTCAACCGAACCTACTCTTCTAACAGCAATCTCACTCTGGTCCAACCCCTGTTGAAGCCGCGAGGTTTCTTGTACTTCCGTTAGAAGAGCATGATGATAATGTTGGATAAAAGAGGTGATACTTTAGCCAGGTTAAATAGTCGCTACCACAACAACATCACCATAGGGAAATGCGCTTTACTATGGCTCAACTTGAATGTGTATTGACATAACTAAACTCTACTCGTCTAGATTAAGCGCCTCTATGCAAGCGGTTTGCTCAGAATGGAATCAAAAATCATCTTTTTAATTGCAAAGTCAATATAGTCCAATCAAGCTTCGAAAGCTCGTTGGACTTCTGTTAGCAGATATTGATGATCATCGCTAGAATAAAAATGCGATTAGATACCGAGAGGTTCCGTTACAACAACAAAGCAGCTGCCACCAACTGCTGTAGTGGTAACGATATTATACGAACCATTTAGCTGTCCTATTTTCTTGAGTGGTAATTCGGAATGTAGCGCAAAATTGTTCCCCTATAAGAAGGCAATATTATTTTCATCTTTTCTTCAAACAACGGTAATTGTTTACAAGGGCCACCGAGTGCTAATATTCATCCAAAAATGTAGATATGTGTAACAAAAAACCCGTTTCGGTCTTCGAAATGAGAATCCACCCCGGAGAACAAATGTTTTAATTATTTTCGAAAATATTTGCAAAAAAACCGAAAAAATACCCTAGGCCGATCCTAAATCTGGGGTGTGATCCATACTTTTTATTTGCAGAACACCTTTCTGAGTTGGCGACACCGGCTACGCGATCTTCAGCATTTCTGCGCAGAACACACTTCTGTACTTTTCGGTACACCCTACATCTGTTTCTACAACAACCGAATGGAAATTCCATAAGGTTTGTAACTTTTCTTTCAAATATCTAACAAACTATTAAAAGCAATTGTTTTCCGGAACCGGATTATGATTTCTGGCACCGATACACGTCTCTTGATACCACTCCCGACATGGACGTGTTTTCACACTCGTTGGCGGTCGTAAACAATTACCTTTTTTATGAGTAAATATGCTGAATGCTGAGTCAGCATGAGCCTCAACCATGTTTGTATTTGTTTCCTTTAGGAGACAACATTACTAAGTTTTCTAATGAATCACCCTCTAAATATACCACCCTAGTTTCCAAAAATTCTTTTGCAGTTGTTGTTCTAGCAGCAGTTGCACTTTGTTTCTTGCTTGACGTGTGTTCCATTTCCACTTCCTTTTTCTTTTATTTAGCCGCATAGCACCATGTCGGCAAATCTACATGCCATAACCAGTATATGACGACCGCATCCCACCCCTTGGAAACTCGTTTCTGCAATCACGCCGAAAGCAATAAAACACATGCCGGCAATTTTTTATGACCAAACCCTTGCAACACGAAAGGGGGACTGGGAGATTCAGAGACGAGGAAACAAGTTAGAAGGAAGTCATTAACTAGAGTTGTTCTCCTGGGTCTACGATATTGCCTCAAGATCATAGTGTATTCATTTTAGTAACAGGCTTATTAGATGTAGACATATTGCTACAAAAGGAAAAAACTAAATATACATAATTTATTTAAGTAGATCGTACCAACATTTCAATTGAACTGAAAAATAATCCCACTTTTGTGACCTGCAATTTATCTTATAATAACGGAATGCAATTTTACAGCCTTTTCCGGCGTTCTTTGTACAAAATCGATTGCAAACTAATTACACCCGCAGCTACAGCGTTGGTTATATGAAGTCAATTGGAAATTGATTTTCTCCCCTTTCAGCTGGTAATTTCACAAGCAATTTTCATAGCTGACAAACGTTCGTATATGTCAGCGACTGATTTTATAAAACTTATTTAGCTAAGAACTTGAAGCAAAGATTTGAGTTTAATGTCCACAAAGTCAAAATTGCATAAATTAAAAGTATTATGCATATAAAATGCAGACGAATACGGAATGATTCGCAATTTTTGTGGTCGTGACCTCGCTTTTTTGCTGTTGCTATCTTTTGCCTTTACCTTTTTTCCGATGAAGGTTCCACTACTATTTGTTTTATATCAGCAAATTTTATTTCGAAAAACTTTTTCACAATGCGCAATCTTCAATATTTACAGAGATTTCTGAATAAATTTTGTGGAATATCGCACGAAAAAAACTATTTTTAAAAACTGTTGAATAAAATTCGTAGCCGAGTAACCGAACGAATAATCACAAATATGTTACTTTCCATGCTGTTCCGTTGGCTTTGCCGTGTTTCGCTGAACGTTGTTTCAGTTGTCATTGTGCTGCGTTGCCACAAGTTCGGTTGGAGTTGTATGAAAGCACAGTGTTGTGTTTTATCAACATTTTTTTCGTGTTCACGTATGACAAATAATAGCGCTGTTCGGCGCTCATAAAATTTTTAAAAATTCTTTTGACATTGCAATGGGAGAGAAAGTTTCTGCTGGGGTAGAAAGGCTCTGCTGGGGTAGTTTCACCCAGTGTTATATGGTGAAAACTTCAAATTTTGAGTTTGTAACCAATGAAAGACGCAACATGGGTTGGTAGTTTTTACAAATTCCTTTTTGGTGGACACTTTTGCATTTCGAGAGAGTTTTACGGGTAATTCTGTGCGACCACACGTAACGGCTAGAACGCTTAAAAAAATTAATCCATAAAACACGAAGCGAACTCAATGGAGCATAGTCATAGTTAAAGTTAAGTATGACTTAAATTTAGATGAAGCTTTTTTGACAGATAGCACATATAAAATTGTGTCAAATAGCTGCAACTAAATTTAACTCATACTTAAATTTGATTATGACTATACCCCAATAGCTTTCCGAAGAACTGTAAACAAAGAATGTAAACCAAATGAAAGATATGATATTTTGACATAAGCTGAAGATAAGGAAGAAGAAGATGCTATGTAATCTGCGGAAACCAATATCGCTTAGGGCCGTTCACTCAATGTTCGATTAACTGCATAATCAAGACTTTATCAGAGGTTGGCCCAAAATATGTTTACTCTATGTCTGATTATCTTCTGATAAAAGTTATCATAGGATGGGACCTCTGATTATGTGCTTAGCAAAACAAAAAGTGACAACTGAAAGTAAACATCTGATTTTGTGATAAATTGTTTTGCTAACAAATTCTGTTGGTCATGGAGGATAAAAAATGTAATAATATCCATGTAAAAAAATATCACAATCGAAATTTGTTGGTAATAATTGTGATAGAGTTTTGTGATCTCTATTGACTTTATCGAAATTCACTTGCAAATTCCGAATAAATCGATTGAATTCTCTAAGGATCTATTACATTTCTAATAGAATCCTTAGTTAAAACAATCGATAGTGCTAACGATATATCGATAGTTTTGCAGTTCTAGGACCAGCAGAGAGAATACTGTGACGATTTCGATGATTCCTTGATTATCAATCCTGGGTTCGATCACTATAAAGTCGAATAAACACACGCACAGATAATGTAAGTAATAGCTAGTTTTATTTACTAGTAATAAACGCAAAACAATTTTAAGAGCTTGGTAACTTTACAGTAGTTCACTATTGAAAGCTTGAAAATAAACTGATCAACCTGCCTTGCTTGGTCACCGCCTTATATAGTCCAACAGGGTGCTTGCCTACGCACCGAGAACTTTCTTGGTTGTTCGCTTTTCGTGTTCTGGAAGGGTCGGTCTTATTTATTAGCATCTCCTCTTTGCATCGTATTCGCAAACACTCGCGCCATCTCTCTTCCTCTTCCTAGTTATACGCTTGCATGCATAAGCGTAGCCATCGTTATCTCGGTTGTGTTAACTAGTGGTGGGAGTGCTATTGAGTTAGGGATGGTACATGCTTGAGAATAATCGCCACACTGCCCTCCACCTAAGTCTGATTGTCCCGATCAGACACATTGCCGGAACCAAACGCAGCTAGCCTTTCCAAATGGACCACCTTCATCTTATTCCTTGGCCTTCCCATAGTTTGTATGCGATATACCACGTCGTTGATCCGTTTTATGACTTTGTATGGGCCTTCCCAGTTACATTGTAGTTTTGGGGACAAACCTTTCTTACGCTGTGGGTTGTATAGCAGCACTAAATCTCCTTCTATAAAACCTTCTGAATTTATTGCTTTGTCGTACCTGGCCTTCATCTTATCGCTCATGATCTTAGTCCGTTGTCTCACAAAGTCGTGAATTTCTCTCATTTCTTCTTCCAAAACGCTAGTAGATTTCCGAGAATTTACTCCTGCATCAGCGTTTATCCCAAACTTCAAGTCAGCTGGCAATCGAAGATCATTCCCGAAAATTACCTTTGCAGGAGTGTGACCAGTTGTTTCATGTACTGCAGAGCGATATGCCATTAGGAATAAGGAGATGTGAGTATCCCAATCCTTCTGGAACTTATCCACTACTTTCCTCAGGTGCTCTTCCAAGGTTCTATTGAATCGTTCCACCATGCCATCTGACTGAGGATGTAGTGCAGTTGTTCGAGGTTTCCGAACGCCCAATGTCTTGCACATTTCCTGGAACACAGCTGATTCGAAATTTCTGCCTTGGTCAGAATGTATCTCCATCGGTGCACCAAACCGAGCTACCCAATTGTTAGTAAACACTTCTGCTATTGTTTCTGCCTCTTGATTTGGAATAGGGTACACTTCTGGCCACTTGCTGAAATAGTCCATAACTACCAGGACATATTTGCTTCCGAGTTTGCTAGTAGGAAATGGACCAGCTACATCCATGGCTATCCTCTCAAATGGCGCACCTGAGTTATACTGTTTCATTTGGCCATGGCTCCTTGATTTCGGTCCTTTAGCTTTGATGCATACTTCACAGTTGGCAATCCACTCCGCGACCGATTGACGGCAACCAACCCAATAGAATCTTTGCTTGACTTTCTCTAAGGTCTTGGTGACTCCAAGATGACCTCCGCTTGGACCGTTATGTAATTCATTGAGTACATCAGGGATTTTCTTCCTTGGGACGACTATCAGCTTTCGAACACATTGACCATCCTCACTCTCCCATATTCGATGCAAACAACCGGATTCTAATTGCAAACTATTCCACTGTGCCCAATATGACTTGGCAACAGGACTTTCTGCTGACATCTCCTCTCTTGATGGTCGCTCGTTTCGTTCGATTCCTTGCATTACATGTGTAAGATCTGGATCTTCGTGCTGAAACCTTCTTAATTGATCAATGTTCCATTCGTCCGTAGATGTTATAGTCATGAGCCGCACATCTATAATGTCTTCCTTGGCCTCAGCTTTGGAACAATGCTTGCATTCCAAGTTACATGGTCTTCGTGACATTGCATCAGCATTTCCGTGGGTGCTACCTTTGCGATGCTCTATGGAAAAGTCATAACTTTCCAGTCGCTCTATCCACCGTGCCAATTGACCTTCCGGATTACGGAACTGTAAGAGCCATTTCAACGCTGCGTGGTCTGTCCTGACGTGGAATCGCTGCCCATAGAGATACTTGTGGAAATGCTTAACGCACTCTACCAATGCCAACAGCTCTCTGCGGGTTACACAATAGTTCCTTTCAGGCTTCCCAATTGTTCGGCTGTAGTATGCAACTACCCTCTCCTGTCCATCAACAATCTGAGACAAAACACCTCCTATAGCATAACCACTCGCATCTGTATCCAGAATAAACTTTGAACCTGGAATTGGATATGCTAACATCGGGGCAGTGCATAGTCGTTCCTTCAATGTTTGAAAAGCCACCTCCTGTTCCTTCTTCCATTCAAAACTCATATTCTTCCTTGTAAGGTCATGGAGACTACTAGCTACGCTGGCAAAATTTGGTACAAATCGGCGATAATACGTGCACAGCCCAAGGAAGCTCCGTAACTCATGCAAATTTCTCGGTCTTGGCCAATCCTTTACGGCTTCGATCTTTTCCTTAGCAGTGCAGATTCCCTCCGCAGTTACCTTGTGACCCAAATAACTTACTTCCTTTTTAAACAAGGAACACTTCTTGGGACTTAGTTTCAGACCAGCACCAGCTATTCTTTGGAAAACTTCCTCCAAGTTCTTTAGGTGTTCCTCAAAACTTTTTCCCAGCACGATGATGTCGTCGAGGTACACCAAACATGTTTGCCAGTGCAATCCTTTTAGTATCTGGTCCATAAGTCTCTCAAAAGTAGCTGGAGCATTGCATAGCCCGAAGGGCATTACCGTAAATTGCCAAAGCCCTTCTCCAACGCTGAAAGCCGTCTTCTCTTTATCTTCATCCTTTACCTCCACTTGCCAGTAGCCGCTTTTCAAGTCCAGTGTGGAAAACCATTTCGTGCCAGATAACGAGTCCAGAGTATCGTCGATTCTTGGCAATGGATAACTGTCCTTCTTCGTTACGTCGTTCAATTTCCGGTAATCCACACAGAACCTCATTTTTCCATCTTTCTTTTTCACTAGTACTACCGGTGAGCTCCATGGACTAGCTGATGGTTCGATCACACCGCTGTCACTCATTTCCTGTATAATTTCTCTTACTACTTGGCGTTTGGCCAAAGGAATACTACGAGGAGCTTGGCGGATGGGCCTTGCATCACCAGTATCAATTTGATGCTTCACAACTTTGGTCCGACCTGGTTTAGAACCATCCTTGTCAAATATGCTCGAGTACTTTGATAGAAGTTCCTTTGCCTTTTTCTGATGATCTTTTTCGAGTCCTGCCGTCCACGACGTGATATCATCTGAAAGATTAATCTTGATGGTAGAATCATTTTCCTGAAGCTGTTCGCAATTGATAACTACCTCGACCTCTTGGCATTGTCCCAATATTGCTCCTTTGGAAAGTTTTATCGGCGATTTGAACTCATTAAGTACTCTTACCGGTACACGTCCATCTTGTTTTGTCATGGCCAGGGTTTTTCCTACTAATATGTTCGTCCTTGATTTGTTTGCTGCCTCGACAACCCACAACTTGTTTGTCCCATAATCTCCATCAATCTTTGCCCATATGATTGCTTCCGACTTCGGTGGAATTTGTTGGCTCTCCTCCACAAGCACTCGCTTACTAACGTATTTGTTTTCGTAACCAAAATTTAATGGCACATCCATGTTCTGGTAATTCATAATCCTGTTTTGCATGTCGATCTTGATGCCTTGCTCGCTTAAGAAGTCCACACCAACTATGATTTCGTCAACAATATCTGCTACTATAAAACTGTGTAGAACGGCCACGTTCCCAATTGCGATTTCACATGTTACTTCTCCTAGGACATGGGTGTCCTCACCAGTGGCCGTACGTAACTTTGCTCCATGCAATGGTCTCAGCTCCTTGTTGACTAAATCAGATCGAATTATGGAATGCGATGCGCCTGTATCCACAGTTAGCACGTGCTCTTTTAAATCTACATATGCAACAACAGTAACATTACTAGCTTTCCTTCCGATCTGTGAGACAGAGATTACGGGGCATTCAGTTGCGGGAGCCAGTCCACGCCCCTTTCGGCTGGCTCGATTTAGTTTAACGACTGATTTGGTTGGGAGGTTTGCTCATCTCCTTCAGCTTTGCGTTTTCGTCCACCTGAATTGCTGGGGTTACTGGAGCCAGTGCCGCAATAACGTGCTATGTGGCCTGGTTTCCCGCACTTAAAGCATTTAATGGCACCATCACTTTTTTTCTGTACTCCGTTCAACGCTTCCAAAATTTTGTCTACCCAAGCCGGAGTGTCCACTTCTACGCGATGAGCCTTGTATGCAGGTTTACTCAGAAGCGAGGCTGTTTCCTGCGTCAGAGCATGCGATACCGTTTCAGCAAATGTCCTTTTCGGGTTTGCATATGTGGCCCGCTTCGTCTCCACATCGCGTATTCCATTTATGAACCACTGGATTTTTACCCTCTCCGTATACTCTACAGGTGCGTCTGCATTCGCTGGATGGGCCAACCTCTCGATATCCGATGCAAATTCCTGTAAAGTCTCATTAGGTTTCTGGAAGCGATTCTGTAGCTCTATTTGGTATATCTGCTTCCGATGTTCGCTACCATAGCGTCTCTCAACTGCACCCATCAAGGCATCATAACTGTTCCTTTCGGACTCGGGAATAGTCTGTAAGATTTCTGCTGCAGGTCCCTTCAATGCCACGAATAGTGCTGCAACTTTATCTTCAGTGCACCAATTATTCACCGCAGCCGTCTTCTCAAATTGCAGCTTAAATACCTGGAATGGAACAGAACCATCAAAGGAAGGTGATTTTACCTTGGGAGTATTCGCTAAAGCAGTTGTGCGATTTAGTTGCAATTCCTGGATACGGCCCTTCAAAGCATCCACTTCGGCCTCAATTTTGTCCTGCCGTTCTCTGAATATCTCTTGCACTTCTGTTATTTTTGCATCTTGTGTTTCCAGCCGCGATGACATATAAGTCCTTTGTTCTTCTAGTTGAGCAGAGATTTGTGATGAAACCTGGGTAGAAATTTCCGTCGACATTTCCAAAAAACGAGTCTCTTGTTCTTCCATTTTAGTCGACATCTGAGTTAATACAGCCAATATCATGTTTGTGTCGACGGTTGCTATTGGACTCGAAGACTCCTTTCTTTCTTCCATTTTTGTCGGTGCCTCCTCGACAAGATGAAAAACATGATCATCAACGTTGATTCCTTCTGCTTCCATAGCCTCTCGCAATCGTGACTGTAACTCTGATTTATTGCCTGTAGTGTTTAGTCCCCGTTGTTCCAACTCATTTTTGAGTTGCTGAATCTTTAATTCATTCAGCTTCGCCATGTCCTTGTTATCCTTAAATTCACTGGTATTTATTCAACAATACCGCTTCTGACACCAATTGTGACGATTTCGATGATTCCTTGATTATCAATCCTGGGTTCGATCACTATAAAGTCGAATAAACACACGCACAGATAATGTAAGTAATAGCTAGTTTTATTTACTAGTAATAAACGCAAAACAATTTTAAGAGCTTGGTAACTTTACAGTAGTTCACTATTGAACGCTTGAAAATAAACTGATCAACCTGCCTTGCTTGGTCACCGCCTTATATAGTCCAACAGGGTGCTTGCCTACGCACCGAGAACTTTCTTGGTTGTTCGCTTTTCGTGTTCTGGAAGGGTCGGTCTTATTTATTAGCATCTCCTCTTTGCATCGTATTCGCAAACACTCGCGCCATCTCTCTTCCTCTTCCTAGTTATACGCTTGCATGCATAAGCGTAGCCATGTTATCTCGGTTGTGTTAACTAGTGGTGGGAGTGCTATTGAGTTAGGGATGGTACATGCTTGAGAATAATCGCCACAATACAGTGATCATGTCCTTCGGGGAGAGTTATGTCGGCTATCACAAAGATAATAACGTATCGAAGTTGGCAATGTCCAACAAACAAAACACCGCGACATGACGCATTACCCGCACAACTATTTAAAAATGGCAATACAGAAATACATTGTTTGATGGAGTAAGTGGTCGTAGGAGTGAAATTTAAGGGAGATCCGCCGAATCTAAAGGAAAGGTGATCAGAAAAGCGTGCAAATAATCGCATAATAAATCTCCTTATCTTTCGCGTTGTTCGCAGGACTGCAGTCCACTATCGCCGAACTTATTGGATCTGGTCTAATATCAACCACAGCCCAAGATCAGCACCTAAAGCGCTGTCAAGATTACGCAAGTCCTCTTTCTCGAGCCAATCCAGATCAAGAGAAGTTTCTTGATAACAAACAATCATCTTTCCGTTGTTGTTGTCGTATTAACGACAACTGTCGAGGAATTTACCGAAACGGGACTAACACGGCAACTGGAAACGGAGTCAGAAATATGAACGAAACTGAAACTTGAAGCGGGACCAAAGGGGAAACTAGAACCGAAATTGGAACCGGAAATGGAGCTGAGGCCGATACCACAACTGGAACCAATAGAGAAACCCCAGCTAAAACTAAGAAAACGGGAATCTAGACTAAACTGGAGGCTGGAGCCGAAGCAGTAATTGAGACCAAAGTAAGAATCGAAACCAAAAACCTTACTGAAAATGACCAATGACGCAGAATTTACACCGAACCCGCAACTGGAAACGAGGTCTAACCTGAAACTAGAACATGGTACTGGTTCTATACCGAAACTCGAACATCGAAGTAGCAACGTAGACTTAGACCGCGGCTGAAACAGTAATTGGAACCGGAAACGCAACTAGAACCTAGAAGATTCAGAAGCTGGAATAAAAACTGGAACATAGACCGAAACTGTAGAGAAATCCCAACTGGAACTGAGACCGTGACTGGAACCGAAACCAAAGCTGTATAAAAATCAAAACTGGAACCAAGAGCGAAACTGTAATCGAGATAGAAAATGGAACCGAAATCAAAGCTGTGTAGAAATCGAAACTGAAATAGAGATGGAAGCTTGAACCGAAACCGAAATTGTATAGAAATCGAAACAGGTAGCGGCGCCGAAATCGAAAGTGGGAGCGAAAACGAAAATGTATAGAAATCCAATCGAACGTAATCCGAAACTGTATAGAAAATGGAACGAAAACCCAGACCGAAGCTGCAACCTAGACCGAAACTGAAAACGAGACCGAAGCTGTATAAAAATTAAAATTAGAGCCGAGACCGAAACTGGAACCAAGACCGAAACTGTAATCGAGATAGAAAACGGAACCAAAATCCAAACTGAAATAGAGATGGAAGCTTGAACCGAGTCCGAAACTGTATAGAAATCGAAACAGGTCGTGAGGCCGAAATCGAAAGTGGGAGCGAAAACGAAAATGTATAGAAATCCAATCGAACGTAATCCGAAACTGTATAGAAAATGGAACGAAAACCCAGACCGAAGCTGCAACGTAGACCGAAACTGAAAACGAGACCGAATCTGTATAAAAATTAAAATTAAAACCGAGACCGAAACTATATGGCACCGAGACCATAAACTGAAGCTGCTGCCTGGACGAAGCGGAAACGGGAACTGTATGCCAAAGACAACAACTCGGAACCGAGAGTGAAACTGTCTCTATTTAAAATTTCTTGGCTGTTTTGATTTCACAAAGTCATCAAAACATTTTTAACGAAAGCATAGTTTTCTTAAGTAACATTTGTGTTTAAAAACTATAACCAATGCTAAGTTATAAAATGGACTAAAAAAAATATAATGATTTCAACGACGATTCCTTTAGTAGGCGAATAAAAGAAAGTTTCTCCTCAGACCACAGCAATCACTATGGACTCAAAATACTTTGCAAAAAACTTTGTTAATTTCGTAATCTTCACTCTGCACTTGGGGAATAGAGTTCCCCATGACTATGGGGTCTATCAGCTATTCCGACGGAGCTGCCGACGGGGGAAATGTAATAGATCATGAGAGAATTCAATCGGTTTAATCGGAATTTGCAAGTTAATTTCGATAAAGTCGATAGAGATCACAAAACTCTATTACAATTATTTAATGCCGGCAGTTCCGTCGAAATAGCAGATAGACCCCTATGTATATAAAATGCGATTTTAGTAATATATTTTGTTCTGTATGATATGGTTTTATTCATATCAAATCCGTAGCTACTTATTATAAGACTAAAAACATAAGTATTTATATTAGTTGTTGTCTTCTTTAGTCAGGAGAGCCATAAATTGCATACATACTCTTTATTGTACTTTGGGGAATAGGGTACCTCAGCACATTTCAAAAACGATTTATTCGAAATAAGTTTGAAGATGTATAGCAAACGAATTAAAAACCTAACTTTGTTGCATAGTTTAATAATGAAAGGTTTCGCAAGTAGCCCTATGTCACCCTGTACTTTTCACCATCCAAACTCCCAAGTTACTCTTAAAACCAAAAAGTGTTGTTTCTTTCCAAATTCCTTTATTTTGGTACAATTCAGCGGTAAGTTATATATTAAATTTATATCTTTTAATAGTTCTGATTAAATGTATATTGGAACGATTTTTCGTCATTCCTTGTCAATTTTTGTTTTGTTACAAACCGGTTTCGGCGATCCGCCATCTTCAGTGTATGTTTTCGTTCTCCTCTCTCAAAACGACTCGTTGTTTGATTTTCTTTTTTTCCGACAGGGTGGATATTAGATGTTTCGGCGATTCGCCATCTTCAGTGTATGTTTTCGTTTTGAGAGAGGAGAACGAAAACATACACTGAAGATGGCGAATCGCCGAAACATCTAATATCCACCCTGTCGGAAAAAAAGAAAATCAAATCAACTCAGTTCTGATTAACTTAACTAGTAAGTTTTTTACAGGTCTAATCTACATGTGTAGCTGTTGCTTGGGAGCATTCCTGTGAACTTTTTTTGTAACAGTATGAACTAATAATAGTGTTTATGGCCACAGACACTCCAACTTAGAAAAACAACCTACTTCAGATGCAGTCTTCACGACTGGCGATACTACTATTGACCATCTCATACGGTGGCCCACAGTAGATTTTGAGTAGCACGATGTGAGCAGTACCGAAAGGAAACTTCCCCACCCCCCCTTTACACTTTCTTTTCTTTCAGAACCAGCACGAGTGCAAGTAAAGGTCACCGGGTCCTGGAACCTTCCAGTGCGTGCATTATTTGACTATATGCGCCTGTGGCGTCATTCAAATGCAAATCTTGCCTAGGGCTGTGTCACTTCCCCAAATCCTCTAATTTTTGGTACGAACATGCGAGATACCAATGAAATAAATGCTTACCAATTAATTACATTGAAAAAGTGGGCGGGTGCCCGGACCGATTGTGCTCATTTTCATAATAAACAGTAAGGCTATAAAATCGAAATTTTCAGAAAATATTCCATAAATAAAGTGGGGGTGGCTGTCAACCGATTTCGCCCATTTTAAATAGTTATATAAGATGAGTGCCAAGGAACCCGCGTACAAAATTTCAATAATATATCCAAAAATTTGCTCCACTTATCGGGTTCACAGACGGACCTGCGTCCATGGCTTAATCTCTTAACCTCCTGAACATTTTGATATACATACATACATATAAGAACTCGTGATAATCGAATATTCCAACTATTCGAACGCTATAACATTCGATTAACCAAATTCGAATATTCCTACATCGTTGACTACTCAATGGCTGTTGAACGATTATTTAAATGTACATACATAAGTGTACTTATATATATATACAACTGATTTGCTTCATCTCAGACGTTTCTATTAAAAATTATTATTATTTACTGCATTTCGAGAACGAAATCAAGCACTGAAGTTGGCGGTTCGCCGAAACCGGTTTGTTACAAAACCAAAATTGACAAGGGATGACGAAAATTCGTTCCAATATAAATCCAGCATCCACCCTGTCGGAAAAACACAAAACCAAATCAACTATTATTTATTGTTGAAAATGCGACTTTAATAAAATTTCATACAAAATTTCCCAGAATGGACAATGGCAGGGGAATACCAAGTTCAAATTGGTCCAAGATAAAGTTTGCATTTCAAAACTCATAATTACAGAATTCCAACTGTTACTACTTCCCAAAAGTAGAAGATATATTTTATTTAAGTTATCATTTCTATTAAATACAAATTGAATTTATGGATTAACTGTGTATCGACTTCTGAGTGATAGATCATTCTATTTCAAAATCTTTTTCAAAAACGATCTATCTCAGAATTTCTTTGAAGAACGCCCCACCTCAAATTTTTTTTCAATAACGCCCTATTTCAAAATTTGGCCCAAGAACGCCCTATCTCAGAATGAGTTTGAAAAACGTCCTATCTGAACCAAAATTCAATACATTTTTAGCTAAGATAGGGCGTTTTTGAATCAAATTCTCAACTAGGGCGTTTTTGAATCAAATTCTCAGATAGGGCGTTGTTGAAAAAAATTCTGAGATAGGGCGTTATTCGATATCTTTTCTCAATTATTTCAGAAAAAAATTAAAATAGAAAATGAAAATTTCTATTTTATGCAAACAAAATGTCTTAAATTTAATATTTCCATCAAATTTTATTTGTTATTCTACCCCGTAATTTGTCTACCTTTTCTAATTGTTTAATAGGTACCGTTTTAAAAAGCGGCATCTAATTTTTTCCCCTTTTCTTCTCCTTTTTAAAAGCAACCATGTGTGCAGAGTGTCACATATTGAAAAAGCTCTACATACACAACCTCTTGTAGTTAAGCCATGACTTCGTTTTCCAACTTACGGTAAAAAGCAATGAACAACATCAACCCGAGGCTTCGCTTGATTTATCTTTGAAGTTTTATTTGTGTCACGGACTTACGTCTAGAGCGATAACATAAATATTAGCTATGACATATTTTGGAGAATGGACGGCCTGGATGCTTTGCACAGGATCAGCACGACTGGTTTCAGATTTTGGTAGAACCGGTTTTCATCGAGAGAGGGGATAAAAAAGAAGGGAAACTGAACATGCTATTCTTTTGCGAATCGGAGTGGAAGGCAGTGAATGAATGTACTCCGAGAGAGTGGAATGAAGGAAATCGCGTTCAGAGTTGTTTTAAAGTAAAAACTACAACAAAAAATTTCAATTTAAACTGAAATTTACATTCTGTAGGAACTGATAAGGTGTTATAAGTGCTTTATATTCAAAAATTTGGGTGTTTTAAGTCTTCACGTTGAATATTGCAGTATGCATACAACGCACCCTGTGTGGTTTGTGTGTGTGTGTGCAGATTCGGAGTAAGTTAGATTCGGAGTAAGTTGCGCTACCCTGTAAAAAACGTTGGAGCATCAGAGTACTCCAACACTTATCCTCATTCATATAAAAAAGGTGGTCCAATTTACATAGCGATGTCCGATGATTGGATCACCTAATCCTATTCGGAGTACCTATGTTGGAGTACTTTTAAAATGCTGCCAAAAGATTTCTCTATAGAGTATTCTAGACGAAAGCGAGAAGGGAGTATGTGTTCTTTTGAGGACCACCTACTCCCACTCTCGCTTTGCTGTTGAATACTCCATAGAGTAATTCCATGGGAGTATTTTGAGAGTACTCTCACGTAGGTGGTCTATAAAGTATTCAAAAGCAAAGAAACGGAGTACTCCGAGATGGATTAGGTGATCCAATCACCGGACATTGCCATGTAAATTGGACCACCTTTTTTATATGAATGAGGATATGTGTTGGAGTACTCTGATACTCCTTTAGGAGTATTCTATGGAGTATGAAACGGAGTATTTCCGTTTCTTGCAGGGTACTTGTAGACATATACTATGGCAGAGGGTTACTCCGTATCGTGATGCGAGAGCTGTAATAATCGTAACAGAATAACATGTTGTTGCTGTTGTTAATACAATGCCTCTCTTTTCCTAATAGGCACAATCTCTCTGAGAGCAATTTCAACACGGTTGGACCAGAGTGATATTGGTGCTAGAAGAGTAGGTTCAATTGAACAGGTTAAGAGATGTTTAGTATCTTTGAGGGGACATAACACATGCGGAGCAAGTATTTGGTATAGTGGGGTTGAGTCTGGATAAGTCAGCTTTTCACCCATTACAATATTCAGAACAAAGTTGTGCTAGCATGCCTATAGTTTCCGTCGGAAGGACACGCTCCTCTTCAGCTATTTCAGTGTAATAGAGTAACATCCCACATTTTATTGTTGGATGCAGCAGCTCTATGTGCATAGCGTACAAAAGGCAACCAAAGAAGAAAGAAATTTCTAAACGAACTGGCTAAAGAGCTAGCAGCACCACATATTCTTTGATGGGATTCAAATGTGAAACCATAGTGGCCTCGGAGGACCTTCCCTCTAACCAATGTAAAGCACAACAGTGGTCCCACTGTAAACGTAGTGGGGCGAAGGATATGAAGGACACGAAGACAACGTCTATAAGTACTGCATGTATACTGCTAGCATGTGTTCATAATCCCGTCGTTCGGAAAAATCCATGAGCGTATTTTACTTTCATTGAAAAATATTTTTGGATAAGGTACAGAATTGGAATCTTGTAGTAGATTTGTATAAACTTAAAATAACGCAAGCCTATCACCAGATTCTAGTTGACTGAGGCGTGACCATATCTAAAGGTGGAACAGATGCCAAAGTATTTTAAAGTAGTGGATGGGGCTAGCTGACAAATATTTCCGACCAAGGGCTGACATTTGAGAATAATTATTGTAAGTAACCTCGGTAACCATTATTCCATGTATCATCCACTTCGATATTAGTTCTTATTGCCACTGATTCTTGTGGTAGTTTGTGTAATACAAATTTCTATTGCCATTTTTCAACAATTTTTTTTCCAATATCGGCCTTCGTATGGGGGAGTGTCTAAAGATTCTAAGTGCAATTGCAGGACCACGGCTTTTCCAAGCGGGGTCGTCAATCTTCTAGTGTTTTTTTTTACCATGGAGAGATTCTATCGAAATTCCATCTGGCTTAGCAGCAACCGTTCGGAGTTAAAATATGTGGGACCTACATTTTAATTTTAGAAAAGAATTAGAAACATCAAATATAACCAAAACTCAATTAGAGAAAAGAAAGGCACATCTTTAATTTTCTCCGAGGTATATTGCGCCAAATTACTACTATTTTCTTGGTCTAAGGGTGCTAAATTTAGATAAAAAAAAGTTAGGGGATTTTAATAAAAAATTTGCATCTATTTATATGAGCTTGAATCGCTCCTGTAATGATTCGACTTTTCAGTATATGTATTTCAAAAATTGAGTTTCGCTGTCTCCCTTTGATTTCGATTTCAAAACACACTGCTGGCATAGCATGCTAGCAATATAGTAGAAGTATTACGTATATGGCTTTATGCAAAAATTAATAAACGATTTTTATGTTTTTGGAGGGGTCCTATATATAGTAAAATAACATCGTTTCATTGAAATTCGCTATAAAAAATTAAAAATAGTTCATGTCAGTAAATGTATTCGATAACACACTTATTTTACTCTGCTTTTCCAATAAAAAACATTAACAAAATTTAAATGTTAGCACCCTTAAATTAACTAACCTTTCAAAGTGTATGTTATAATTTTGCATTTTCCAAGTTGCACAAACTTCAAAATCAAAAAACCTCACACTTCTATAGCAAAATAGCATGTGACAACTATTAACGCAGTTGCACAATCTCTGCTGCGTATAACAGCGCGTTCCCGTTATTTGTTAACGTCCGCGTGTGTGCGTTATAATACAAAAACTTGCCGTCCTATATATAGAACATTAGGGTTATCTGGGTTAATGTTGTGTTTTAATATCAGAAACACTATGGTTTTAATTATTCTCATACAAAATGTACTTATTATACATTGGGGAATTCAGTTCCCCAAGTACGGTTTTAGGGTAGAAAAACCTTGTACAGAGTGAAGGTTAAAAAACTTAAAAATATTTTTTCATCATAAATTTTTACTAAAAAAATCCACTTTGCCAAAAACAAAACCAGCGATGGGCTCGAAAATACCAAACAACATTTTTTCCCATCCTAAGTTGGCCATGAAATATTTAGACAAAGTAAATTTTTCTAAAGTAGCGTTTCGAAAAAAAGAAAATTTCAAATTTATTTTCATTTAGCAGTGAACGGTGCAAGAGCAAGTTTTTGCCAAGTTACTTTATGTTTAAATATAAAATACAAACGAGACCTTATTAAAAATATGGTGCGCAGTATTTTCTCACAACGTTACAATTACGCCAAAATACGCGTTAACGAAGCGTTAGATGGTAAGACAAGTGGACACTCCTTTCGCACAAATAAACGTTTTCATTTAATTTTTCAAATCTTTTACCGACAGATGTCTTCCGCCGTATACCCATTTTCCCGAAGATCGCCAAACTGCCGAAATTGAAACGCACTTACTACATAGCCACGCCCAAACCAATAGCCGAGAAGAAGAATAAGACAAAAACGAAGCATAAGAAGTTGTTGCCCTCATCCGATTGGTAAGAACGAAATTGACGAGCGCGCGCAGCCGCAGTAATGCAAGTTGTATAATGCTCGTCTACTTTTGAAAATTTTAAGAAAAAACTATAAAATTAAAAAAAAAAACCTTTCAAAGGTATGACAGTGATTTCATATCGATGACAACACGCTATGAGCTCGAAATGATATTGGATACCACACTTATGGAACGCCATTCTGGCCACAACTCAAAAGGCACATTCAGTCATGTCTATTGGAAAACGAGCGAAACTGATGAAACGCAGGCAAATGCGACGTCAACGCAAACATCAGCAGCCGCCGCCAACGTCAATAGCGACGATGTGCCGTGTAAAATGCAAACCCCAACTAATGGTAAATCACCACCCATTGGTCAACCTTTGTATGCACAGGCAACGTCTGCTTGCGCTAGTGCAGGTGCGACGCCACAGTTAAAGTCAGCAGCGACTGCACCTACACTTTTATCACAAAGTTACATCAACAAAAAAGAAACGACCGAACAGCCGACGCCGCCGAAGTATGTACATGAAACGCCTAAAAGTTTGGCTGCAACACGAGAATCGCACGATTTTGAATTTGCTGTGCCCGAGTTGAACAAACGGCGTCGCAACAAACATCTCGAGAAGAGCTACGAATGTGAGCAGTGTCATAAGAAATTCGATCGTCCCTGGGTATTGCATGGTCATATGCGTTTGCATACGGGTGAGAAACCTTTCGTGTGCCCGGTGGAGTCGTGTCAGAAGCGTTTTGCCGATCGGTGGGTGTTGATGCAAAAATATGCGAAAGTAAAGGCACATTTTATTTACTCTGTTATTATTCTCTTTGCAGCTCCAATTTGCGCGCACATCAACGTACTAAAGGCCATCATAATTGGAGTTATCAGTGTCCTCAATGTACTAAAGCTTTCAGTCAAGAGAACTACTTGAGTCGTCACAGCTTGGAGGCTTGTCGCAAATTTTTAGCTTCACACAAAAATGGCTGATTTATATTGTTAATGTATATTGTTACTTATTTTTGAACTATTAATATTGCTAGCTTAGAATAATAAGAATGTTTTATTAGTAATAGTGGTTTTGAAAAATTAAAAAAGTTTTTATTTTTACTTTGGGATGGGGCGCTCGATAGTCGTATGAATGAGTTTCCTGTGAAACAAGTGGCAACTGGAACTAAAAATCCTTTTAGAGTTGGACGATTTCGTTGAATTGCATAATCGAACAAACTAATTGTGGGCCCTTTGGGAAGCTTTTAGAAATTCACCATTCGTTAAATGATAAGTTGGTGAATTACCTGCATTGATTTGTTTTCTGTATTTTAGGATGACTTGTGCTTCCCAGGGAAAAGAAGTGTGCTATTCGAAAACATTTTACTCAAGGAAAAAATGAGGTGAAAGAATTGGCTATGGTGGGACAATTTTTTCCATTTTGCTGTGCCAAATGAAATGGTAAATTTTGACACCTAGAAAAAGCACGTGCGAAAGCAAATGTTCTGTGGATAAATTTTTAATCTACGTATTTTTTCTGCCATTATATTTGGTATTTTTTGAGTTAAATTATATTTTACCGTTTAATAACGTGTTGGCATATAAATTGATTCGAAATAATTTGATTTTCAATACCCCATGCATATATGTGTACACATTCGTAATTGTCAAAATTTGACCTAGGCCCATGAGCTTTGGTAAATTCTGACGTTCATATTCACCCCGCTAAATGTCAGAATTTTCCTTCGCTCTGTCAAAATTTACAATTTTAAGCTAGGGTAAACATTCGCCTCATCGTGCATCTTTTTCTATCATTCGTTAAAGGGATTTGAGTTCGCTTTGAACCAGATGTGCCGCCGTATTTAAGTGCCTCAAAAGACTACATATTGATGTCAACAAATCTGACAGATAACAGCTGTGTTCGGCGACAAAATTGAAAATAACTGTCAGTAAAGAGAGAATGACGTAAAACTCTCTCGAAACGCAAAAAGTAAAAAATTTCCGTAAAACAGGAATTTGTAAAAACTTGCTAGCAAAACAGCTGTTATTGTCTTAATTGGTTAATAGCTCAAAACTTGAATTTTTTTTGTTTTGCTATGTCACGATCAGCTGTTTTTCACTTGCTAAATTTTACTGAGTGAAATTTACCCAGCAGGAACTTGCAGCATGAATGAAATGCCAAAATGCCCTCTCTCCCTGCAAGGTTTTTTTTGTAACCGAACACTATTCAGTACAAATTTGACAAAATTTCTAAAAATGTTATGCTCGCCGAACAGACCTTTTGTCATTTGCTTTCTATGTAACGTCCAAAACGTATAATCGGAACACATATAAGTTAATTTTACTTGTCTAATATAATTTTGATTGAGCGTGAAATTTGAAGTTTTTGGCGTAGATCGCCATTTTATCCATGCAACGGAAATAAGAAATTGTAGCGGAGTATTGTAGTAGATTTTAGAAAATATCTAATTGTAGCAGATTAGGAATGGTTTGGACCATTTCGGCAACCTTTCGTGATAATTTCGGGATAATTTCGGTATTATTTTCTAGATTTTTTCAGAACAATTCGGAACTTTTTCAGAATCAGTTCGGAGTTATTTTCGGTTCTCTTTTGTGATCATTTCGATACATCACATGATCATTTCGGTACTTTGTCCGGATAATTTCGTAACCGTTTTCTGTACTTTTTGTGATCATTTCAGGATAATTTTGGAACTGTTTTCGAACTATTTCGGGACATCTTCGGGATTGCTTTTTGTCTTTTTCAGAAGAATTTCGGAATTTTTTCCTGGGCTTATATGGGATTGTTTTATGGGGAATATTACCCGATTGTTTTTTTTGACTTTCTCAGCACCCCTACGGGCTTATTTTAGGAAAATTTCGGAGCTGTTTTTGGGAATTTTTAAGGATCATTACAGAATCATTTCGTGACTTTTTAGATATCATTTCGTGACTTTTCCGGATCATTTTAAAATTCTTTTCTTGACTTTTATAGGAACATTTCGCTAGTTTTTTGGGATCATTTCGTGACTACTTTCGCAAATATTTCGTGACTTTTTCGGGATTGTTGTCACATCATTTCAAAATAGTTTCGCTACTTTCGGTATTTTTTTGGGCAACGTTTCGGGATGATTTCGAAATGGTTTATGGGACTTTTAAGGGGCTTTTTTGTGATCACCTTCGACATTTTTCTTAATCATTGCGAAATTTTTGCGATTTTTTCGGGGTTGTTTTTTGACGTTTTCAGGAGCATTTCGGGCCTTTTTCTGGATAAGCTCCGAATTATGTGGGGTCCTTTCGGGAATGTTTCGGGATAATTTCAGGGTAATTTCTGAGCTTTTTCGCCATCATTTCAGGATAATTTCTTGATTGTTTACGGGACTTTTTCGGGACCATTGTAGCTCTCTTAGATATGGTCGGTGTTATTGGAAAACTTGTATGTATGTATCAGTTGAATTAGACAAACTTCCGTTGCAACAATGTTAACAACATCTTGCTTAATGGAATATTTAACGGTTCTGTAATGTTACATTGTTTGTAACGCTTTCTCATGCTTGGCATGCGCTCTTTAGCTATGGGAAAGAGTATTTATAATGACAACAAACTTGCAGAATCAGCTCTTACAGTGCTACAAATTCTCTGGCAACTTTGTCGGTCGGTTTTATATGCTTTAATGCGAGATAATAAATAGGTCGGCAGTAGGTATGTTGCATGTTTATACATAAAAGGTGATGAACTCGGGGTATGGAACGAATACAAATACAAAAGTGAAGTTACATTGCGCTTAACTGATTCGAGGGCAAGTTCAGGGCTATTCGTGTGAATGGTTTTTTTTAAATTGTCCTTGATGTAGGATGTTTTCATATCTCGGTAAGTGCATATATGCAGGCTCATATATACAAACATAGACAGAGCAAATACCACGAGCTCACTAGTCAGTGTCTAGTCACATATATATTCGTTAGAAGTACTTAGGGACTAGTAACTCGTTGCTTTTTTGTTGTTTGCCCTTGATATGAAAAATTTCTTAACTTCCCGAGCCTTAATCTATTGACCTCGTTTTGATTTAAAGGGAAACATTTAATTTAAATAAAAAAACAAGTGAGGAAAGGGCTGTCTTCGACTGTGCCAAAGACTTTATACCTTTCATGAATACGCATCACGGTTTTAAGTGCCCGATCTTTACTCACAATCAACTCAGCCCATCGCCCTGATCATTTCGGTATACTTAATGGTGGGTCTATCTCTTCTTCTTCTTCGCATACTTACAATATCGGACCGAAGTTATAATACCATTTCATGTTCATGAAAGGTATAAAAATCTCCCTCTAGACTGTCAAAGCTCACAAATCAATCGGTCAAGAAAGCATAAAGAAGCTGATGCTAAAACAACTTGAATATGATGGAAGGCCTTGACCCTGTCTCTGCTCACTCTTGTCACTACCGAAATACGGAAACAGTCCAGAATGATTTCCTTTTGCAATTCCTTTGCAATAGCATCCGGCATGGACAGTACTAAGTTAGATTAACTTTTGATAGTTCGCAGCCGGTTCCATTGCGGCTAGTTTCGAGGTAGTTCTGGTTGTGTATGAGTTATTATCGATATTCCGTACTTTAAATAACCTATTAACTATCGCTTTTGTAACCGGTACAAAAGGAAAGGCGAAGTATGTAGCTTTTAGCCAGTCTTTTTTGGACTGCAGGGACTGTTCAAAACCATTGAGAAGAACAAAAATAAATATTTACTTCCTGTTACTGTAAGTTTACAGTGTGCAACAGCAATGCCTCCGTAAAATTGGTAGTGAGCTTTTGCCTCCCTCCCTCAGACACGCGCGCTAAATATGTGAATATATTTGTATAGCAAGTAAATGATCTATATACTGTATACAGTATATATAAACAAATGTTAAATATAAAGCCATACATACGCACTTTATGTAACTACCTAAGCTGTACCATGAGATATTGGCAATGAATTTGCTAAGGTATGGGTACACAAATACACTTACATATAAATGAAATTTGTTCAAGGTTATTACAAATTCACTGCCCTTGATGTGTAAACAAGCGCATATCTACAGATAGGCAAAACATCTATATATCGAAATTATCGACTTTAATGAACAATACCAGGGTTTCGAATAAATAGTCGATTTATTTTTTAATTATCCATTTTTTTTGGAACGATTTTATTACTGGTAAACATCTACGAGTATTATAAGAATTACACATTTTAAATAAATTTTTGTAAATAATACCATATGTGTTGCGGTTGCAAAAATGGGTAAAACTATGTACACACTGCTGCTAAAAACATAAAGTTTCGTTTAACCACTTATATGTAAATTTAGTATCAAGTTGTTAGGTAACACTGAATATATGTGGCAACTTTGTTATTTTAAAATATCCAAGACTATACATGATTAAAAATTATTATTCTTGGCCCTGAGCTCATTTAAGAAAATTATTATTGTTTTCGTTTATAATAATTATTTTTTAATTATTTACACTGTTGTAGTGTTTTAAACTTTTTCATTCGACAGACGGACGGTAGGCCATTTCTATATAATTCAGATACGCTGATGTTAACCGTTTTTCAAAGTTGCCTAAAAAATAACTTTTTCTCCTTGAGGTTTTTGTGGTTTTATGGGGTTTAAAGGAAAAAATTATTGTTTGTAACTTTGCAAAACGGTTCACCCCATTGAATTTTGCATATAAAAATTATCTAGAACTGACCTATATCATGTATGTCGGATTTTTTGGATTATTCACAATTTTAGCGTAATCAACAAAATTCTAGAAAACCGTGGTTTGACAGATATCGATAATTCTGTTTATTTAAACCAACTTACAAAATATTACCATTGCAAAAATAAAGCAAAGGCAATTATGATGTAAGTAACATTTTGCTTGCATTTTTTTTTTTTGTAAACTAAAGAACTTAGCAGCTTCCGAAATGGATCTATAAGAAAATCTATGGCGGTTGTTTCTAAACATTTTTCCTGCTCTATTCAATTAAAAAATTTTTAATAATTAATTGAAAATGATTATTAAAAAATAAAAACAATAATAATTTTAATAAAAATTTAAAAAGTGAAAAATTATTATTCTTGGCCTTGAGCTCGTTTCATGAATACTTGAAAATATACAGGCCGTAAATCAACAAAAAATTTTGGTATAAAAAAGCAATAAAAAAATTTTCTATAACATTTTATTTTTGTTGGTTACACTAAAATGGCTTTTAGGGCTGGATATATTTTTACTATTATATACCTAACTTAATAACACTCCCACCACTAGTCAAACACAACAGTGATAACCATGGCTACGGTTATGCATGCAAGCATGTACCAAGGAAGAGAAAGAGAGATGGCGCTAGTGTTTGCGAATACAAGGCAAAGAGGAGATGTCAATAAATAACACCGACCCTTCAAGAACACGAAAAGTGAACAACCAAGAAACTTCTAGGTGCGTGGGGTAGCACCCTGTTGGACTATAAAAGGCAGTGACCAAGCAAAGCAGGTTGATCAGTCTATTTTGAAGTGTTCTTCAGTGAACTAGTGTGAAGTTACCAAACTCTTAAATTTGTATTGCGTTTATTACTAGTAAAAAAACTAGCTATTAGTTACCATATCTGTGCGTGTGTTTATTTGACTTTATAGTGATCGAACCCAGGATTAATAATCAAGGAATCATTGAAATCGTCACAATATCGAATGGGCAATATTCGTATAAAAAGTAGATTTTTTAAAATAGTCTTTACCTTAAAAAAAAATCGATTATTGAGACATAGACTATCCGACTCGAGGTCACATCTCTAAACAAAACAACGATGCTCTCGACACAAAATTAGTCACACAAAACCTACCTCTCAAATCGAACTAGTCCAAAAAACATCAATGTATCAAAAATATTTACTAGAGTTCGCAGAGTTGGAAAATTCGCAGTCGAACCAAGGGACATAGAACAATAAGAATACTCAAAGCGACGAACAGGGGAAACATTAAGCCTTGAAAAAAAGGAAACCATCTCTATATCGATAGTATAATCGATATTTTTCTCTAGTATCGATAGCAATGTTTGCTTAGAATATATTTACTGCCATTCTTTAACAAAATTTGGGTTATTTGACATATTAAATCACAAAATCTATATTTCATACTACTAGAAGATTAGGTTCGGGAAGATAGCAGCCAAAATCAAGACCAAGGTAACCGTAGAAATTGGCTATCAAATTAAAGCCCTTGATGTAAGCTTTAATACGGAATAAATTTAAGTTTGATATTGAATATTGGATCGTTTTTATGGGTCCTGGCAAGGCGCATTCACTTACAGGTGATCTCATAAGATCATATAAGCAGTGGCTTCTTCTCTCAAAATAAAAAAATTCTATGCAATCTGACAGGAGTAGCCGCCATAGGAAAAACAAGACTCATGAAGTGTGTGTGTGTATACAGCAACAAATTCGCCATGATATCATCTGATATAAATTCGCCTTGGGTCCTTGGTAGTAGAGGTGGAAAGCTATCGATAGTCGTTTCGGTGTGGGAGAGCTCAACTTTGAAAAAATCGAAAGAGGGAGTGCGTGATAGAAACTTTTGCATTTTTTGTTTTCATTTTTCATGTCAACCAAAAATATTTAACTGAGTCTACTGATTTGATTCAAGCTCGTCATTTTAATTTAATAGTTTCCCGATATTTGCAATAGTTCTCAACTAATTTTTTAAGTCTATTTCTTTCAAACTATGGCTAGTGTTGAAATTAAAGGCATGTTTAACTAATTCTATATAGGGCTTATTTTCCATATAAATTTCTCACTGCCCTTCAGTATGATTCTGTTGTCTAATTATCTAATTGCAAAAGGTCATCACTCTTCAGTTTAGAGGGCAGTTGGCTGCACGCAAGTCTCTTGAGAAGGATGAGCTATAATAAAAACGTATCTCTCCTCACTGCCAATTCACTGAATGTTAATTTCAATTTAAAGTGAATAAAACAGCTCAAAGTGATTTGCATAAGTTCACTGGCCACTTAAACGTTTTGTGTACTCCATCTTCTCAGTGACTGTTTCAGTTCATGCTACGAGTATGCTATTTTTGATAGTAGCAATAAGTTGCTGATGGAGATGGATAGGAACTGTTTTAATTTTAGAGACTGTTGAGATCTTTCACGTACTTTTCTTCTACTTGAATTTATGAGAAAAGCTTTCCAATCGAAGCCAAATCTGGAATCCATTAAAATGTGTTTGAATGGACAAATCTCCAGCAAATATAAATCTGAGTGGTAATGAAGTTGTAGCTACATTAAAAATACATTTTAGTGCAGATGAAAGTAAATCTCCACTCAAAGGGTAGCTTCACTAAAATAAAATTTTCAGTGATAGTGAGCAAAAGAAAGAGCAGCATATATTTTTAGTGGAATTTTATTTCAACTCAAAATTTTATTTACTGGATATTTACTGGTAATGGAAACTGCCGATATGATAAATGTACTATTCATTCCTCTTCTTCTTCTATTCATTCCAGTCCCGGGAAATCATTATACAGCGCTTCTTGAAGTTCCAAATATGGTAAGGTACAAATTTTAATCCATTCCTTAACCTAAAACTGTGCTGTTATACGATGGAAATGATTTTGTCATATCGACATACATATGTCCCATATTGAGATAGAGGCATCCTAAGGCATTACGGCGAAACAAATAAAGACGATTTTGCAAGATGCCGGGAAGCGTTGCAATCGGGGGATCCCACACAAATTGAAAGAAGTAACAAACACAGGCACGTGTCAAGAGGTGCAAGGAAATGCTAAAGAAATTCGAATGGTGCGCACCCGAAGCACTTCGAAAAGAATTCTTGTTTGTTTCTTCGGAAAAATGGGTCATGTTTCAACTGTTGCATTGAGGGTCTAAGGACAGTTAATGGTTGCCGAAAGTTATAACTGAAATCAGCAGGAACAGCACAAACCGGCAAGTCATTGTTTATCATGACAATGCAAGCGCTCGCAAAGCACGACGAACTGTAGAGTTTAAGACTAGTAACAACATCCAATTAATGACTCATTGCCCATATTCGCTGATTTTTCACGCCATGACTTCTTCCTTTTTCGACAGATAAAAAAAAAAAATATGCGTGGCGAGCGTTTTTGACCGACGAAAGAGGCCGTTGAAGCATTGAAATCACCTGTTTTGAAGGTACCTCCTTCAATGTACCGAAATGGTTTTGAAGATTGGTTTCATCGAATGCAGAAGTGTATAGATCTTAAAGGACAGTATTTTTCGAAGATGTGGAGCAATTTACATAATGTAATTTGTGTTTTGCTTTACATTTTTAGCTAACTTTAGCAGTGCCCCTCGTACAGGAGTAAGAAATAACATTGTATAAATTTACCAGACATTTTTTATTTTCATTTTGGATGGATAGCACTAAGTTAGATTTGAATGAAATCGATTTGATTTCACGCACTAAAACGGATTTGAATTAAAATCTGTATAAGACTCCAACAACTTCAAAAGAAAAAAATATCCACCAAACATTAATCAGCGCGTAATGGAATTGAAGGTTCACTAATCAAAAGTTTTTGAATATATTAAGAGTTGTAGGTTTTAGTTTCATGAAGAAATTATTTCACTTTTCGGTGGTTCAATCCTTTAAACTAGTTAATGATCTTAGTTCAATCACCTTATTGAAGCATATCTTAACCAAGTATATACAAGGTGGCGCAAAAGTAAGCTTCCGATGTTCAGCATATCGGTTGTGGCACGTGCAGTGTGTGCTGTTGCACCGTCTTGTTGGAACCACATGTTTTCCAATCCCATTTCATCAAGTTGCGGCAAAAAGAACTCGTTGATCATTACTCTGTAGCGCTCACCATTCACAGTAACCGTTTGGCCCCGACCGATTATTGGTCAAATAAATAGTCAGCAATATTCCACGTTCTGGAGCAGTGTGGCGTAACATTGTTTATTAACGTGTATTTCGCATGTGCTTACTACACAAATGTCAAAACAGAACTGACTTTAGGGGCCAATCGCAAAATTTATAGCATTTTCTGATAGGAGGATAACTTTTGCGCCACCCTGTAAGTTCAATTTGAAACTCAAATCAATTAACTATTTGTTTTAATCATCATATATGTATTTACACAACGCCTTAAAAACAAAACAAGCAGCTATTTTTATGCACAAAGTTTACACAAATTGTTTAGGTGCCCCCCTTCAAATTGCCAAACGAACGGGCAAAAATACTTATGATAATACCGCAGTACTTGCATTTCATTTTCTTTGTATCACTACTTTCTATAAAGTGGCCTCATATTGCACTGCACTTCAGCATCTGAAAAAGATAATTATTTATTTAACACAGATGATCACTACAGTTAGTTGAATAATAAAAATAATTAACTATTGCGTATAAATTACTAATAATGCGAAACATGATGACTTACAAATTTTTTAGCAAAATTATTGCGATATTCGATCAGCTGTTTCAAGGAAGAAGTGAGTTGCCATATGTTTCAAAATAAATTACATACATTTTCACTTGGAACCTTTCCACAGAAAACCTAGTTCACTTTATTGAAAGCACATACGATCTAGTCAAATTAAAAGATTTAGTTTATATATTTATTTAAGTCTACAGTACATAATACCTTACATACTAGAAATATATTAGCTGCTCCAAGAAAATACTACTGATTCCATTGATAAACATGCAGGCAATCTCAAGCCGACTTGCTTGTCCTTAAGCTTATCCACTGCGTCAAAATTTTACTAATATTAGATATTAGTAAATGCCAAAGGACTCATGAAATACTATTAAACAAGCAATAAAAGGAGGTGTTACAAACAAACCAATAAGTAAAGTTGTACGAACATTGCAGCTTAAGATGCGTTTGGAATCCCTAAATAAACTCAGCAAAATAATCACAATCCTGCAAAGCTTTTGTAACAATTGTAGACAATGCGAAAGTATAACTTACAGCAAAAACAAACATAAACACAAGTAATACAAAAATAAAACATGAAAAACAAACTTATAATAACAAAAGTAAACGCAACGCATAGTTTACTCGGAACACAAAAGGTGCAACAACAATAAAAACAGTACCGGAAAATCTCTAACTCACACTCTTTGCCGCTGGGAATATATTGAGTTCACAACAGACTGTGTTGTAAAGTGAAATCCTGCGGAAACAATAATAGCAAAGTGACAGAATAAATATGTGACACATGACACACATACAGACATTTCATGCAATAATAATCGCTTGCTGATATTGCAACGAAATCTTCTATCTTTGTGCAACTTTATCTGCTGTTGGTTGCAAATGGAAAGTGTTGCTGTGAAAAACAACAAAGTAGCAACATTTAGTAAATCGTTGGTTTTGTTGTTGTAATGGCTAAATATACTTTCCAAATATTTTGGAAAGTTTCGGCTAACTAGAAAAGATGTCATCGTAATCGACGGCATCATGGGCTATACCAGTTAATCCCCAGAATGAAGATAGGTACGCACTAGGCTATATGCTAGGGTGTCTATGAATTTATGTTTAAACGACATAAGCAATGGTAATCTCTTTCATTGGTCTTGTGCCCTTGAAATCCGCATTAGGCTTATGAAATATCTAAATATATAGTTTATTACTGGAATCACAAATAGGAGGTAATTTAATTTAATTTTATTTTCTATTCTTTAATTTTATTTTATTTTATTATTTTATTTTTTTTTCTATTCTTTAATTTTTGAAATTTTATTTTATTACCTTATTTTATTTTGTTTTACTTAATTTAATTTTATTTTATTTTTGATTTAATTTTAAAAATATTATTTTATTACTTTATTTTATTTTCTATTCTTTAATTTTATTTAATTTTATTTTATTATTTTATTTCTTTTTTCTATTCTTTAATTTTTTAAATTTTATTTTATTACCTTATTTTATTTTATTTTATTTTATTTTATTATTTTATTTTATTTTAAATTCTTGAATTTTTTGCTAGTTTTTTTAAATTTAATTTAATTTTATTTTCTATAAATTAATTTTTTTAAACTAAAACTTATTTTCAGGTATTCATGAAACGAGCTCAATGCCAATAATAATTTTCATAAAAAATTCCAAAAGTGAAAAATTATTATTCTTGGCCTTGAGCTCGTTTCATGAATACTTGAAAATGTACAGGCCGTAAATCAACAAAAAAAGCAATAAAATTTATAATTTAATATTTAATTTTCTTTTATTTCATTTCATTTTTATATTTTATTTTATTTTATTTCATTTTATTTTATTTAATTTCATTTTATTTTATTTTATTTTATTTTATTTTATTTTATTTTATTTTATTTCATTTACTTTTTTTATTTTATTTTATTTTATCTTATTTTATTTTATTTTATTTTTTATTTTATTTTATTTTATTTTTTGTTATTTTATTTTATTTTATTTTATTTTATTTCATTTACTTTTTTTATTTTATTTTATTTTATCTTATTTTATTTTATTTTATTTTTTATTTTATTTTATTTTATTTTATCTTATTTTATTTTATTTTATTTTATTTTATTTTATTTTATTTTATTTTATTTCATTTACTTTTTTTATTTTATTTTATTTTATCTTATTTTATTTTATTTTTTATTTTATTTTATTTTATTTTTTGTTATTTTATTTTATTTTATTTTATTATATTTTATTTTATTTTATTTTATTTTATTTTATTTTATTTTATTTTATTTTATTTTATTTTATTTTATTTTATTTTATTTTATTTTATTTTATTTTATTTTATTTTATTTTATTTTATTTTATTTTATTTTATTTTATTTTATTTTATTTTATGTTATTTTATTTTATTTTATTTTATTTTATTTTATTTTATTTTATTTGATTTGATTTGATTTGATTTGATTTGATTTGATTTGATTTGATTTGATTTGATTAGATTTGATTTGATTTGATTTGATTTGATTTGATTTTATTTTATTTTATTTTGTTTTGTTTTATTATACAATTTCTTGCAGGCCAACATCTGCACATTTACATTTGTATTTCATTAGTTACAAACATTGCACCTCCATGATGACAATAAAAATGTTGGAGCTGAAATTCAATTATTGCATTAGTAAATTAGTTTATTTTATTAGCCAATTTTCAAGTGTGGTCAAATAAATGCGTGGCCTCAACTAATTGATTTCACACGCAATTAAAATTTTTGTTGTGTGCAAGTATGAGAGCGATGCAATTTGGATGTATAAATGTATATATAAATATGTACATACACTGAAGGGCAACACCAAAATTGATTAGAAAAAATATTATATAACTCTTACTCTTCTCAGACTAGTTTGAAATCCCAAATCTGTACCAACAAATATAAAATTTTTTCGAAAATACCGAAGTACCCAGAGTTGGATGTTACCAGTATCAAAGCTCGAACCTCTAACCTCTCACATGTAAGACAAGTAATTCTCCACCATGTTTGGTCTTCGTCCTAGTTTGAAGTAGTTTGTCACTAGTTGTTTTGACTGCTGGGTGCATATACATATGTGTACATATGTAATGTCGCGGAATTATGACACTTTCGTGATTAGTCTAATTATGTTGTGTTTTAATTGTTTTTAGATGGGAAATCACGTTATGGCATATACGTGCATTAGACTGGGCAACAATAATTAAAGTTTTCTAGAATACTCCTACCGAGCCCAACGATCTTTACACATCAAATTCACATTAATTAAACCCCGTTAAGAGTCGACAATTGAACTAAAATTGCCAGCGATCCGAGTTGGTTAAAAATCTTGAATCGCTAATGATAAGTAACTCACTTGGGAAAACGGATTCGCCGATCTAAGGCCGTGAAGTATTGCAGCGATAATATTATCAGAGAAAGCGAGCTCGCTGCGAATCCGTTTGGCTTATTGGGTAATGACGAATTGAGCGGCTGTATATACCTACAGGGTGACTCAAGTAATTAATTATTTTGTTAGTTTTTTTTTTACGACAAGAAAGGTCTGCTTGAAAATTTCTTCCTCTTATATTGCATGGTTTTCTGATCTCACGTTTTTACTTGGGAAATTTTTCAAAAGCGCTATTGCCAATATTGAAAAAAATAAATGCCCAGCCTAATGTACATATATGTTCATACTCACATATATATGTATGTCAAAGTGTATATTTTATATGCATACATACTTCTTTTTACGACTTTTAATTCGATTTTTATGTTTCACTATTTAATAATGGTTTTAATTATTTTAAAGCAGTTAGTGGCCAGGGGAAGTTTACAATCGTAGCGGAATTATCGTTCTGTATCTAAGGGGATTATTCTCATTAAATTTATTGAATTGTTAAATTAACTATTCATAGATAATTATAAAATTATAAAATCAAATAACTATATAAACTACACAGCAATATTGGGGTCATTGAATTTGGACGTAAAAACTCTAACTCTGGATGAAAGACCCAGACTCCTATAGTAAATAGTTAGTGCTATGGCGCATTGTGCTGAAGTCAAACAACTTTTGCTATGGCCTTTTGAAATTTGTAATTTTTGACTGGCTGTTTAAGGAATAAGTGGAAAATACTGTTAAAGTTTATTGCGGAGAGAAATATTTTGTTAGGGAACATATGTAGTTTAAAACTTACGAAATGCTCGTGTTGACCCAATTTTTGATTGTTCAAAAAATTTAATCTTTTGAGGTCGCTAGAGGGTTAAAATGTTATAGACAAATTCATTTAGGGTACTATCAGACAAAAGCTCAGGTGTTAGTCGCTTAACACATCTATCTCGAAAACCTCATACCTGATCCTAGCGAAGGCGTGGCAGATGCCCAGAAAATTCACAGCCGTCTCATCACCTTAAGGCAGGAAGGGCATAATGAGTTTTCCTTACCTCCAGGCACTAGGTGCCTCCCAGTCACGGAAGTATTCACAAAGTTTCTGATTATCACCGAAAAAGACAGTGCATTAACTGATCTTCTGCCTCTTCACCTGCTCTCCATAACATAGTCCATGGCCGCAGTAAGTTTTCATTGTTTCATGTAAGTTATGTCATAACTCCCATAAAGCCTATCAAAACAATTATAAGTCCATTGAAGTCAATAAATAGACCACACATAACTCTGAAAATCTGCCGTCCATTGTCCATCCATTTACAAAGCGTATTTAGATTGTACCGCCATTCAGGCAAAACCATGTTCAGCATGGAAAGACGAGCAACGAAACGTGATGCGGGATTCAATACTGTTAATATCGACAAACACCTTGACGGCAGGGAAAATATGCTCAATGGCGTGAAAATCATTGAGCTGTTCCTATCTACTATTGTTAGGATGTAAGCCGCCTGCATTTAAATGGCATTATAGCAACAAAATTCCCTTAGTTTTGCTCGTATCAAAACTCCCTAAACTTTTTGTTTGAGATTGCATCGAATTCCGTGGCCAAAGCTGGTGTAACGTAACACGCAAAATATAAATCAATAACTGTTGGCAATTGTCAGTGGTGTAATCAAAGGGGGAGCCTTCTTAGGGCTACATACTACCCTTAGTCAGTCGGCAATAATCTTTATAAAAAGATTCCAATTTTGTTATCATAATGGTTGGTTGTAAAGCCACGAATGGATCGAAATAGATATAGACTTCCTTATATGACCACGCCTATTTTTTCTCTGTCGTAACGTTCTCAATATGGAAAAATAAAATAAAAACTGGGATTTATTTTTTAAGATTAAGTGTACAGATTTTTAAGCTTCATAGCACTAGAGCTATTAAGTAATGATTACTAACCGTAATGATTACCGGTTTGATTGATTATCTTTTGGAAAAGCCTACTTATGCTTGATTTAGCATTGTTTTACATTTTTTTGTGACTATGTATTAACTAAAAAGTAATAAAAAAAAATCACGATATTTTACGATTATTATTATTTTTTGATTAAATTTTGATTATTTCTGGTTATTTTTTTGATTACTAAAATAAAAAGTAATCATATTTTTATTCGTTATCAATTAAAACCTTGATAACGTCGAATTTCGCCCCCACCCCCCATTTAAAATTTCTACCTACACCACGGATCATTGTTGGTATGTCTGTATGAGCAAGTATTTGCAAATTTAACTGTTGATATTGCACCATGGCACCAGAATAGTGCATCTAATACACTGCTGCCAATCGCCCTCAAAACAACTGTTGATGTGCTTATTTTTGTGAGTGGCCGCAGTGGCAAGGTTGAATTGTTGTTTACATGCTGTGGGAAGAAAATTTATTCAACAACAAAAGCTGTTTACAGTTATGGTTACATTACATATATACATAAAAACATCGAGAGTTCACACTTTTTTATAATGCTTCTTTACAAAGGACATGTCTGTTGTTCTATCATTCTTGTATATATATATACAGTTGTGTTCAATATAAAAGTAGTGAAATTAAAATGGATATCATTCGACGAAATAAGAAGAAGCTGGGATTTTAATAATTTTCATTTAAAATATAGCGAGTTACATAACAGAAGCCACAGAAACATTTATTTTATATGGATAATAAACTCTAAATATTCAGGGGAAATTTTGAGGTACTTTTAACTTGCACATTATTGAGCTTGAGAACGAAACTAGGCATTGAAAATGGCAAAACGCCGAAACCGGTTTGTCACAAAACCAAACTTGACAAGGGATGAAGGAAAATCGTTCCAACAAAAATCAGCTTACTACCCTGTCGGAAGATCAACACAACAAAATAAATCAACTATTTTTAACATTAATCCAATTATTAATTGATACCAAATTTATTTAATTTAGAATAAAGGTTTGATAGCAGAGATGTTAAATAATGATTAATAATCGTAATGATTACCGGTTGGATTAATTATATTCTTGAGAATCCATTTAATGATTGATTACCATTACTTAAAATTTTGAATGAATATTTTTCAATTAATTAAAAAATAATCAAAAAAAATGCATGATTTTTCAACAATATTAAAAAAAATCAAAAATTATTATAAACATTTCTTTTTTTTTTATTACTTTTGATTATTTTAGAATTTTTTCAGTATTGTTGTAGAAGCACATAAATGTACACATCAACAATACAGAGAAAATCAAAAAAAAATCGAAAGTATTCAAAAAAACTATTTTTGCTGAATTTTTGATTTTTTTATTCTGCATGTTTTTTTTTGTCCCACCAAAGATAAAGTTTATTTATTTTTAAGTTATTATCGCATTGTTTTCAAAAAAGTCGGAAAAATTAATTGTGGGTAGGATTTTGATTTTAGAAATCCTGGAATGACAGAAAAGTAATTAATTTTCTTCAGCGACACTTTCTAACTCCAGACTTTTATTTTCAGTCCCTGCTTACATGTTTGAATCTTTTAGTACAAGAGCGATTTGCTACGAATTTTTTAAAGTTAATAAAATTATCAGTAAAGCACATTCTAACTGGAAAAACTGGAGTGAAAGAGCTCAAGGCATATTAATTATTTACAAATTTCATCCAAACGGGTCAAGTCGTTTTCGAATTATTAACGGATGTGTCAAAAAATTAATGATAGCATTAGCTGGCAACCCTGAGTGACAACCCTACCTAAAAATATTTTTGTTAAAATACAACATAAATCTCGTTTTGGGACCAGCGCTGCTAAGTAATGATTACCGCTTTGATTGATTATTTTTTGGGAAAGCCTACTAATGATTGATTACCAATTCTTTTCGGGTTTTAAGGATTATTTAAAAAAAAACATGATTTTTTATGATTACCCAAAAAAAATTAAAAGTAATCGAAATGAAGAAAAAAAGTTGTTTAAAAAAAACAAAAACTATCAAAAGTAATCAAAATCAACCACAATTTACTTTTGATTAATTTTTGATATTTTAAAAATTTTTTGAAATGTTATCAATTAGTAGTGTAGATTTTTGAAAGCAATCAAAATAATCATTATTTCTTAAATGAGAAATTCAATCAATTAATTACTCAATTAGAATTGAAATTTAGCGAATTTACAAATGAAACTTAGAATTTACAAATGAAGAAGTATTAATACCTAGAAATATTTTGGTAAAAAAACCAAGTCTCCTTTGATACCCATATTGACACATCTCATCTAATTTTTAAAACAATTAAAATAGGTGGTAACCTTGTAAAAATATTATAAGTGGCAAGTCTCAGAATAATTACAACGACTTGAATTTCAATATTTTTGTGAAAAAATTGTAATTAAAGAGACTTTTTTTAATTAACCCTTAATTTTAAAGGTCCAAATTTCAAAAATCCAAATTAAAAGTAAGATGGGAAAACGGTTCTAAGAGCCATATAAATTTGTATTCAAAACTTTCTGTACATCTGGAAAACACTTAAATTCTGAGAGTGCTAAATTTATAAAACGTAAGAGAGTGCTAAATTTATAAAACGTAACGTATTGAAGGCCCAAGTTCCGACCGATTGAGATCTTGCAGTGTTTCCAATTGGAGCCAGGTGTTAAACGAAGAAGTTCCAGCCATAGACCATATTTCTTTCCTTCTCCTTCTTCTGCAAAAATAACGTGCAACCTAAGTGATATGTGCAGCTGTTGAGCTATAGTGGGTATCGAAGGTTTATTGCTGTCAGATAAAGCCCGCTTTCTAAAACTCGCTATGTGCGCAATTCATTGGGGGGAGACATTATGTAGACACCATTAATCTATCGAAATGGTAGGCCAAAGTAAAGTAAATGGATTCGCTGATTCATAGAGAAAGAGAAAATAGTAACAGAAGAAGATTCCCTCTTTCAATCTGCCCTGACTGAACGGTACATCCATAAATCTCTCCTCTGAACCCAAACATCTTGGTATACTTATCGACGTTGACCAAACTGGAGAAGGAATATCGAGGAGATGTCAAAGAAGGCTCTGTCAGCGTACTACACTAAAGTCTTTGGGAAGAACTGGGAACGTCTTCCTGACTCATGCACTGTCTTCCCAGCGTAAATGCATGTCATGTTGTTGTTGTTGTTTTTAACGGCAAAAACACTCCCCGCTACGCTCCGGTACTCCCTTGCGGTACATGCCCGATTCTCTTGGGAGCGATTTGTTATGACCAGAGGAATCTTCTAGATCACCTAACTCCCTCCTTCCCTAAGGAAGAAGAATGTTGATAATGAGAGGCATTACTTCCGTGGATCAACCATCAAGGTACACATCACTACCCTTCATGGATTTTAGTCGCCTTCTACGACCGGCATGGCTTATTGCGGGTATTTTCTAACCCCCTAACCCGATCTTCGTTGACAACCAAGGTGCCTTGAAGGCATTAGAATCCATCATTTCTCTCTCTGCTGGGGTATGGAAAATTTATATTTTGCTTCTTCTTAAGTTCATATAGGAAAGTAAATAGTTTAAAAAGGAACCGAATGGAAGTATGGTCTTAATTTCTTAACCTAACCGAACCTATAGAAAGAGAAGATCTTCCAAGTGCTGCGTACTTTCGGAGAGCTTTACAATACTTTTCCTTCAAGGTTTTAAAGTTCTCTACCGCCTACCGGAATCTACCAATGACCACATCCTGAATAGAGAATTCAAGGAAATGCAACATAGTTAAAAGCAAACCTAAAACAACAACAACAATGCCGCCAAAGACAACAGTTGACAGCGAAAGTTTTAATTAATTTCGCACACGAGCTTAACTTTTGCAGCTAATTACACCTGTAAAATGCGGCTACGCGACAACGTCCAAAAGAAAATCAACAACAGCAACAACAAGCCACAAATACACACAAGCAATTCAAATATTGTCAGTCGTGAGCTCGCTGCTGCAAAACAACGGCAACTTTCGACATTGCCCATCAAGTCAATGCAATCAGATAGTTTGTTGTTTTTGCCAGGAAGATGCTTCACGTAGGCTATAACGGAAGCAGCTGTGAGGGCGTAAAATATCGAAAATTAACACTGGCGCAACAGCTGCGAAGTTGAATTCATTGTTGGAGTTACGCACGACCAGCGCTCAATAAAAAGGATGAAACAGTGCAGCGGCGCGTAGTGGAATGGTATTAAAGTTAAATAAGCTTGGAACGACCATCAACAGGCGGTAACCAAAAGCCATTTTGTGTGATGAGCTGCATATGAAAAGTGGAAGATACATGTCAATAGATATTTGTATGGAGGTAGATTTTCCTATAGAAGCATGAACTCAGCAAATACTATAGTTGCTTGTATCCAAAAATACTCTTAGGAAACTCAAAGTTTCAGTTTGGACGAATCCCAGTGACATGCGAGGCACAGCTTGTGTTGTACTTCTTGGACTTATTCAGGATAGCTCAGAGTTTAGCCACTAAAAATATTCAGATCGAAATTCCACAATCTAGTAGAAAATAGCTTCTGGGCTGACGAGTCTTTATTTGCCACTTAAATGCGATAGAGGTCCACAGTTGAAAAAGGAAGGAGTAAGAATCACTTCACGGAAGCACTTCTTTGGAGCCTAGAGGGCTTTACCCTCTCGCTCGATGAATTCGTTAATTATTCGTTATATGAAATAGGTCAGATTGCAAGACCTTTCCTTTTCGCTTCCGAAGGTATGACTTTAAGAAGGAGTTCGCTTCAAGCACTCCATATAAGTCGCGTTGTAAGGTTTTACGGTCTCTTTTCCGAAAAATCGTTTCCGCTTGACACCTCACCACTTCGCTTCTTAAGAAGGGGCTTGGGAAGCGCTATCTGTGGACCGCTGCGGAAAGGTGCCTTGCTGTTGCTAAGTAGCTGTTTTGTAATGCCTTTTTAAGGGAAGAGCTTGACAACTTTTCTACTGGGTCATCTTATCTGATTTTGAAAGTGTCCACGATAAGGTTAGGTTAGGTAAGTTTATGGCGGTGTTCCCGAGCATATCAGCGAGCCACACTTACACAGACTGGCTCATTGTGGTACTACTGATTTGAGCTGAGGGCCTTTGGACTAGCATAAAATTGAACCTTAGGGTCTTTTAGATGTCCTCTATTTCAACAGTGCTTAGCTCCATACAGCTGGAACAAAAATAAGTCATGGGTTGAGGTTCACCATGTACTCCCATTAAACCGCACTCCGTTATTACTGAAACCAGTGGATCTAGAGATAGCCGATTAAAATTAGTTATAAATCTTGTTCAGTTTTCATTGATGCGGGCAAAGTTTGCCTTGCCACCTTTGTGGGTTCTAGTGTCGGTCTAGCATTAGTTTCTTCGATGTGAACGTGCTGGCACGTATTAGGAGGAAGATCAATGCTTTTTAGCTGGTGTAGGTCCGTCATTTTAGTGGATTTCCTCACCAGTTAGTCGGTATCATAGTTTTCAGGTAAATGACTGCGACCCACATTATTGCTGTGGTACACAGTTCGTTTAGCGAATGTTATGTTCTAAAATAGTAAACATCGAACATTTCCCCTTTATATCTGTTATTTCGTCCTGGAAGACGCTGCAATATCTCGGCATCATTCTATTTAAGAGAAGTGAAAAGGAAGAGAGCTGTAAGAATCTGTTCTGGAGTGTGGCCATTCTGGAACTCGTAGCTCCCAGTGATCTTTATGAATACAGTTCTGGACATGGTCCCCAGAATAGAACCAGTCCACATATGATGTCGCTCTACTACTACACTAAGTCTTAGTTCATTTTTGCTTGCCTTGAGTTAAGCTTACAAGTCTATCGGAAGACGGTTGATCATAACTTCGAAAGATTTTGTAGGCGTAAAGGGAAGTATCCCTGGTACAGGGTGGCGCAAAAGTTATCCTCCTATCAGAAAATGCTATAAATTTTGCGATTGGCCCCTAAAGTCAGTTCTGTTTTGACATTTGTGTAGTAAACACATGCGAAATACACGTTGATAAACACTGTTACGCTACACTGCTCCAGAACGCGGAATATTGCTGACTATTTATTTGACCAATAATCGGTCGGGGCCAAACGGTTACTGTGAATGGTGAGCGCTACAGAGCAATGATCAACGAGTTCTTTTTGCCGCAACTTGATGAATTGGGATTGGAAAACATGTGGTTCCAACAAGACGGTGCAACAGCACACACTGCACGTGCCACAACCGATATGCTGAACATCGTAAGCTTACTTTTGCGCCACCTTGTATAAGCATGCCAATAGCAGACCGATGCATCATGTCGATGATTTCGAACGGTGTATCAGGATGATACTATTTATTCGAATAATTTATACTTTTATTCGGAGAATAGTATTATTCGAATAAGTGACAACTATTCGAATAATAGGTATTCGATTAGTTAAACAAATATCACTACAGCTTATGCACACATTTGTGCACGGAAACATACATACATACATACAAAACGTGAATGCATGCACATAGGTACAAGCGATGAAAACAGTGAATTTCGCTTCCGGCATCTTTTGCATTTCAATACAACTATTCGAATACCACTATTCGAATAACACTATTGGAATACCACTATTCGAATAATACTATTCGAATAAACGGATAAATTATTCGAATAAATACTATTCGAATTTTATGAAACTAATATTTTTATTCTATACCGGCAGTACATATTTAAGCCATGAAATGTTTTTTAGCAATAATTAATTTGTTTTGACAGGTTACAACGCCAATTGACTTTATCTCGCATCTAAAATGGAAATAATTCAAAAGAGAAATAAAGTCAGCAAAATCTGGAAATAAAGGCATTGAATTTTCTTCCTAATTCAAATGGAAATAACGTCAACACTGACTTTAATTCCAAATTTATAATGTGATATGAATTTAAAATATTTACAAACCTCAATTGACTTTATTTCTCTTGACCTCGTTACCTCTCTTAATATGCGAGAGAAATCCGGAGCTAAGATCACAGTTTTTATGGATAGTCGAAGTGATAATTTCTGAGAGATGACTTTACATGAAACAAATATCCTATGAGAGGTCCGTGGACTAGTTTCAAGAAGTGAAGAAAGTTTTTTAGCATCGCATTAGATAAAATTTGAAAACTGGAACTCTCGCACGTCACTCAAGCTACGTATTGGTGTATAAAATTGTTTCACATCTATCAAGCATTCAGTCTGCAATCATTGTAACTTTCTCCACGCTTGAAAACATCGGATGATAATGAAAAACAAATTTGCGGGTTTGCGGCAAAATGGATTTGCATCGACAATGATTTGTGTCTGTAGCGGACTGCGCACTGCAGTGAATTAGCTATTCTAGTAAAAGTGAAATTACACAACCAGATGACCCCGTGAGAAAAAGGCGAAAAGCGATATGATCTCCAAAAAGCATCGAGTTATTCCATGCTCTTTGCTATCTTCATGTGAAAGAGCTGAACCATTCTTTTGGAATAAATTCTTGGTGATAGGCAGGATTGAAATTTTTTTTACAAAGAAAGAATTTTTACTAACTATTTTGAGGTGGCCCACTTAATTTTTAGTAAATAATGTAATCGTTCAAATATTGTAAAGGAGGGAGGCCTTTGTTCTTGAGAAATTGTTAATCTAGATAAATAATCAAGAAAAAAATATATTTATCATGTTTTTTGAACTTTACGTCAAAAATAAGGGAAATGGTTTTATTTTTGACGCAGAATTAAAAACACTTGATATAATTATTTGTTTTTTTTTGACTATTTCTCAAGATTGAAGTCAAAAACACAGAATCTGAGTTTAAGTCCAACTAAAACCATTTTTCAGAGGTGCTATAAAATCTGTGGTTTGTCCCCTCGATAGATAATGGAAAGTGACTAGTATTTTTCCTAAACATATTTCAACTTAAGCAAGAAATTTAAAACTGCAGTGGATTCAAAAAAATCACATTTTTGGATTTTTTCGACGATTTTGGACAAATAAAAATTTTTCGGTTGGAAATATTATTTATTTATTTAAAAACCAAGTGGATTATCCCAACATGTTTTCGAGTTTCAGCCTAGTTTTGTTATTTTTCTATTAATAACATAAGATACAGAGGAGGCAGAAAGCAAAAAACACACAAAAACAATTGGCCGAAATCAGAACCCTTACTCTGTAATTCGATTCGAATGATTTGTACTATGTACGATAATTTCGAATTTTATTCTGTTTCCTTCTGATTTGACTTATCGCATTTTGATTATATTTCCAGCAAGTCGTGTAGCTTTACAGATTAAGCAAGTGACAAAAGGCGAATTCAAGGTGTTTGGTTTACCATTGTTTCATTGGCATATTAAAATTCTCTTCATGGCCGCTTTTGGCTGAGCCAACAATTGGCTGACTGCGGATTACGTGCGTATTGCTGAAACGGATTTTCATGTTTCAATAAATGAGTATGCTTATATGAACGAGTGTAAGTACGCCCACCAAAAAATCATGTGAAATAAGTGAATATTGGAAATTAGAAAGGAGTTGAATGAGACCAATATCTAACACCTCAAGAAAAAAGGGGACGAAGGGAGAAGTGGGAGTGGCACCTCCCATACAAATGAGATTTTCCGTACAGCATATCTCTGAAAGTATTTATTGTAGAATGTTGAAAATTGATAAGGAGCTAAATGAGATCAATCTTTAAAACTTAAAAAAAAGGGAGGAAGGGAGAAGTAGGCGTGGAACCTCCCATACAATTGAGCTTTTCCTTACTGCATATCTTCAGAAGTAATTATGGTATAGTATTGAAAATTAGTAGGAGCTAAGTGAAACCAATCTCTAAGACCTCAAGAAAAAAGGGGAAGAAGGGAGAAGTGGGCATGGCACCTCCCATGCAAATGAGATTTTCCGTACAGCATATCTCTGAAAGTATTTATTTTGGAATGTTGAAAATTGATGAGGAGCTAAATGAGATCTTTAAAACTTAAAAAAAAAGGAAGGAAGCGAGAAGTGGGCGTGGAACCTTCCATACAAATGAAAATTTTCATACCGCATATTTTAGGAAATATTCATGGTAGAATATTGAAATTTGGCTCAGATTAATTCTAAGTTAATATTACACCGCAACTATTTCTACGAGCTTTGCAATATTTCCTATAGAGATCTTTTATATAAAGGAGAAGGGTGGTATAGAATAGGGTAGGGAAAAGGAGTAAAGATAGCGGTAGGTATAGGGATAGGAATAGTGATTGGGATAGATCCATGCAGATAAATTTCTGGGCAGGATAAAGTCTGCCGGGCCCTCTAGTATATGCATAAAGTTCTTTCGCAGACAGTGATACACTGAGAGCGATCGTTGGTGAGAGAAATATAGAAAGAGAGACAGGCGGGGAGAAAGACCAAAAAGGCAGAGCGTTTACACATATTTGTGATAACTCCAGTAAAAGCCTTATATAACCGGCGCATTTTTTCGTCGGGTGTTTGTGAGCTGCTAACGGAAATACCAATTTATGAATTGTTTCTATTATTTATTTCTTAATATGTATGAAAGCTGCAGATGTGCCGGAATTCTAAACGTCCATTGGGATTGTGTCGGTGGCGTCAGTTATAATTTGATTTCATTACAGTTGCTACTTTTGGACAATTTAGGTGGATTTGAAAATTTGGCAAATCAGTTTTTGGATTGTAAAGGATTACAAATATATGTAAATGGGAAATAACATTGATAATAACTATGGAGCGATATAACTTTGAAGAGTTCAAGGGAGAGCTTCTTACTCTAATTGAGATGGGGCTACTTCAAAATTTTCATTAAAATGTTCAGGATCTATAGTTTTCATGTCTACGATACCTGCTAGGCCAGATCAATTTTCATGTAGCTTGAAATTTTTAGCCTACATTTGAAAATTTTCGGGAAAATAAATGTAATGAAAAATGTTTCGATTTTAAACTAAGAAGGTTTAACAATTAAAAATAAAATAAGAAATTGTGTAATTCAAAGGTTATTTAATTTACAACAAAACCGCTAATAAAATCAATGAATGGTTTTAAATTTAAGCAAGAATTGTTTAACCTTGGAGTCCCACAGATCTTAATCCTTACCCTGTGTATGCAAATAATTGAAAAAAAAAAATGCTTCACCAATGATGCACAGCTTTCTCAGACCTACAGTTTGTTATCTACTCATATGTAATCTGAAGATCCGAGCCAAGTGAAACCCCTACATTAAAGCAGCAAACTAGTAAGAAGATGTTGAAATGTACCTTTACAACAATAAAGAAAACATAGGGACTTAAATTAAAACAGATCTGTTAAGTACTGATAACTAACCACAATGATTACCAGTTTGGTTGATTATTATTTGGAAAATCCTACTAATGATTGATTACCCATTGCTTTCGGTTTTTATTGAATATTTTTAGAAAATAATAAAAAATAAAATATTATTAAATAAAATCAAAAACAATCAAAAAAAAAAAATCAAAAACAATCAAACAATTTATTTTGATTACTATTGATTTATTTTTGATTATTTTTGAATACTTTTGGTTACTTCTTGGTATTGGCAGAGATATATAAGCCCATAAATAACATTTTTTTTGATTTTTTTTTGCCAATTTTTTAATATTTTTTTATTTTTTTCCAGTCTTAATTAAATAGTAATTGCATACTTTTGAAAACAACTAAAATAATCATTATTGATTGAAAGAGACATCCAATCAATTGATTTCACAATTCTAATGGGACTTTGGCAGATCTGGTTTAAACCAATATATCTGTATATTCTAAATATTTTTTTTTTAATTTTTCACTAGAGCGCTTCGAAAGTTGAATTCAAGATATGAATTTTTGTCCATAAAACCAATAATGCTGGTTATAACTCATTTTCGTCCTATTTTGATTTTGGCTCGTATTGCTTATGTCCACAGATTTGTGTGTATGTAGTTGGACTATGTTCAACTCTACCATTTTATTTTCATATTATTCAAGCTTAAAAATGTGTTCGATTAAAAAAAAATGGAAAAGATAGCGGTATATATATTTCTTCAGCAATTACTATTTAATTGCCTTTTTGTGTAGCCACAATATGGTTTAATGCAAATATATAATGTAATACATATTTACAATCACACAGATTTGCTCGCATAGGAACATGTCTATATTGTTTTCCAGCCAATGTATTACAAGCAGCACAATGCCCGCCAGGTCACAACAATATGATACAATGGCTTGATTAACTCTGGAGGGGAAAAAAGATATGGGACAAAAAATATTTGCATTAGACCGTTTTATATATAATTGTTTGTTCCTTTTTTTCAGGCTCAAAACCATTCCCATAAATAGCATTCAAGCAATCCCGTTCAAAATCTCTGAATTCAAAAAGGACGACTAATTTTTGAATAGATTCCAGCAGATCTATTTGAGTATAATAAGCTGGCTTAAAAATTGCTGAAGTATGTATATTATAGTATCTATCTCGCTCCTAGATTTATTTGTTTTTCTAAAACCGCCTAATGTGCTTGTGAACACTCCAATATTAAAATAAATACAAGAAAATACCCTTTGAAACGAATTGCGTGCAGAGATGCAAGTATGCATGTCGCATTGTGTTTTGTTTGTAACACTTTAAAAGATATTGTTTCAATTTGTTACTCCCCGCGGCTGTACATGCTGCATGCAACATGGCTAATACATTTTATTGCATTTTACATTTCAAACTTGTTTAATTATGTTATTAAATGCATTGGCTACTCGAGGTATTTTTACCTTTTTTATACTCATAGCTCATATAAATTTTGTTCGCTTAAGGGAAGATCTAAGGGCATAAACGGATCGATATCTATTATATATATTCTGAAACTACTGAACCGACTACGATCACATAGTAAAAATAAAATAAAATAAAATAAAACAAAAAAAAAAAATAAAATAAAATAAAATAAAATAACAGGAAATAAAATAAAATAAAATAAAATAAAATAAAATAAAATAAAATAAAATAAAATAAAATGAAATAAAATGAAATAAAATAGAATAAAATAGAATAAAATAAAATAAAATAAAATAAAATAATAGAATATAAAATAAAATAAAATAACATAAAATAAAATAAAATAAAATAAAATAAAATAAAATAAAATAAAATAAAATAAAATAAAATAAAATGAAATAAAATAGAATAAAATAAAATAAAATAAAATAAAATAAAATAAAATAAAATAAAATAACATAAAATAAAATAAAATAAAATAAAATAAAATAAAATAAAATAAAATAAAATAGAATAAAAGAAAATAATAGAATATAAAATCAAATAAAATAAAATAAAATAAAATAAAATAAAATAAAATAAGATAAAATAAAATAAAATAAAATAAAATAATGTTAATCAAAATAAAATAAAGTAAATCAAAATAAAATAAAATTAAAGAGAAATAAGACAAGAATTAAATAAAATAGAACAACACAAAAGAAATAAAATAAAATAAAATAAACTTAGATAAATTAAAATAAAATAAAATGAGATAAATTAAAATAAAATAAAACGAAATAAAATAAAATAAAATTAAATTAAGTTAAATAAAATCAAATAAAATAAAATAAAATAAAATAAAATAAAATAAAATAAAATAAAATAAAATAAAATTATATAAAGGTAAATAACATAAAATAAAATAAAATAAAATAAAATAAAATAAAATAGATAAAATAAATAAAATAAAATAAAATAAAATAAAATAAAGTAAAATAAAATAAAAGAAATAAAATAAAATAAAATAAAATAAAATAAAATAAAATTAAAATAAATAGAATAAAAGAAAAGAAAATAAAAAATAACATAACATTAAATAAAATAAAATAAAACAAAATTCACTAAAATGAAAAAAATAAAATAAAATAATATAAAATAAAATAAAATAATTTATCGTAACATAAAATAAAATAAAACAAAATTAACTAAAATGAAATCAAATAAAACAAATTAATATAAAATAGCATAAAAAATAAAATAAAATAAAATAAAATAAAGCAAGCAACTAGTTAAAGAGAGAGGTTTGTGCTTAAAGTTCCCTGAAAGTCGCAATTACCATGCTGATACATCATTGCTACGTTACTACTTATTTCTCTTTTTAAATGCCCGTGGGTAGTGGCTCAACACTTTAAAGTCACAACAAGTCGTGGCAGCTACGTTTCAGCGACTATTTGTGAAAATTGCGTATGCACACATGTGAGAAATTCAGATTTTTTTGCAGTTCAAAATAACAGCTTAAACCTTAAACTTTAACCAAGTTTAGGGCAAATCAAAATGAACTCAAAACAAGAGGAAAAAAACACCGAAACCAACTTTTTAACTGGAAAAGTTTTGAAAAAATCGCATTTCATCGTTGTGGTGAGTCCCAAATGTTGATAGTTGTTAATGTGGTGCGTACTTTTAGTTGTGTTTTGATTTGAATATGTGAACTTGTTTTTACTCTTTGCCTTATTTGCATTGCAGCCACTGGCGGTTGAGTAGTGTAATTTGCGCATTTTGTGCGTTGGGGAGCTCTCTTTCACCAACAACCTGCAGCTGAATGCCAAAAAGTTCGAAGCCCAAGGCGGCAACTTTGCAGCTCTCTACTGTGTGTGGTACGCCAATTTCAAGTTTTTTCTTAAATTTAATTTTTGTTTAAAAAAGAACGCAAAATGTGTTTTGCTTTGTTAAATCAAAAACGAAACTCTTTCCCGGTTGTGAAATGCAAATGCAAAGTTTGTTGCTTAAATGCCAAACGTGAACTTTTCTTAATTCAAAGCATTCAAAATGCGGAACTTGAGCGAGTATTTTCATTTCCATTTCCGGAATTGTATTTCCGTATTTGCGTACTTTGATAACACACACACACCTGAACAATAAGCGGGGTTGGGGGGGGGGGCAACTATTGAAATAAATGAAATGTCTATAAACGTGTTGTTGATAATAAAGTGTGATAAAGTTGTAAGCTGCATGGAGTTGAGTGGCGGGGGAGGTTGTAAGCACCTTTTGTTAATGCCAACATCCGATTACTGCTTGCAAAGTGGCTGAATATTTTACACACAAATACAACAACACATTGAGTATTTACAACAAATGTGCAATACAAATATTTACAAGTTGCCTCAGGGCAAAGGATGCACAACTCAATATTTACTACCGTTATTTGTTGTATAAAATCAAAGTGAAAAAATCCATTTATAAAAGATATTTCAACAACTGCGGTGGTAAATATCTGGAAGAGGTGGAAGGGGCAAATGCGATTGATTGCACTACCCGTGAGCTCCTAAACTCAAAGATATGGACATCCAAGGAAAAGCATGACACTCAGAGAATTGCTTTTATTCTAGTTATTTTTTTACAAGCATTCCACAAAGCTTCTTGTTAACTCTTCACGTAACCATTTTCCGATCAGTAGAGGTTTTAAGCCATTGCAACGAAGTTATTTACTTGCTTGGTAGTGAAAATATTTGCTTATGGCTGTTGCAGCTTGAAGCTTCATTTCATTATGCATGAAATCGATATTAGTTTTATTGATTTTATTTTAAGATCTGGGCCCTTACTATGTTCTTATATTCGAAATCTGTTCTACTCGTAAAAAAAAAATCGATTCTAATATACATTGGTACTCTGCAGTTCGTTCGAATTTACTTGAGAAGATACTTGATAATAGTAGGCATCACTGTTTCACAAATTTCAAACGCAAAGCAAAATACAAAAACACATTGCGTGAAGACAGGGCTGCTGTGTACGTCGCATTAGCGTGTTGTCGCAGTTTCGAACGTAGGTTCTCGGACAATTTGTTTTTATTTTACTTTTTTTTACAGCAAATTTAATTTTTTTTTAACATTTATAAGTATTTCTAACCAAATTTTTTTTTAAATTTTCCCCAATTTTCTGCCTAACATTCTTCAACAATTTTCTGTGAACAGCGATTGCTTAACTTTTTCTGTCATAAATAGAGCCTTAGGGCCATTTTCACAGTCCACAGTTAACTATCGATTCACAATTTTAGCTATTTTGATAAGTATTTACGGCCAAAAACATAATGACAGCCTTATGAATTCTAACCTGAGGTTAGCTCACCAATGTTGTTAACTCAATTTGAAAAGTTAAAAGCTAGAGTTAACTGTGGAACGTAAGTTAACTCGCCACTGTGAAAATGTCCCTTATTGTTTTATTATAATCATGAGAAAATACATTTTTGTGGATATCCGTTTTGCTTAATTAATGTGGAATAGAATTTTCTAACTTTCGACCAATTTAGCATATGTTTTCCAAATAGTGAGTACCAAATTTTCTACAATCGAAAGGGGGATAAATCAAATCCGAGGGTACAGAATAGAACTCGAACGAAAAATGCGTTCTACTCGAAAATTCCTTATAGAGTACGAATCACTCGAAAGCGAACAAATTTTCTTTCGAATAGAATTACAAACTAACTTCGAGGTATTTTTCAAACTATAGGGCGTTTCATAGCTAAAGCACTCTGATGATTTAACTTTTTAAAAATTTGTGCAAAGTTTCAAATATCAATTTATATATCCGTTAAATGAGAAAAATATGCAGAAAAATGGAAATTGAAATAATATTATAATAATGATTAAAACATCCCCGTAAAAAATCGTGCGACTCATCTCTAAAGAGAGTGATCCGCGATCAATACCTTTATCTACAGTGGGCTAAAATTGATCCCAACTATTGCGTTACAGGGTTAGTGGGGATAGGTCGATTTTAATATGTGTAGCCTAAAGGTGTAGGTGTTGAAAGTAGACTCTTTCGACAATGCCCGTAGAGTAACAAAGTGAAACTTCAACCCTCATAAAGAGATCAAAACTGACAAGTTGCATCCTCCTTGCGACTCATCCCAGGTTCATCCTATGTATATTAATCGCTTTTTTTGCAGGGATGTCAATTCTGATCCAGAAATTCAATTTTATCAATTTTAATCCAGAAAACCGAAAATACAGTTTTCAGACCATCAAAATCTATGACAAAAAATATTTCAAAATATTTCGAACATTTTCCAAAACTTTTTTTTGAACTTTTTTTTTGAAAAATTTTCCATTTTTTTGAATTTTTTTTTTAAGTTTTCAAATTTTTTTTGGTTTTTTTAAGATTCTCACAAAGGTTAGAATGCAAATATGATTCTTAATTTAGAAATCTAATAGAAAAATATTGAAATTCAAGCGTTGCTGTATATATTTCTAAAATATATCAATTCTGAGTGTGCTATAGTTATGAAACGCACCATATAAAAAAAAGTTTTTCCATCCGTTTTTATGACATTCGCTGTCATCGCAAGCATACAAAAAAAAACGGTATGAAATATTAATCGATTCCTTTATTCAAGCCATGAAATTTATATCTATCTCGATTATATTAAATCGTTACAAACCCCGGTTATACAGATAATAGTATACAACATTATTTACTAGTACTGCGACTGAAAGAAAGTACAATTTAGGTTGGAACTGAACTTTAAATACCCAACTGCAAGTGTTGTGTAAAAGGAGATGCGTTCATTTATAGGCTTGTTATATTCTGGCACCGTTCATATTCTCTACTGGAGCAGTAATTTCTTAAACAAATTTTAAAATTATATAAGAGTTGTTAATCGGATAACAAAATCAACTCCCGTAACAATTTTTACATGTTATCGAAAAAGTTTCGACTTTTTTAAACAGCGACGTCTCTTTTTACCGAATAGTAGGCTGTGTGTCAATATCTTAATTTTTCGCTCAATTGATCCTATATACAGACACACGAACAGACATGGTTCATTCGACTTCTCTTTTAATGTTAGGAAGCTTGATGTATTTAAAATAAATATCCATCTCTCTGTGTAGCACAGCTGGGTATAAATTCCTACTAAGAAGTTCCCTTTACTTATTATTAATGCAGAAAACGTACATATGTTCATAGAGTTCTTGCAATAGCCGTCGCTGAAAAAATCCGTGCATAATCACGCTAGTGCATACATTTCAGATCAGTCAGTAATCACAATGCTGTCAAATGGCATGAGAGAAAATGTTGATGCAACTCAATTCAACTTTTAGCGTAATATGGAGGCCAGGGCCAGTAAACATGAGCTCCATTGAAGATACATGCTCTACTTAAACCAACAACAAAACATTATTTAGGTGGAATTTATTAGAGCTGGGAGTACTCTTTGTTTAGATTTGTGTGAAATAAACGAGAATATGGTAAATAAAATAGAATGGAACAAAATAAAAAAAAAATTTATTAAAAGAAAAAAAAAATTTAAAAAAAACAAAAAAAAAAATTAAATGAAAAAAAAAAAATTTATAAAATAAAATAAACTAAAACAAAATAAACCAAAACAAAATAAAATAAAGTAAAATAAAATGAAATAAAGTAAAATAAAATAAAATAAAATAAAATAAAATAAAATAAATTAAAATAGAACAAAATAAAATTCAATAAAATAAAGTAAATTAAAATAAAATTAAAATTAAATAAAAAAAAATTGAATAAAATAAAATAAAATGAAAAAGAAGTAAAATCAAATTAAATAAAAAAAAAAATGAAAAAAAAAAAATAAAATCAAATAATATAAAAATAATAAAATCAGATAAAATAAAATTAAATAAAATAAAACAAAAAAAATAAAATAATTTAAAATGAATTAAAATAAAATTATATAAAATCAAAAAAAGGTTAAATAAAATATTTTTAAATAAAATGAGATGAAATAAAACAAAATAAAATAAAAAAATTTATGATGAAATAAAGTAAAACAAAATAAAATAAAATAAAATAAATTAAAATATCACAAAATAAAATTCAGTCAAATAAAGTCAATTAAAATAAAATTAAATAAAAAAAAAATCAAACGAAAAAAAAATAAGATAAAATAATAAAATCAGATAAAATAAAATAAAATAAAATAAAATAAAATAAAATAAAATAAAATGAAAACAAATAAAATAAAATAAAATAAGGTAAAATAATTTAAAATGAACTAAAATAAAATTAAATTAAAGCAAATAAAATTAAATTAAATATTTTTAAATTAAATAAAATGAGATATAAAATAAAACAAAATAAAGTAAAAAAATTTAAAATGAAATAAAGTAAAATAAAATAAAATAAAATAAATTAAAATAAAATAAAATAAAATAAATTAAAGTAAATAAAATAAAATAAGATAACATAAGAAAAATAAAAAAGGATAGAGTAAAATAAAATAAAAACAAATAAAAAATGTTATAATAAAATAAAATAATTGAATGAAATAAAATTGAATTAAATAAAAAAATAAAAAAAATGAAATATAATGAAATAAACTAAAAAAAAGTTAAATGAAATGAAATAAAATAGAATGAAATAAAATAAACTAAAATAAAATAAAATAAGATAACATAAAAAAAAAATATAAAATTATATAATAAAATAAAATAAAAAAAATAAAAAATGATATAATAAAATACAATAATTGAATGAAATAAAATAAAATAAAATAAAACGAAATAAAATAAAATAAGATAAAAAAAAAAAAAAAAAAATAAAATAAAAAAAAATAAAATAAAATAAAATAAAATAAAATGAAATAAAATAAAATTAAGTAAAACAAAATAAAATAAAAAAAATATATAATAAAATAAAATAATTGAAAAGAATTTTATGAAGCATCGAAGTGACGAATAAAAAACGACAATTTTTTAATTCTTTTTGTTTAAAGGAGAAATTTAAAAAAGCAACAAATATGAAGAGGCTACAGTTGAAGTACACTTTCGAAAGCAGTCGCGATCTCTCCTGTTACCAATTTGTTCATATTTTACTATTTGAGAGAAGCCTTCTTGCCTGAGAAGCACACGTGTGGACTTTTGCTTCCTAATTGCCGTAACCTACCATCCGACTATGTCTGTTGGCTAATTTAATTTTCATTTGTTTAGTTTCTACCAACAAAGTACAAAGTTGTAAAACATTCAGCTTTCATGTAAACGTTGCATGTTGGATTTTGTTTTGGTAGATTATTTTTCTCCATTGAGGATAGTCATTTATCCTCATTTGCGATTTTCTTGGCACATGTTCTTACCAAATTTTGTCGCATTTGTAAGTTTATAATACATTTTTAAAATGGTTTTGCTCTTGTATCTCTCCACCACGAAGTGCCAATAAATAACTCCAACACTTCAGCGCCATATTTCAGATGCCAAATCAACCAAGCTAAGCGTGACTCAACCATCACAACAACACAAACTATGGATGCGCTATTGCGCCATTGCTAATAAACGACATTTTAAGTGAGTTGACATTTACGCCACGAGATTTTCATGAGTTGGTCGGAAGAATGGCAATAAAACATGACCTGTAGGAAAATTAGCTAGTTTTGTACGATATTTTATCAATAAATTTGAATTTGAAAAGTGAAAATATAAACATGTTAAACCTTGAAATTGGAGAGATAATTAAGTTTACATTAAAGTTTTGAATTTCGACTCCAACATGAAATGTTCTCGAAAATATTTTCCGAATCTTCGAAAAATTGTGCCATTGTAATTGTTGCGTTAAGTTCCTTAAAATTCAAATAATCAGAAGATTTGTGTTAGTGAAGATTTTGAAATTATAAAAATAGTTTTTTCGCTCACTGCAGTGCTAGTTCTGAAGAAGAAATTTTATACACAAGGCATCGATTTCTCTACAGAGTTGTATTAGGGCTGTTACGCAGCGTTAGCAACGTCGGTTGCTCTTCTCAAATATCGGAACTTCGAATTGATTTAGACTTATGATTCCAATTTCGGTTCGCCTTGTTTGGAAAAGGAATTATAACGGATGTCGAACAGTAACCCACCTTGGATTGAAAATTTTTGACAGTTGTGAGGTGAGTTTAATTTAACGTTATATCGAAGTAGTACCAGAGAATTTACCAATTTTACCACAACAAAAGTTATCTCACCACAGTATTTTGCCGTACCAAACCATACCAAACAGTCTAGGATGAATTCTTAATGATTCGTGTCAGAGCTCTTTGGAGGGCGAGTAAGTTTTTTGAGTTAATTTTTATTTTATAATTTATATTATATTATATTATTGGTTTAGAGAGGAAAAGGGGGTGCGCGGGGCACATGTTGAGTATAGGGAGCCCTTTTCTAATATTTATTTAATTATTATTTTATTTATTTAAATTATTTGTTCCATATAGAACGGGGTGCGGCGCACATGTTACACCTTGTATTTATTAATTGGGGGCGAGCACTGTTGGCTCTGAGGCATTGCGGGGGATTGGCTTTCTCATTCTCGTTGTGAAAAACCCCGCTTTGGGATTACAGAACATAAACTATATCTTTGGGATATTTCATAAGCTGCTTGCGAATTACAAGAGAGTGCAGCGCAAATAAAATAGACGAAATAAATAGTTATAGCTTATGTCGCTTAAACATTTATAGGGGCAATCGACTAATACTAGTTTTGATTTCTTTATATAGGTTGAACTGCCCCATTTGGTTTGAACATGTGTTATGGGGAGATCGATTGTTCCCATTTATACCCGAACGGGTACTGTCGGACGGATTCCACTTTGTTTTCCTACAAGTACGTTAGTTGAAATCTACTTTCTGCTCCTATAAGTATGCTACACAAACTAAAATTTACGTATAGAGACTTTACCCGTAAAGGGCTAGTCAAGATAATTTATAGCCAACTTTAGTTCCACTCTGTTTAGAGCTTGGGCTCACCGTTTCTTGCAGTTTACTTTGGCTCTGGCCAATTATTCTACAGCATAGTTTCAATTGAATTCGAAATCAACTAAACCTCAAGGAGGTGGGACTCCCGTTCCACTATGAGCCGTTGAGCTCAATAATTTTGACGCCCTCGGATTTTGCTAGAGTTTCTATTGTGCTACGGCAGTGCGCTGGACAATCACACAACAGGTAATCCACCCAGTCTTCTAACCTGGGAGAATGGCAGTTGCGGTACGAGGTATTGGGATGCAGATTCATCCCTGCCGCATGCACAACAATAGCGAAATGCGCAGCTAGCAACGCAACTAATCTGAATAAGTCCTTTCTATTCCTCTTTAGAATGGTTAAAGATCATGCTTTAATGAAGGAGTGCCACTGACTCCCCGACATTTTACAGTACTGAAAACGCTTGCTAGCCTCGCTGTGGGAGTGCTGAGATATCAGAAACCGATCAACACCGCGTCATCTCATACGTCTTCTTGTTTCGCTGGACGTTACGATAACCTGGCACCCATATTTGACATTGACTCGCCAAATTCGTCAGGGTCCAAACACTGACCAAAGATGTTATCATTGTGGACCCGGAAGCTCGAAGAGCCTTCTAACTGTCGAAAAAAAATCGGGGAAAACAGTCATCGCCTACATGACTCCTGGATAGCGCAGCTCTCGGATTGAAACATACTAGCTGAGTGCGGAAGACGCATATATTAGGCAGGGAGTGTTGCAAATACTCTCGGCCCTACTCCACAGGACATTTTGGATCCATGCATGAAAACTGAAATGTCGAATTTCCGTATAAATTTCAACTCTTGTCAATCCTTCCTCGAAAGGAAGAGATTATAAAAATTTATTTGATGCAATATTCTTCCTCTGCTTAGATGGAGGTGTATCCCCTTTGACTTCCTACTTCGCTTAACACTCCGAATTCGATAAAGCAAAATTCTAATTTCTATTTTGGTTCCAGTGAACGCACTTCCGTAACATCCCTAGCTTAAGCTCATATATTCACGTATGTGTGACAACGCATTAAAAACCAACATCTGCCGCGGACAGGCGACGTCAAGAAGCTGACAAGCTCTATTCAAACTCCTTCAACTTAAAGAGTAGACATGCCGATGGTTAGTTCATGTGCCAAATGCCACCACACGAACGTGGCTGTTGCATGCACATTCGTGTTTCGCCATGCACTTTTAATATCCAACATTTAGTGTTTAGGAAAATGAAGCGTAGCGCATAATTGAATAAAGGATGTGTGATAAAATGATAAAGGGAAAGAGAAGGAGCACACGTAGAAAGGACGGAAGGAAGGACGGAAGGAAATTGTTGTTTTGAAGGCAAGCTGTCACTCGGTGGCAATCAACTTAGCAGCCAACATTACGATAAAGTGTTCAATTTTTTACGTTGAATAATTTATCTGATACGAATATGGTGACAGTGTAAGTGAGAGAGAGAGAGAGAGAGTGCGAGTCTCGAATGCATGGCATATTGTCGTTAAATTTGTGGCGCATAGGCAGCTGGTAGCAAATAGTCAGCGAGGCTTGGCTCACAGTCTTTTGACTGCAGAGCAAACTTGTTTGTGTGTTTTTGCCACTTTCGTAATTTTGTTTTGGGTAAACACCATAAAAGCGCAAAATGCATGCTGACAGTACAAAGGCAGTTAGGTGAAAAACAAATACAAAAACGCACACACATACACTCATGTGTGAGCATATGTGCATTCATTGGCAGTAAAATGTACCTTTTACAATTCTATTTAAGGCAGAAGCTTTTCATGTGGCACCACAGAGGCATAAAATGAAATTTCCAAAAGAGTTGAATATTTAAGTTTTATGTGGCGTTGAGTGAATAGAAGAACGAGAATTTATTGCTTAAGAGCACACACTTCTAGTAAGCTTAGACCAAACAAATGATGCACTTGCGTAATGTAAAGGATGTGGGAGAAATATGGCGATAATTGGCTTGGCAAGAATATAACACTTTTTCAGTTGATAATTAAATGATTTGTTTAAAGTAAAAAAGCAAATTCAACGAGAGCTAAGAATCTGGTATGACTCGTCTGATCTTGAATTTAGTTGCTGAATTCAATAATATGACTCCAAAGTGATAAAATAAGAAGCCCATTTAGATTTAAAAGCCTGAGAAGCTGACTGACAGAAATAATGCCAGAAAATTTTAACAAGAGGTTTAGCGGTTGACGGAAGGTTTCAACAACGTGGCATGTTCCTACAGGGACAGAAATGGAGAGTTTGTACAGAGTGTATTTATATCATGGAGGGGATAGTTCTCCTCATTGCTAAACAGCGAATGAACCCGAACTGATGACTCAAAAAAATCCTAACAGCCGGACTATGATGTAGTAAGCATGTAAATATTACGGATTAAAAGTAACAAGGCGCCAAGCAAAGAGTTCGATGCAAAGTATGGTCAGACTAGTGCCCCGAGTGTGCTCTCACCTATCTCAAATCTAACCATCTAACTCGTAATCATGTTGTGTAAAAGAAGAGAGAAATAAAGTAAAACCCATCTTAGACAAGCAGTCTAACTCCGATCAGATCGCCACATTCCGTCTAATAGCAGAGAAGAGAAGTGGGAGGCGCACCTTAGGTCGTGCAACATCTCTGCTGGTGTTCACAAATTATGGTCCACCGTCAAATTATAGTCAAACTCGACTAAGCCTAATGACAAAATATCCATCGTCTTCGGCGAAAAGCTTGTTTCGAAATCGAGGTTATGCGCGAGTGCCTTTTGCCGGCAATACAGGGTGCCTGATGAATTTTGCTACATTAAGAAACTCAAATAATTGTTTTTTCAGTGTATGGAATTTATTTTTCTTTCATTCATGTTAAAGCTCATTAAATTTTATTAAATATAGCTTAATTAGTTTTAAAATTAATGGAATTTAAATGCCCCCCTGCTCGTCGATGCATGTGCGGCATCTTACCAAAAAGTTGTTCATTACTGCTTGGAGAGTTGAGACAGGAATAGCCGCAATTGTTTCTCGAATGGATTGCCTTAGTTCAATCAAATTGGTTGGTTGATTGTTGGTTTTGCTTTGAAGACTTCCTGTTTGCAATAACCCCACAAGAAAAAGTCAGGTGCAGTAAGGTCAGGCGACCTGGGTGGCCAACGGAATGTGGAAATTCTGGATATCAGCTTAATGGGAAATTTTCGTCGCAATTCTGTCATAACAGGTTGGGCTATATGAGGAGCTGCACCATCTTGCTGAAACCACACAGAGTTGAAAGAAATTCTCATTCGGCGTAATTCTGGATAGAAAAACTCTCTCAACATGCTCAAGTAACGGTCTCCAGTAACCGTAACGGTGTGACCGTTTTCTTCGAAGAAGTAGGGCCCGACAATGCAGCGTGATGAAACTGCACACCACACTGTGACACGAAGTGGATGCAATTCCATCTCATGGAGTATCTGTGGGTTGGAAGCACTCCATATTCGACAATTTTGTTTGTTTATGTTGCCGTTTAAATCGCAATGGGCCTAGTCAGACATGAAAAGACAGTTCAACATGTTTCCATCCTCTTCCACCATTTGAAGCATCTTCTTGCAAAATTCCAAGCAAATCGGCAAGTCTGCAGCGTTCAGTTTGTTGGCCATTTGAATTTTATATGGGAATAAGTCCAAATCTTTGTGCATAATTGACTGTAATGACTGTCTGCTTACACCCATTTGAGCAGATAAGCTTCTTGTCGAAACACGTGGATTGTTTTGTATGGCAGCAGCTACAGCAGCGATTGTTTCCTCCGTTCGAACTGAAGGGTTTCGATGGTAAGGTCTTCTGTTGACTGTCCCATGCTCGGCAAAATTGTTTACAAGTCTTATTATGGTCCATCTGCTCGGAGGATTGCCGCCAAACGTGCGCCTATACTCTCTTCGAACCGAAACTACGGACTCCAGTGCGTGATAGCGGCGGACAATCCAAATTCTTGTTTCAGTGTCCCAGTTATCCATTTTTGTTAAATGTAAAAGTCAATCTGCAAAATAAAAAAAAAATTTACCAGATTCATTAAATAGAAAAAAAGTTATTTAATTTTTTTTTGGTAGCGGCTTTCATCAGCCACCCTGTATGTATTTGCATCCTCAGAAATTAGACACGCCACCAGGGAAACACTCAAAAAAAAAAATTGTCAAGCGCCAATTGCCATCACTACCTTAGAGGTTGAGGTGACCAAACAGAAGTCGAAAGGCTCCAAATCAATAGGCTCAGATGGAATATTCGTGCTGATGTTAAAACATCTCGTAGATAAGGGGGAAATATGCTTAGCATATGTCTTCAACCTGTCCATGACCACCTGCGTCATACCTGAAAAATGGAAAAAGGCAAAGGTGGTCCCACTAGGAAAACCTGCGAAACTAGCTAACGTAGGTGAGTCATATCGGCCGATATCCCTCCTCTTGCCAGTAGTGAAGACATTGGATGCGGTCTGACTACTTTATTACACCGCTAACATTCGGTTTGTCGAACATCAGCATGGATTCCGAAAAACGCATAGTACGCCCACGCCGCTCAATGCCATAAGCGCTCAGATAATAGTCGGTCTCAACAAAAACGCCCCAGCGGCAGTACTGTGTTGGCGGCGCCTGACCTGTCGGAAGCCTTCGACACGGTCAACCATGCGCAACTTATTAACGACCAAGGGTTACCACAGGGTGGTGTCATATTCCCGTTCTTGTTTCATTATTACATATCAAGGCTCCCCTCCCCACCAGTAGGTGTCTCGATCGCCTCTACGCCCATGATTGCGCGATCTTGGCTAATGGCCCTTTCGTAAATGAGCTGTGTTCAAGAATGAACTCTTAACTTCCGTACTTGTCCGGTCTTTTCGCTGGCAAAATTTGGTACTGTCACTGACTAAATTTAAGGTCACCCTATTTAGGATGTGGACAACGCAGTTAAACATGGAATTAGACAAAAAAAGTTGGTTTGATTACTTTTGATTATTTTTGATTATTTTGGATTTTTTTTAGGTATTTCTGATGTGTATATTTATGGGCTTCTACAACAATACTAAAAAAAATCTAAAATAATCCAAAGTTATCAAAACCTTTTTTTATACCCAGCGTGTACTAGTACACTGAGTATTATAGGTTTGGTCATATAGCGGTGGTTTTTAACGGTACAAAATAATAGAGATAGATATAGTTCCATGTATCAAAGTTCTTAGAATGAACAGAGGAATTCATTAAGACATGTCCGTCCGTCCGTGGACACAATAACTTGAGTAAAAATTGAGATATTTGAATGCAATTTTTTCACACAGGTTGCTTTCCGGCCAAGGTAGGTTGTTATTTGAAATAGGGGAAATTGAACCATAACCCCTTTTTTCGATATCGAAAATTTCGAAAAACGTATAAAATAGGTTAATTCAACAATAAAAGGATCTACACTGATGAAATTTGCTAGATTTATTAATTTGTTTGTCCCATTGAAGATTCCATCAAATTTTTCAAAAAGGGGTGTGGTAACGCCCATATATAAATGAAGAAATTTTAAAATTTTGACTCTTAATAACTTCCCTTTTACGCTAGTATAACGCAATTTCGTAGGAGGCATACTATTGTTGTGATAAATGCACCCATAGAAAATAAGCGACATCGCTTTTCGACCAAGCCTACTTTTTCATAAAAGTTATATGAAAAGAAGGTAGAAATATTGAACTGCCCATATCGAATTACCTGATACAGGTATAATAATATAATTTGATACTTACATAATTTTCTGATTCTTTATATGATTTTTACAAACATTTTGGAATGTGGGAATGGCACCGCCCACTTATAAGTCGAGCAAATTTCAAATTCGACTGTTAAGAACTTCACAACGGTGTCAGATAGAGCTACGAAACTGAATACGAGGTATATTATAGACATGACGCGCCCACGAAAAAAAGCAAAATCGGTGGACGACCGCGCCCACTTTTGGACCAAAGTTTTCTAAAAGAGAGTTAGGAAAGCGGAACATGCCATATCTCATTCACTTATGCAGATAGAATGCTAGAATTTCGTAGTTACAATGACCTGATGATCTTATTAATGATTTTTTTAAAATTTTGGAAAATGGGCGTGGTACCGCCCTCATATAAATGAACAAAATGTAAAATTTCAGCTATTATTAACTTCAGAACTGTGTTAAATAAAATTACGAAACATGATACGAGGTATACTATCTATGCTTTTCAAAACTATATATAGCTTATGCTGGAACCAGTGAATCCATGAATCTAATGCTCAAATTTTATAAAGATCGGTTAAGTACCTTGGACGCCTATACAAGATTAAAACTTTATATAGAATGGGGGCGTGGCACCGCCTACTTTTCCAGAATTATATATAGATTATACTGTAACTGATCCCAAGAATCTACTATGGAAATTTCCTAAAGATTAAATGATGATTTTTTTTGATTATTTTTTTAATTAATTGGAAAATAATCATTAAAAATTGAAAGTAATTAGTAATCAATCATTAAATGAATTCTCGAGAAAATAATTAATCAAAGTAATTATTATTTAACCGGTCTGTTTTTATGTTAGTAATACAAATTTAGAATTTCAGCGAAATCGAAACATCGGATAAAAGCGATTTTTTTCGCGCGCCACCTATCTGAATTTTTTCCCTTTCAATTACATTTTAATCACGACGTGAACAATGGTGAAAACCTCAAGACCTGCAAAGGGAAGTTGGTTTAAAATCGAATGCAATAATCGGAGCAATGCTACCTAATATAAAAATTTTAAAAATTAACCAGAAGATAGAGATTTTAAGAAACGCTCTCTCAGTCGAATCGACAATGATTAGTATTTCACCTTGCAATCACACTTTATCACTTGAGTCTTTGAATGTCTGAAGTTGAATGAAGTTTTCACCAACTGCACTTTCAACTACTAAAAATTGCTCATTAGCAACAAACAATAAGCAACAAACAAGGAAATGTGCAAGCGACGTGCTGCAACAACAACCGACAGACAAATGCAGTTAAGGAAGCAAACCATACAAACGTAGCCAATTCAAAGTGTAAATCAAATAAGTGAAATGCACACCAAAGTTGGTTAAAAGTAATAGCAGCAACAACAATTCTTTACAATTAATTTGGATTCTTATGACCAAACGAAAAATGGTTGCCACATTGAAAGAGAAGACAATCAGAAACTGCAGCCCCACAAAGCAAGTCGTTAGCTCATTTCACCTAAAGCCGCAACTTTCTGAACTTTTCCAATAAAATTGAACAAAGCCTGAAGTATGGCATACAAACTGTATGCCACTGAAGTATTGAAAGTTTGCTAAGCCAATGAGTAGGAGAACTCTAACAATTGGCTTTGAATTCATTTATTGCTTGCATACAATTGCTCTATGTTAAGTTGAGGTCGTAAACTGTGGTCAAATGCGATTTAGCGGTCAGTTTAATATTTAAGTATGTAAACGCCAATGCCACAAGTAGCGTCAGAGCCTGGGGTAGGCATAATCTAAACATTGGACGTATGTAAACAATGGCGCTGTGAAGGCAGCTGTGCTTCTCACATTTACACTTAAGCATAGCTAAGTTTCGGGAGAAGGCAATTGAATGTGCATATCCCAGTAAGCAAAGTTGTATATGTTCAAGAAAGTGATAAGCACATGTACGGTGTCCAAGAGCTTTGCTTTAAAAGCTGTCATTTCTTGCATTTCCAGGAAGGATATGTGCACCTAGCTTTAGTGATGAAGTATTAAAACTTGGTTCATGAATATTCAGAATCTTAAAAATCCCTGAAGATGTGTGGAATTGCTTTAGGAGGCATGTTAGCCCCACATAGAGCCCCCCTCGCCAAAATAAGTTTTCAATTATTCATGACTCTCTATTTCGCTTAGATTAATTAAATTTAGTCATGGACGTCAAAACATTCCGATGAACTCTATGAAATTTTTATAACTGTTTCATTCTATTCTAGAAGAATGATGAACTCACTATATTCTTGCAACTGTTTATTATACCTATATATCGATATCCCACATATGAGTGGAAGATAGCGGTGGAGAGGAAAATGTAATGAAAGGAAAATGAGAGTGAAAGACGGAAAGAAAAGCGAGAGGAAGTGTGAAAGGGTGAGAAAGAAGGCAAAAAGAAAAGCAAAGGCAACAGTAAAGAGAAAGGAATAGGTAAACAAAAGAGAATCTAACAAGCAAATTAATGGAAGAAGTGAAGGTAAATGAAAAGGGCTTTTGAAGGCGAGTAGCTTATTAAGGTTAATTCTATTCAGACCTGTTAGTAATGATTAATAATCATAATGATTACCGGTTCGATCGATTATTTTTTGGGAAAGCATATTAATGATTAACCATTGTTTTTCCAAAAACAATCATGATTTTTTATGATTTTAAAAATCAAAAAAAAAAATCAAAACAATCAAAAAAATTGCCTTTTGATTTTTTTATTTTTTAAATTTTTGTTTATAATTTTTAATATTTTTTTTTTGATTTATTTCGAACTGTAATCAATTAGTAATTGCGGATTTCTGAAAACTATTAAAACAATCATGAATGATGGAAAAAGCTATTCAATCAATTGATTACTCAATCGTAATGATAGTTTTACGGTCTGATGCTGATATATGATTCAATAAGTTCCTCGTTGACTAAAACGAAGGGTGCGGAGCAGATGCTGCACAAAATACAACCGTTGAGGAATATTAAGTTATATATTTGGTTATTTAAATTATAATTTTGTATTTTATTTAAGCGTATATTTATAAAAAATGGAGGGTTTAAAACACTATTACAACTTTTTATATTCATGAGGGCGAGCACTTGTGGCGCTAGGGTATTGCCGACGGATTAGCCTCCTTAGTTCGCCCACCTTTCGAGATGACAAAAATAAACTATGCCTTTGGAATTTTTTATAAGCGGAGTGCGAATTACAAGAGCACCAAATAAATAAATGAAAAATGACCATATGTTATGAAGCCTAAACAGCAAGCGTAAAGGGAAAGGCGAATCATATAAAGTAAGGAAAAGCAAATGGAAAGACAATGAGAGAGGGAGAAGAACATGTAAATAAAGGTGAAAAAGCATAATCAAGCAGAAGAAGGTGAAACATCTGACTAAGAAAACGAAGCATGGGGGATGGTGGAACATTTTCGATACAAGATGAAGCCAACTTTGGGGAGAAAATAATCAATAACCAACAAACAAAAGAAAATTAAGTAAATCTTATAACTTCAAACAAGCTATGCTTGAGTATTTATATCAGACCTGTTAAATTTGATTAGTAATTAGTAATCAATAAATTAGACGGCTTTTTTAATTGGTAATGATTATTTTAATTGTTTTCTAACAATAGGCAATTATTAGTTGATTACGATTAGAAAAAATCAAAAAACAATCATACTTTTTTTACGGTTATTAAAAAAAATCAAAAACAATCAAAAAAATCAAAAATAATTAGCAGTAATCAAAACAATGTTTTTGATTGTTTTTGATTTTTTTAATAATCGTAAAAAATTTATATTTTTTTTGGACTTTTTTATTTAATTGGAAGATAATCATTAAAAATTGAAAGTAATGGTTATCAATCATTGAAGGGATACTCAAGAAAATAATTAATCAAACCGGTAATTATTACGTTTAGTAATCATTGTTTAGCAGGTCTGATTTACATAAACTATCTGCACGAGCGGCCGCCGTTGCCTACCACACCGAAGAGTCCTGGGACAGGTAAGATCAAGAAAAACTTGGTCGGCTCTCGTCAGTGGTTTGGCAAACTCTCCGAGTGTACTTCTGCCATGGAAGGCTTCTCAGCAAAAAGTTGCTGTTCGGAGACTGTAGGCCCCGCCAATTTGTAGCAAAAATTAGAAACAGCATACCACAAACTGGTAGAGAAGCTCGGCCTAAATCTCCTCGTAGGTATATAGCGTCAACTTTTATTTTTTCTTTCTGCTTAGGGGCTGCCACTGAGTATGTTTTTACAAGGTTTTTTTGAAATTAAATGAGAATATAGGTATCGAACGAAAGGTATTTTAAGTCGAATTTCCACAAAAATATTTCGAAAAGGATTTTGTGGCAACCATAGCATAATCTGCGATTTACAATGCGCTTAAAAATGCTACGGCTGCAAATCTGCCACTATCACGAAAACAACTGCACCTTTTTAGTTAAACTTTCATAAATAGGTAATAAGCTACATTTCCAGTTCTCCGACTAAAATGCTGCCACTTAAGATTTTTTTCAGCTTTGCCACCTATGTGAATTTAACTAAACTGAAATATGCCAATTTTGGTGCCGAATGAAAAGTATTTTAAGTCGCATTTCAACAAAAAAATTTCAAGGTACTGTCAAAACTCAGGGTTGCCACCTAATAATATTATAACTATTTTCTTTGCAATATGCTATATTTCAAGCTCCCTTACTTAAATGTTCCCGCCTACAATTTCCTTCATTGCTAGTTAAATGGACTTTTGTTTTTACTTAAGATCGCCCAGTAGATAAAATTCAACTACAAAACTTTATTTTATTTTAATTATAGGCTATTTCTTTCATTTCCCTCTTTCCCTTCCTTTCTTTGATGTTCCTTTCCTCTAATATGTTTTCGTTTTCTTTGATTTCTTTTTCTCTCTACAGTTTGTATTTTTAATAAATTTTTTTTTATGTTTGACTTTCGTTTCCTTCCCTTTACTTCCTTTTAATAAATTTTATTTTATTTTATTTTATTTTATTTTATTTTGTTTTATTTTATTTTATTTTATTTTATTTTATTTTATTTTATTTCGATTGATACAAACCCAACCCAAATACAAAAATAAAACTAACTCCGGTGTTGAATACTCTTTATGAATAATCAATTATTTTGTTTTTGTAAACAATGTTTTTATTATTAATGACGTTTACATATTTGCTCATATTTTAAATTGCCTGTTCAAGTTCTCCAAAAAAGCCACTATTCGTGCTCTCAGAAGAGCTGTTGACACTGGGCATCGTAGCCAGTGATCAATGCAATAACAACTACTAAAGCAAAAATGCATGACACGTTTACTCACACAATAACGGCTCTATAGTGTGAATACATGTTTGGCATTTGTAGTGGTGCCGTTTTCAAACTGATTTTTCTATATTATAAATAATAAAAAAAATTTTTTTTTTGATTGACTGCACTCCTGCTTGGATATACCTATTGATACATACATAATTGTTTACAGCTTACATATATTGTTTGGCCGTAAAGCGGGGCAAAATTGCTCAACTTGACAACCATAATGGAGGTGTTTATGTCGTGTTTGCTGGGACACGTTCTCCTACTTGTACGGCCCAGAAGACATTTGTGTGGGTATAAACGATTACGCGTAAATGTGTATGTATGTGCATATGATAGTTTCAAATCGTTAATTTATAGCAGTTAGATAAACACTTGAATCTGACAAATAGCAAACACACACTCACTCGCAATGGGTGCATGTATCTTTAGACATACACGATAGGCCCATGGTTCCTATATTTTAAGTGTGTACATATGTAAGTGCATCGGACGTTAGCTAAACTTGTAATACTCAAAAATATTTGAATCAATTGTTAATCATTAAATTTATTGTAGTTAGTTCATATTATACTGTATGATTTACTTGGAGTGAGAAAAACAGTGACTTCTACATGAAATTGAATAATAAATTTGACACTACTACACGGTTAGAAATTTGAAGTAAAATTTAAAATTTTTTGTACTATGGGCGGCTTTCGAGCGAATCATTACAAAAATCATAACATTTCAACTAATGAAGATATTTTAAAGATTTAAACTGCACCTGAGAGATAATTATTGAAGCTTTTAATAATCGAAAACACAGCGTGCCCTAACAACAAAAAATTTAGAAAAAATGCAAAAACTAATTTTTTTTAATAAAAACTAAGAGGAAAAAAATTAAATTTGGCAAATACATTAGTGTAGAATAGAGATAGTAAACAAATTTAAAAAGCGGTTTTTTGTAATATTTTTAGATAACAATTATGTGGTGTGTTTGAGTTGAAAAAATGTGTTGAAAGACCCGTTATATAGGCAATATATACGATAATATACTTGAAGTAATGTTACAAGTGGACTTTATCGATTATTTTTAAAATTGTTATCGATTATTGGCTAATAACATTTTTATATTCATGTACATGCACGTTAGGAAGGGATGCAACAAAAATATTTCAAAATCAGAGTTTTTATTTAAATAATATAATTATAATAAAGTAGTGGGTCACTTTGGCCACGGTATGCTTTTTAGGGTTAAAAGATTAAATAAACAAATCTAACCAGCGATATTTTGTGATATTTTTAGAGTAACATTATGTGATGTGATTGGCATTGTGCGAGTATTTAAGCAAAAACCTACATAAACTAATGATTTTGATGAAGGGGCGTGGCACTGAGCACTTATGAAGAAAGGTTGTGTCTTAGTAGCAACGTAATTAATCTCTACCAAACTCGATTGACGTATTGCTGTTTTAAAATGTATTAATTTAAGTATTCATGAAACGAGCTCAAGGCCAAGAATAATAATAAAAAAAAGTTTAATAATTTAATAAAACTTAAATGTTTATGCTTTGGTATGATATATATACAGGGTGCTATAATAACAGAGTGCTTCAAAATTGATAGTAAAAGTTAACATATTTTTAAAAATTCAAAAACTATATATTTTTTTTACACATTTTTACTTATTTTTCGATCAGTGTTAGAGAAAGCGCCTGAAATTAGTATTTTCAAAAAAACAGATGTATCCGCCAATTTTTACAAAAAAAAAAAAATCAATTTTTTTTGTTTCAACTTGAAATTAAATTATCTTTTGGTGCATTACAAGAAAGCTCTAACCGTCGGCTTTCTTTACAGACAAAACAATTTTAAATACAACGAAAAAGAACAAAAAATAAAAATTTTTTTCAGTGTTAAAAATTCGTCAACTTCGTATGTCTTTACCTCCTAAACTAAAATTTTGTGTTGAATAAGAGTTATATATTCGTAATCTTTGGAAAATACTCTATTAGACACATGTATCAGGTTTTTCCTATGCTTTCATTAAATTTTTGATTTCTTTTATGGCAGAGGCGCATATTGCGACGTAGCTCTAATCAGTGAGCTCAATGACTTAGATTTTAAACTGTATATTGCATGTGTATTGGAAGAGTTTAAACTCTTTATTCTGTTAGGTTTCAAATCTAAACAGAACGAAACTAAGAGCCGGAGTATTTCTTTGTAAGATTGAGATTGATTAAGCTCTAATTTTTTACCGTGTATGAATTAATGTTATGTAATTGAATTGGCAACTGCTTTTGATAGTTGTTTAAGTTTCAGTATTATCAAGGAATTCAAATCAGTCAAAAAGGCGGCAAAATATATTAAATTGGCGCTGTTGCGCGGGTGTCAAATCATGTAGTTAAGAGCTTCTAAAACTTTGGCTTATCAAAACTTTTTTTTAATAACCATATAAGCGACATTATTGCCTCAAAACATTTCAACAACAGCCAGTGTACTAGAATGACCGCGGTTTTTTGTTAGACGGGCAGTGCGCCCCTGTCCAATTCGTCACGCTCCACCCTGAAATTGTCATTCTCGGAGCCATTTGTTATTGGGCTGCTATGTTGTCTCCTGTTGGGAGCGAATATAGAACCACGGTCCGTACCAAAAGACTGTATCTGCTGTAGGACATACACTAGGATTGGCGAACTTCACCGCCTCCTCTTTTCTTCCAGTACGCACTTTATTCAGTACCACCATCTCCTTTTGTCTTTCACAATGTTAACTGTTTGTTCGCGAGGATTATGTACCTCTGCGGCATCGGTCAAGTGCAAAAGCTGAATTGGCCTATGTCACGTTCTTATGTGCTCTGGGCTTTCCGCAGCTTTCTACGCCAGACAATATGACCTCACCTTCAAATATCCGAAGTTCATCGCCTCTTAGACTGTCAAACAGCTTGACCCTCAGACACTAGGCAGCAGACGCATCCGTTCTATACCCCTAGTATGAGCATCACCGTCTCCTAGGTTAAAGAAGCCTCAATGAAGGCCAAGCTCAAAATCAATTGTACTCGACGGCTTTGTCAGGAAGATGTTGAAACACCTTGACCACTAGGGATAGAGCTATATAGTAGCTGCTTTTAAACTTTTGCTAACTACCTAAGTCGGCTCTGAAATATGGAAACAGGGGAGAGTGGTACACCCTGAAAAGCTGGCAAGCCGGCGAATCCGAGAAAATCATATTGTGCGATGTATCTCCTGTCGCCGGTTGCCAAGTTTCTGGAGACTACACTGCTCCCCTACTACATTGCAAATCTGCACTTGGCCAACTATCAAACTGGCGTCCAAAAACATCAGAGCACAACAACCGCTCTCAAACCCATAAATATTCGAATAAGCAATCGTTTGAACACGCACTTCTCAAATCACAGGACGGTGCTCGTGGCACTGGACCTATCAAAAGCCTCTGATACCGTCAACCATACTTTTGCAAGACCTGGAATGGTGCTCGCTGTGTTTAACTTCTACATATCCAGGCTTCCCCCTCCACCCAAGGTATTCTCTCTAGTCTCCTACGATGAGGATCAATAATTATCTTCACGACCTTTCCAGCTTCTTCACCGAGCGACATGGTATGCGCAGATGAAGTGACTCTACCTACTGTCAACCACCCTTAAATCTTGGGTATGACAACTGCCTTACCTTCGACAACCATTCGCAACAAGATTCTCAAGCACTTGTGGAAAAGAAAAAGAAACGTAGTTTGCTATGATCGCTGACACCAAGTGGAGCAAACTGCAAGTCTGCCCATACACCACTATCATAACTGATACGGGATCGCCATAAACCTAGTCACCCAAACCCACATCTATTGGATGAAGATACGCCACTTAGGGACATAAGCAAGTATCCCCGTAAGCACTATGATAACATGCGGCATCACATTACCCAGCCATTTGATCTTCGTAACCACAAGCGGGCTCTAAGCGCAAGAAAGTGTTCCTGTTTAGTCCTCTTTCCAAAACTTATGTGACCTACTTATGCTGTTTGGCAGTGACACCGAATTAATATTTGCTTAATGTTGTCGGATGTAGTCACAGAAAATAAATTAGTTTATTTGAGCAGTCTGTTTGCAAACGTACCTTGAAATGGTCAGCCATAATGCCTTTGAGAAATCTTCTTATGCATGTATGTATGTGTGTATATGATTGGTGCTCTGCCAAAAAGATATTTAACATTTTCTCACATATCTTTTCAACTGACGCATATCGTTGTTATGAAAATGTGTGCGAATGAACCAAATGTTCTTAAGCAAAATCAAATGAAATTTGCTTACTAAAAAGTAAATAAAGAAAAAGTAAGGAAACAAGTAGTAACCCTGCAGGACATTGGACTAAGTCAGTACTGAAGTAAAGCTAAACGATTTGAAGACGGTGCCAGTTTCAGCTCAATATAGACATAAGTATACATATATCCGAGAAATAATGCAAAAAGTTTAAGCCCAACATTTAAATATGAACTTAAATTTTTTCGATTTTAAAAAATTTTAAATTTTATAAAATTATAAATTGTAAAATGTTTTTTTTTTTTAATATTTATTTCTTTAAATATTTTTTTTATACCTTTAAGTACCCCCCTTTGAAAGCACAAAGTTTATTTTTTTAAATATAAAGAAAAGATAAAATTCGAAAACAAGTATCCCTGTAGGAAATTCGACTTGCGCAGTAATAAACTAGAGGTAAACCATTTGAGGACAGTGCGAATGCAAGCTCAATAAATAGATATATATTAATATGATATATATGTATACATATATATATATCAGAGGAATAATGCAAAAAAATTTGAGTACAACATTTAATACCGAACTTAAATTTTTTCGATTTTGAAAAATCGAAAATTTTTTAAAATTATAAATTTAAAAATATTTTTTAGTTTTTTAAATAAAAATTTTTTTTTTAAGGCTCTAAGCACCCCCTTTGAAAGTACCAAAGTAAATTTTTCACCTACAGTACGAAAAAAAGGAAAATTTTGAATTTGCATAACTTTTGAAAAAAAAATTTTATTATTTTTTTGTCTGGCAGAGCTTTTGCTTATGATAGAGGGAAACTATGCACACAACAAGCGGAAGTGGTCGATTCCAACTATGTGACGATTTGGCATGGAAACACATATTTAAAAATAATTTTTGCTTACTTTTACTGCCACAACTGTATTTTATTAGAAGTCATTCAGTCCATGCTGTGAAAAGTGTCCTAATTTTGGAGTTAGCTCTCTAAAAATACTTCGCTGAGGGTTGCATTAAATTTCGTGTAGCAGCTTTTGACTGATGCGCGTACAAACATACCGACATACAGACACAAATTCTGAACTCTGCTGTTTTTGGCTTCTATTCCTTCAAGAAAGATGCAATGTGTGCATTTTCGTTGATATCCAGGGTGTACAGACATTATACAAATTGCATTCTGCTTGGATTGGAGGGGTTACAGCTTCAGCTGAACAAGGCAGCTCACTTGGGCTCTCATACCTTAAATCAGTTAGCAACGTTAGCATGCCTCCCGTCCCTCGTTCCATTTCTCAAACGTTTAAGTGTGCTTCCAAGAAACCAAAAACTTTAGTCAAGAAAGCCTCTGCCTTTTTTGTTGTTGTTACTTTTCACGTCCAAATAGATCATTTAGTTTGTTTTATAAAATTTCAAATATTTGTTTGTGTTCTTGTTGCTTTTTATAGCTTTGTTTTTATGGTTGGTTGCAATTGTGGCTTTGGCGGCAGCTAAGAAAAACATCTGCTCGATTGGCATCTATATCGTGCAGACAAAATGCAAATGACTTAAATGTTTTACAAGCTCTTGTTGGTCTGTCAAATGGTCTGAAGTTGCTTTAGAGAGTTGAAGTGGATGAAGGGAAATAAAGGAGCAAACATGATTACTGTAATGTGTATATATACATTTTTTTTGTTTTGTTGTTGTAATGTTTCAGAATTTCAACATAAATACCAAAAAAGAAGTAAAAGTGCAATAAAAATGGTAGAAATGACGAAATATTTCGAAGGACTAAGACTATAAATTTTGCTGGCGTCTACAGGATTCGTCACTTATCAAATTATCACTCAACTGGAGTCTTGTCTTTTGTATTTGGCATTCGAATACATAGCACTATCATTTTATAGAACTAATATGTACATGTATATGTAAACTTAAAAGTATATTAAGTAATCGTTAAAACAAACAGATTCAGAGAATCAAAATAAAATTTGTTAAAAAAAAAATTTTTAAATTACAAACAGAAAAATTTCGATAGCAGTTTGCAGTAAATTAAGGCTATTAAGGAAAATATTTCTGATAGCAGCCGACAAATACATACACATACATACATGTACATTAGAGTGGTTCAAAATTATATATTCACCAACAGACCCCTCTGATGTTGTTCTGCCCAAAATTTGACTTGTCTACTGTTGACAAATTGTACTGCCTTCACTCCCTACTCCGAACTTACTTCAATTATCCCTATATATTCCTTTTTCTTTCTACTTTTGCTTTCCCCCCCTATAACTCGTTCATATCCTTGACCCACTTCGTTTGCCTCTACCACCTCCTCTACGTTTCAAATTTACTTTTCTTAATCCCCTTCTTCTTTTCCCCCCGTCTTATACGGATATGTAGATAGCTTCAATGATATAGCGAATACAATTTTTTTTAGTTTGGTACCGTTAACTTTTTCCAGTCTTTCTTTTGATTTATAGAATACGTTTCTATATATAAAATATCATTAACTTGAGCTATATAATATTTTAGCTATGCCGAATTGCAGCTTTATATAGTCTGGAAGCTTTCCAATATCTATATATACCCGTTTCGTACCCAGCGAGCTACTGGTCCAGTCAATAAAATGAGTTCAAGACAAACAACACACTAAAATATGTAGGCGTGGCACCGGCTCTTTTTTTTAAATTATGTTAATCTTGTCTCAAGTACAGATATATATATCCAAATATCATAAATTTAGACCAAATACGTATAGAATTCTTACAAATTGAAATCCTTCAAAGCCTGGAGGCGTGGCAACGCCCACTTTTTGAAACTATATGCAGCTTATGCTGTACCTATTGAACCCATATACTGTGAAAATTCCATAAAAATTGATGGAGTAATTTGGACGCCCATAAAAGACACACAGACATAGAAGGCAAAACAACAGTTCTTGGAATTTTTGTCTGTCTATCTGTATGTTTGTACGCGCATCACTCAAAAACTGTAACCTGGAAATGAATAAAGTTTCCATAGAAATATTGATAGATGTCTAATTTAAAGTTAATAGAACTTTTTTTCCCAAAAAAATATTTTGTTTACGCTGTATACAGTGGTGGCAGTAAAATTATACGTGCAACAAAATAAAAACAGACAGCTCAGATCGCAAAACGAGATTGAAGATAGCACAACACGGCAACCAGATTGTCCCCAAATGAAATTTGACATTGGATGACGAAAAATCGAATATAAAGTTTCTTTCTGCCGCGGTTAAGGTAGAAAGCTTTAAGAATAAATGTATTAGGAAATCTGAGTCCTTCGACACATATAACTCTAGTTTAGTGAAAATCAACACAAGAATAGAACAATGAACCCTAGGCAGTGTGAGAGCTATTTTCTGGCAGTGTTGTTGATGCATGAGACAAAAAAATAAGACTTTCAGTTTTAGAAGTGATACAAAAATTAAATCTTAAAAAATGTTCACAAAAAAAAAAAAAATGAGCCGTGAAAATATTAAAAGACGTCCATCTTTGTTTTCAATAGCGAATATAAATATTTCAAATTAACGTTCATGGAATTCCCACAAGTGTATTTGGCTGAACCACTTTAATGTAGAAATATGAATTTTCTCTCTAATGGCATACAATATTTTAATAGCCAACTAAAATTATACGTACAGCTTTTATTTTGTGAGCAATATCAATTTTAAGTACTGCCATTTAAAGTAAAATGAATTACAATTCGTACTTAACATATATGTACATGTGTATGTATGCTTGGTTCCTTGTTTTCTTACACATTTAGCATTACTTTTGTTGTACTGCCGAATGTAAAGGGTGTTTTTTTTAGGGGTATAGAACTTCGAATTGAAATAAAACACAAGAAAATCGTTTTAAGGTCCATCAAGTTGGCTTTATTGGAAGGATAATTTTATGCCATTAATGTTTAAATATGATTTCGGGCATGTGGCCGCCGCGGCTGGCTCGAATAAAGCCAATTCTACAGGTCCAATTTTCAACTACTTTTTCGAGCATATGGGGCCGTATGTCGGCAATAACGCCACGAATGTTGGCTTCCAATTCCCCTAACGTTTCTGGTTTGTTGGTGTAGACGAGCGACTTCACATATCCCCAAAGAAAATAATCCAATGGTGTCAAATCACACGACCTTGGTGGCCAATTGACAGGTCCATTCCGCGAAATTATGCGCTCATCGAATGTTTCCTTCAATAAATCGATTGTGACGTGCGCTGTGTGGCATGTAGCGCCGTCTTGTTGGAACCACAACTCATCCACATTCATGCCATCCAATTCGGGAACAAAATAGTCGGTTATCATGGCTCTATACCGGTCTCCATTAACGGTAGCTGCCTCTCCAGCATTATTGCGGAAGAAGTATGGCCCAATGACTCCACCAGCCCATAGAGCACACCAAACAGTCAGTTTTTGTGGATGTAATGGCGTTTCAAGGGTCTCATGTGGATTCTCTTCACTCCAAATGCGGCAATTTTGCTTGTTGACGTAGCCATTCAACCAAAAATGAGCCTCATCACTGAACAAAATTTTGCGATGAAAATCAGCATCGAAATCAATCTCATTTTCGGCCCATACACCAAAATCACGACGCATTGCATGGTCTCGCGGCTTTAATTCTTGCACAAGCTGGATCTTGTAAGGTCGCAAGCCAAGATCTTTGCGCAAAATCTTCCATAAAGTTGATGGACAAAGCTCCAATTGCTGTGCACGGTGGCGAATCGATTCATTCGGGTCCTCTTCAACACTTTGCCCTACAGCGGCAATTGTTTCTTCGGTGCGCACTGTTCGACGTCTCTGCGGATGCGTATTATCACATAGAGTAAACGTAGTGCGAAAACGATCCATGGTTAACCGAATTAATTGCTCTGATGGACGATTATGTCGACCATAAAATGGACGGAGCTCACGGTAAACTTCGCGAACTGAACCATTATTTTCGAAATAAATTTGCACGATTTGCAAGCGTTGTTCTTTTGTCAACCTGTTCATGATGAAATGGCAAACCAAACTGAACATAAATGACATTAGAGTTGCCAGATTTGACCACAAAATGCCAGTTTTATCTCTATTCGAAAAACAAACCTGTAAAAAAAACACCCTGTATTTTTGGTATGCCACTGCGTATACGTAACAATTTGGATGGTTGTGTGTAGCGAGTTGGTCTCCGTGGCATGTCTACAATTCGTTTCAGGGTAAGCTTGGCATATATTGAAGGGGTAAGCATTATAAATGTATGTAAGAATTTGGTTTAATTTTAGTGACAGTTATTGAGTTCATGCTTTTAATATTGTACAATAAATTCAAGTTTGGCAATATTTATTTGTTTATTTTTATTTGCAGATTTTGTAAGGTATTTTTAGAGCAGAGGAGTATTGAATATATTCATTTGTTTGTAGTTTTTGTGGAAGCACATACAGCTGTGTTCAGTATAATAGTAGTAAAATTAAAATGGATTTCGTTCGACGAAATAAGAAGAAGCTGTGTTGTTAATAACTTTCATTTAAAATATAGGTAATCCCATAATAGAAACCACATAAAAAGAAATTTCAAAGTTTACACAAAGTTTAGGAAAGTTAATTAAAGTTTAAAAACATGGCCATCAAACTCTGCAAATTTTTTGGCAGAATTTCTAGACATTTTTGAGTATGCAGTTTTGTAGCCCAATCAATTTTAGCATAACATTGTGCAAGTTAAAACTCGCTCAAAAACTTTCCTGAATTTTCAGAATTGTTTTCGTCAAGGGTGTTGAGTGATATCTTCCATACAAGGCATGAAGAAAAATTAATTTTGTATGATAACAAGTAAGGAAGTCTAAGTTCGGGTGGAACCGCACATTAAATACCAAGCTGTGTAAAAGTGGTCGTGGTAAATTGGTAAATTGTAGTGGTTTTAAACTTTTTCTACTACCATGCGAGCACTCTTATAAATAAAAATGGATGTGTGTCTGTGTGTCTGGCGTCCAAAGCACTAAACCGATCTTTATGAAATTTCCACAGTAGATTCTTGAGTTCACTTACAGTATAGGCTATATATAATTTTGGAAAAGTGGGTGGTGCCACGCCCCCTTGCTATATAAAGTCTTAATCTTGTATAGGCGTCCAATGTACTTATCCGGTCTTTATGAAATTTTTACAGTAGATTCTTGGATTTACTGGTTACAGCATAGGCTACATATAATTTTGAAAAGCGTAGATAGTATACCTCGTTTCATGTTTCGTAATTTTATTTAACACGGTTCTGAAGTTAATAATAGTTGAAATTTGACATTTTGTTCATTTATATGTAGGCGGTGCCACTCCCATTTTCCAAAATTTATAAAAGATCATTAATAGGATCGTCAGGTCATTGCAACTACTATTCTAGCATTCTATCTGCATCAGTAAAGGAGATATGGCATGTTCCAGTTTCCTACCTCTCTTTCAGAAAACTTTGGTCTAAAAGTGGGCGTGGTCGTCCACCAATTTTGATTATTTTTCGTGGGCGCGTCATGTCTATAGTATACCTCGTATCGAGTTTCGTAATTCTATATTACACCGTTCTGAAGTTATTAACAGTCGAATTTGAAATTTGCATGTCTCCTAAGTGGGCGGTGCCAAGCCCACTTTCCAAAGATTTGCAAAAATCGTGTAAGGAATAAGTAAATTGAGGTAACTACTAAATTATATCATTTTACCTGTATGAGTCAATGAGATATGGGCAGTTTAGTATTTCTACCTCCTTTTCAGATAACATTTATGAAAAAGTAGGCTTGGTCGGAAAGCGATTTTGCTTATTTTCCGCGGCTGTATGTACCACAACCATAGTATACCTCCTGCCAAATTATTTCGTTATTCTAGCATAAACGGTTCTGTAGTTATTAACAGTCGAAATGTCAAAATTTGTTCACTCATATGTGGGCGGTGCCACGCCCATTTTCCAAAAATTTGATAAAATGGTGAATGGGAGAACCAAATTAATAAATGTAGCAAATTTCATCATTGTGGCTGCTTTTGTTACTGAAGTAACCCATCTTGTACGTTTTTCGAAATTTTCGATATCGAAAAAAGGGGCGTGGTTATGGTTCGATTTTGCCCATTTAAAGTAGACACCTACCTTGGCTGGAAGGCAACCTGTGTGTCAAATGTCATTCAAATATCTCAAGTTTTACTCAAGTTATCGTGTCCACGGACGGACATGTCTTAATTAATTTCACTGCGAACTTTGATAGATGGAACTCCATATCTATCTCTATTATTTTGTACCGTTACAAACCACCGTTATATGACCAAAACTATAATACCCTGTGTACTAGTACACGCTGGGTATAAAAATACTCAACATCCTTGACAAAAATATTTGGAAAAAGTTTTTTCAAAAACGGGGCTTCTCGGCAGTGGTCGGCAGCCCTCCGAGTGTTTTTCTGCCAAGAAAAGCTTTTCAGAGTCGCCTAAAAACTAGAAGCAACACAACACAAGTTGGTAGAGAAGCTCTGCATTAGTATCCTCGGGATATATCGGGAGAAAATAAATTTTTTTATTTTTTATTTATTTCTTTCTTTGAAATCCAACGAAGCATCATTCTTTCAAGCAAGTGCTACTTCGAGCTGAGTAAGCAATTGAGAGGTAAAGTCCTATTTCAACGAACAAAAACAACACTCTAAAAGTCACTTAGCGTACCAGCCTTACTGTTTAGTGCGGAAGCTTGGACACTGGGAGTATTCGAGAGAAAGGTCTTCGAAAGATTTACGGATCTTTAAGTTTTGGCGACGGCGAGTACTGAAAAAGATTTAATGACGAGCTGTATGCCGAGACCGAAATAGTCCAACCTAGCGTCATCGTTGGCTAGGCCATGTTGTGTGAATGAATAAAGATGCTCCGGCCCAGAAGGAATTCCGATCGAAATACCAAGTTTAGACCGATTTGCGTTTCCGTTGTGTTTTTCAATTAGCGCCAGTTGGCAAAGAGAAGAAACGACTGGCGCGCTATTTTGGACGATTATACAGTTAAGTGATAATTATTATTAACTGGTTTTGAGCTCGTAAAACTGAAAAAGCAATAATTTTGTTTTAAGCAAAAATCATACTAGTTTTCAAAATAATTTCCTTTTAACTCAATATATTTAGTCCATAGATTTCCCAATTTAAGTTTGCCTGCAAATAATATAATTTTTTTTTCACGACACCCAGTGACATATTTCTTCATTTGACGCGAACTCTAACCGCTCAGCCATTTCGTCAGGTATGATAACACATCTATGGGGCTCGATTATCACGACAAACTCAATGGCTCAAAAATGCGTACGGATTGCGGCTGAGTTTCGCCTAAAACTTTTACCTTCTCCGATCGTCCTGTATCATTATTGGGCGAACTGAACATTGGAACTTATTGAGCAGTGTCTCCGTAGTAAGCCTTTTCTTGGGTTTGCGAGAGAAATTAATACACTCTATCTTTTAATTGCTACATGAGCTTCTAACTAATTAATAATTTTTTTTTTAATTTCCCACCCTCAAGAATTTCTACTTCTCAATCAACCTTATTTTATTTAATTACCAATACAATCAAAAAATATATTTTATTTATTTTGTGCCACACACCACATAATTTATGCAAAAGTAATGGATCTTAATTTAATTAAAAATGCATGAAGAAACTTATGTTTGAATACAAACAGAAATGAAAAAGTAAAATAAACAACAATAAAAATAAAACCAATATAAATCAAAAAAACCTCATTAGCATTAAGTGCCACACTATTTGTTGTTAATTAACTCACATTAATAATAATAATACAATTATCATGAAGAGTGTAGCGGCATAAAAAATGAACTGCGCTGATGGCCAATACTCATCAAAAATGCAAATGTCAACAAATGAAATGCAAGGCAAATGACAAATGGGCAATAAAATGAAATGGACAAATAATCTACGCTCAATTTATAAAGTTAACAGTTTTCAATGCGAGCGCAAAAATTGAATATATAAAACAAAAAAAAAAAACCATAAAAAAAGAAGGCAGCAAAAGAGAAAAAAAAATTTGTTGGCAAACATAAGTGAAAATACTAAAAACGTGACTTTGCAACGCTCGTGCCAAAGAGCCGCAGCATAAATGAACAACTGATTAATGACTTAATGCCTGTAAATATAATAAATAAACAAATTTGCATCTATAAATAAATGAATGTTGGTGTGGATTACAAAAGTGTTGACAAATGGCGTTGTCAAACCAAAAAAAAAAATTTTGAAATTTCATGCCAGGAGATTTTTTTTAAAAAAATTTTTTGTTTTTAATTTTTGTGCATCATTGGCGTCTAAATTAAGGCTAAACCACACGCTCATATGAAAATTTAATTAAAAAAAAAACCTTTCATTTAATTCTATTAAGCGTTTCAAAAATTGTTATGCATTTAAGTTTTTCAGAAATATTACAATAACAACAAGACCACGTTATTTATGCACCCCGCATACACGATTAGAACTTAACAAACATATGTATCTGTGTACATTATAGTGTGTAAAGTTGTTTTGTTGGAGAATTATATTGATAGTATTTATTATTTATCAAAATGGCGAAAAAAGTGCTGTGAAAGTTTCAGAACTGAATATTGAATAACAATTTTTTCGATTCAATGTTACATGCCTACTGTTCTTCAGAAACCGTTAAATGTGGTTCAAGATGGTCAATTGTAATTCAGAAATCGTCAAATGTATTTTAGAATATTCAGTGGTAATTCAGAAATCGTAAGATATATTTCAGAATAGTTAATTGCACTTCAGCAATTGTCAAATGTAGGTAAGAATATTCAGTAATACTTCAGAAATAATAAAATTTATTTCGGATTTGCCAATTGTAATTGCGAAATCATCAAATGTATTTCAGAATAGTCAATTGTAATTCAGAAATCGCCAAATGTAGTTCAGAATATTCAGTAATACTTCAGAAATAATAAAATTTATTTCGGATTTGCCAATTGTAATTCCGAAATCATCAAATGTATTTCAGAATAGTCAATTGTAATTCAGATATCGTCAAATGTAGTTCAGAATATTCAGTAATACTTCAGAAATAATAAAATTTATTTCGGATTTGCCAATTGTAATTCCGAAATCATCAAATGTATTTCAGAATAGTCCAATTACTTCAGAAATAATAAAATCTATTTCGGATTAGCCAATTGTAATTCAGAAATCATGAATTATATTTCAGAATAGTCAAGTGTTATTCAGAAATCGTAAGATATATTTCAGAATATTCAATTGTACTTCAAAAATATTAAAACTTATTTCGGATTAGCCAATTGTAGTTCTCGTAGAATGTATGTCTTAATTGAACAACATAGTTCGTGTCTAAACTACACAACTCCTCTAGAAACCGCCTAGCTCTTTGGGAAACCTATTTTCCTACAATTGTAGTAGAATCCCTTTAAGCCGCCCATACGCCTTTAAAGTTTGAAATGCCCGAATGTATGTACATATGTACATACATATATACTAATGTATGTGACAATGAATATTCAGGTTTTTGTTGCTAGTCCTTTTTTCTGTTCTGTTTTTGTTGTCCCATATATTTACAGGCGAAAATCCTTTCGTGATTGTCCATTTCCATGTGCGATTCTTAATTTGAAACAAAATGCTTATGATTCATGATAAATATTTTTTCACAATAAGCTGACATAAGCGCGTGAAAGAATGCAGAGTTATTTTTGGCTTACAAAAACATACAAACAAGTGAGATTTACATTAGGGTGGGTCGATTTGTATGGACGAAAATAACCGATATGGCGCCATCGATTTATCGATAAGTTTTGGGCTCAGGAAAAAAAAGTTCCATTACGCATACCCAAAAAAATAATTTTCGAGCCTGCGAAATTAAATTTTTTTTTACTTTTTTCGACTGTAATTTTTAAGGTTTTTTTCATGACCTACTAAAAGAATTTTCGTTTGATTTTAAAATTTTCATGTATACCCTATCCGACCCAAAAATATTCTCTAAAAACGTTGGCAATAACAGTTTTTTGAAAAAAATAAATATTTTTTTGGTTTTGGGGAGTGTTTTGGTCAAAAAATTGACCCTTTTGCCATTTTTTTTAAGGGTTTTTTCAGTATACGTACATGCAAAAATGTTTTCGATGAAAACGAATTTGTCTTATATTGCCTGTCCCACTTAAAATTATGCGCTAAAAACATTGGTGATAACAGTTTTTTGAAAAAAATTCTATTTTCGGGCTTTGGAAAAGTCGATGCTTCTTCTTCTTTAAATGGTCATCTAACCGCCTGGGCGATTTTGACCGTGCAACAGTCGATGCTTAGGCTTAGTGTTTATTAATTTGCAAGATTAATGTTTATTTTATAATTTTTTAAAATTAAATTTACATTTACTTTGCTTGTTGGGATATTTTTACCTACCCAAGCTAATACATTTCAGTAACACTTTTTATATTTTCGATTTTTTTGTGCTTGAAAATTCAAAACTGTTACAATCACACTAAATAAAGTAATAAGTTTTGCATGAAAATTGAATTGTAAATTAGCAACCGCAAACTCATAAATAAACCAAGCGCATATGTAGTATGCATACAGGTGTGAATATTAGGAATGGTAGTCCCGTGAGTTTTAAATTTTCGAAAATTCTCAGTTTGCTTTCGTACAATCCCGGGATTTGCAATATATATCTGCGAATTCTAAAAATAACAAAAAAATGTAATTAATTTATTACTTAGCTAGAAAATTCAAGTGGTTTATAATAGGTTTGATTTTCTAAAATTTTTTTTCCTGCGGACATAAAGGATTTTCTTCAATATAAAAATAAATATTGTTCATGCCATGTATGAATAAAATTTAATCAAAATTAATTCTAGAAATTAAAAACTTTTTTATTAGAAAAGTATGAGTTTCTTTTTTGATACCTGTATTGATTCACTTTATAGCGAAGTTTGCGAAAATCGCGCTTTAGCTCATAATATATTTATCGTATGATACTTTTAAAAAATTATTTGAGTATTTGTGGTCCATATGACAATCTTCGATAAAAATTAGCCAATATGTGTTCACAAAATGAAGTAAAAAGTTTAAAAAGGCCAATCTGTTTGGACCCGGTTGCGTCTTTTCAGTTTCATTTTTTTCAGCTCAAAATAACGGTGACAGCTTCGAAAAATGCATAGTTTTTATTGGTTACGCGGCTAATCGCTCAATTTGAATATAACTTGTTTATTTTAAAGCTAGGCAGTTTCTCCGAATGGTTCCTTACTTTTTTCAAGCTAACCTTTTGGGATTGATTTAAATCCCGAAAACTAAGTTAAATCCAAGTAATTTGCATCACTAGTAAGTATTTATATGTGTGTGATCTGCTAAAATAAGTCACACAGATTGATATCAATTTTGAAATTTATGTGCGGATTTATTGCATATTTAAAGGCGATAAAAATAAATGCTGTGATTAGCGCGTTTAAAAGGTAAAATGGGAAACAAATTCAATTAACCCCCCAACCTGCAAGCCTAACCAATTGTGCTCTTGACTACTTTAGAGAATTTCAATTATAATTTTTACTAAAAATTAAATAAGCAATTTGTATTTTAAATCAAAATTACAATACCAGGAAAGAACTTAGTTATCGAATCGGTGTGAGGTAATATCTTCCGAAGTCTAGCTTTTATGCTGAATAAGTCAATGGGCGATTGAGAAAATCAAAACTTTGTCCAATAAACACTACCAAGGCTTATTACGCTTCGTTATACAGATTATATGGGATTAATTGTCCAAGACAAGGCATTGCATAACCCCAAAACTTTTGACTAAGCGCCACTAGAAGTACCTGAAACAGCGAATTAACAGAGCTTATTCATAACACCTTAAATTTGGGCACTGTGACATTTTTTATGGTCCTACACCTCAGTACTGGATCGACTTGGCTGGACGATAAATTAATCAGCCATTCTACAATATATTGCATAGCGTTAATACACAAGTTCTGCTGTCAAAAGCCAGCCAACCAACCAAGGCCCACACATTGCTCAAACAAGTCCATGAATTTCGTACTCCAAATGAGGTCTCCACACTTTTTTTTGAAAGATATGCTAGCAGCGCTGATATCACAAAAAAAAGGACCATATCTCGGTGCCCTGTCTGTATATTTAGTTAATTATTTAATGCGTGCTTAGGGCTCTTACTTCTCAGGGCGGTATTCCGTTCCTACTTCTATGGGCCATCGCACTCAACGATATTGTACTGGAACTCAACAGAGATGAAGAAGAAGTCGCATACGGAGGCGTTACCCCTCAACACTGATGGACTTGCTAGCGGGAGCGCTCCGTTCACCCTAGCAAGACGAATGCGCATACTAAATGATACTGTACTATCCCTTTCCACGAGAGTTATACATTTGGGCTTGGAAAAAGACAGTAAGCTAAGCTGGAGCAACAATATGGAAAGAAAGATAGAAAAAGCCCACTACATGTATAAAAAAACAGTCAACAGAAACTGAGGTTTGAAGCTCAAAATAATGGTGCGGCTCTACATTGCCGTAGCTGGACCCATAATGCCGTACGGGGCGATAGTGTGGTGGCCAGCCGTAGACAAACAATATGATATCAAAAAACTGAATAAAGTACAGCGGGCGACCCGCCGAGGGGTGACTGGATCGTTAACGTGGTGTCCTACTGATGCACTGAACTTTATCCTCAACCAAGTACGACTGGACCTTCACATACGTGAAAATGCGGCTTGTTCGGCAGGAAGACCTCAGGAATCAGGCGGCTCGGGCTCAAAGCAGTATGGTCACGATGTTATCCTTCGTGTACGGACTATCGCATATCCATGTTTAACTTCGACAAGAAATTTAAGGTGAGGGTGCCCTCAAGAGAGAACTGGCGGAGAGACAGAGTATGCGATGCTGAATCACTGTCGCACTACACCGACATGTGGAAAGATTGAGGGGTAAGAGCTTGAGTGAGCAACTGAAACTCTCGGTCTCAGTTCGTCTTCCAGGTTAAGCTTGAGGGTAGTGAGGGCCTGTGGTGTCTTGCTGGAAGACTAAATGAGAGGACGCGACTTATGTATCTACACAGAAAGCCAAACAGGGCTCGTGGAGTGTGAATCCCCCACCACACACTCTAAGGACCACAGCAGCTGCAAGAAGATGCTAGGTGCAACTAAAAATATCTCAAAAATCACGCTCGTCCGTTCTCGGCCATAGAAGCATGAAAGGAATGTAAAGGCAGACGAATTGGCAAAAGCTGGTGCTGATATGGACGCTTCCGAGACGGTGACGATCTATCCGCAAATCACATCCATTAAAAGGAACTTATATAGCAGGTGCAAAGCAATGGGGTCTGCAACTGGCGCTCCACCAATGCCTGTAAGATCACCAAGCTAACTTGGCCAAGCTGCAACAAACAGAGAACAGACTACCTACTGAACAGGTCAAAGAAAGAAATCTTTAAAATTACAGCCAAGATGACGGGACACTGGCCATTGGTCCAACACGCAGAAATAATGGCCATTTTAGTTTTGTTGTTTTTAGCGACAAAAACATTCCACACAGATTTTGAGGAGTGTTATCGAAAGCGATAGTTCTTTGCCGGATATGAATCTGTTAACCTCCGGTGCTCCCTTGCGGTATATGCACGACTGTCGCGGGAGCCATTTGGTATGACCAGACTAGGACATCTCACCCCTCCTTTACAGAAGGAAGGAGAAGATTGGTAATGAGAGGCAGCATATCCGAAGATCAACCATCGAATCGTCTGGTATGTCTTCCTCGGGCATATTCTAACCCCTAAGCCGCAGGGGTAAACCAAGATTTTTAATAATCTTTACCTACTAGAGAGTTTCTATAGCCTTAGGCCGCATAAATGAAATAGACGGAAGGAAGCTCGTGATTAGTTTTTATGAGTCTTTGAATTTCTCGTGGATACAAATATTTCCGATGTGAGTACTAGGAAGCTTTTGTTGAGGCTTTTTTTGAGGATCAGAATCTAACATTGTACCCCACGTTTGCTCTGATCGACATTAAATTTTCCCAACATCTAAGGGTTATATGACCATAAATACAAATAAAAAAATTCGTAAAAGAAATTTTCCAAAACGCCGCTGAAAATCCCGCTTATCCCTTGTTTTTATAAAGACAAATGCAACAATAAGAAAACTAGAAATCTTTAAATTTTCTGAAAAACTAAAAATGTAAACATATTAGTCAATAAAATGTGCTTACCTGTCTGACCCCCTGAACAATGCATATACTTTCCGAAATGAATTAGACCGACGGTTAAAAAAAAGTATCGGCAATGTGCTGTTGGTCCCACTGAGTCGTCTTGTTTGTAGTAAAACTCTGTAAATTTAATTAATCGCTTGTGATTAGAAAATAAAGTAAGAAAACCAGGGGACACATAAAACTACACTTAACCAATGTACTTTGCGTCATGTGACAAGTGGGACTTTGAAAATGAGATGAACTACTTTCATCACAGCTCGAGATTTGCTTTGCATGACACTTAAAGTTAGTTACCCAAGTCCCTACTCACTGTGTGATGAGTGTATTTGTTGTTTGTTATACTCAGCTGAACATGAAAAATAAATAAATATCTGACGCGATATACCGCCGAGGAGATTAAGGCCGAACTTCTCTACTAATTTGTCGTCATGTCATCCCATACCATCGCTGTGCATATCGTTGTATTTTTTCCTCTAATATCAATTAACAAACAAACATAAAAAAATTCGAGCACTGCTCCAACAACAATTACCATTTAAATTTTTTTTCTTTGATAGAACTTTTTTTTATGATAAAAGGAAACTCTTCACCAAATTTTATTAAAATCGAAAGAAGTCGATTCCAACTATGTGACGATTTGACATGGAAAGACCCAAAACAAAGTAAAATATTTTGAAAAAATAAAAATAAAAAATTTTAAATTTTTAATATAGAAATTTTTAATATAGAAATTTTTAATATAGAAAATTTTGAATTTTTTAAAATCGTTAAAATTAAAGTTCAACGTTAAATTTTGGACCCACCTTTTTGTGTAGGAAAGCTCTTGTACATCTAAAGTTTTCATGAAATTTTCAGAAGGGTGTTTTTTGTTTCAAAAAGATTAACTTTTGAATTTAGCTCACATTTTTTTCAAATTTTTTTTTAACTTTCAGTCAGTCAGTCGAGTAAAATTACTTAAACACAAACTAAGTCAATTTTAATCACTGTAAATTTTAATTTCCGGAAAATTTTTAATTTTCAATTTTTGTTTTTATATTCCACTAAAATAAGGACAATATTTCAGTGCTAAAAATTTAGTTATATTTTGTTTAAGTAATTGAATTCGAAATAGTACTATAACTATAGCCTGTATATGTTTGTTGCTTTCAATTTTTCCTCTAATCAAAAATAATAATAATTAACTAAGAATTATTATCAACTGGTCTTGAGCTCGTTATACTTACAAAAATATGTAAAATGAACAGACCGTAAAACCAACAACAAAATTAAAAAAATAATTTTTAGAAAAAATTAAAAAATTTATATATTTGGAAAAGCAATTTTTTTTTTTTGTTTTTACACGTTTCTAAAAATTTTAGGATTTCTTAAGGTATATTAGAGGTATAAACAAAAATTTGAGATCAAAACTTAATGGCGCACTTTAATTTTTTCGATTTTAAAATAACTAAAATTTTCTAAATTAGAAATTTAAAAATTTTTTTGTTTTTAATTTTTTTTTTCACCTTTACGTATCTCTTTTGGAAGTGCCAACGTGTATTTTTTTGGTGCAATAGTTTCCGAAATATTGAAAAAATTAATTTTACAAAACAGGAAAATAGGTGAAATTTTGAATTAGCATAATTTAAAAAAAAAAGGTTTGATGTGATAAAATTTTGTTTTATAATAAAAAGAAACTCTTCACCAAATTTTATTAAAATCAAAAGAGGTCGATTCTAGCTATGTGACTATTTGACATGGAAAGACCCAAAACCATATAAAATGTTTTGAAAAAAAAACAAAAAAAACTTTTGAGTTTTAGACAAAATTTGTATTCTAATTTTTTTAACTTTCTAAAAAGGTGAGTTTAATTAGCTAAACACAAACTAACTCAATTTGAATCACTGCCATTTTTTTGTTCAAAATTTTTAAATTTTATTTACATTCCACTTACATAAAAACAATATTTCAGTGCTCAAAATTGAGTTATTTCTTGTTTAAGTAAATGAATTCGAATTCGAAAGTTAAAAAATTGAAAAAAAAATGTTTGGCGAAATTTTAAAAATTTATATTTATAAAAGAAAAACAAGAAAAATCAGCGGTATAACACATAAAAATTTGGCTGCAAAATCTGATGGCGAACTTTAATTTTTACGATTTTGGAAAATTTTTAATTTTTAGATATTTAAATTTTTTTTTTTTTATAATATTTTCTGAACTCAATTCAATCAGAATAAACCTTAAAGTTGTTAGTACTGATCAACAAATTGTATATGGCATGACTTACACCCACACTTCGACTCCCTTACTTGTTTTTTATTAACTTCTGCCACACTTCTTAAAAGCATGACTACAAATACACGAGTGTTTGCATGTATCCGAATATGTAAATATGTACATAAGCTTGAATACTTAAGTTGACCACAATGGCTATGTTAAATTTAAGCTTTTGGCGTGAGAAAAGGACTAGCAATCATTTGTTGGAAAAACATCTGTGCATACGTGCGAGTGGATGAACAAATAGAAATGTGATGAAGGCAAATAAAAGTTGGGTTTTAGGTGTCGCTTGTGAAATGTACTTTTAGTTTTTTTAATGTTTTTTTTAGACCGAACTCAACTCGTCACTTCATCCGCTTTAGATGTCGGTCATGGCATGGCTAAACCATAGCGTCGTTTGCATGCTTAAGTGTTAGCCTGCGGTGTGGCTTACTAACACATGCACATCTACATATGAATTTCACAATTTCCGTGTAGGGAGACAGCAAACTAGTCAGAAAAAATACTAGTTGACAAGTCGACTTTTATAAGTCATCTCACACTATTCCGAAAACAACAAAATTTCAATAAATAAAAGTTAAAATTTTTTGGTAAAAACTGGAGACCCGTTTAGCTAAAAAATTTCAGTAGAACTTATTTTTCAATGCTAGCTTGTAAACTTACTCATTTACATATAAGCAACTGAAATTTGCAAGATTTCGTACAGAAATATACTAGTCTCAAACTAGTCAAAAAGAGTCTTCTTTTGTTGAATTCGAGTAGTAAATGTAAAGTGAAAATAATTGTTTTACCTCCGCTCATGGTGGATAAGTTCACTGTGCTCAACGGACGGCTCATAGTTTCGAGCTCTGCTGCTGGAAACATCAATTAAAAAAAATAAGTTCTGTTAGAATTTTTCCAGCTTTGGTCACTCTGGCATTCATCAAAAATTAAAAGTTTGGTCAGTCCAGCTTTAAACCTTTTCGGACTAGTTTGAGCTGCGTTTGAACTAATATTATTTCTCACTCGTCTGCTGCTTCACTGCAGGGTTGAAAATTTCCCGTATGTGTGTTAGTTAAGTTAATAAAAAACTCTACTCAAAACTGCAAGCTGTGCTGAAGTTGGTTTATTTGTTTGACGCTATGTATGCAAAGTGTGAATTATTTTATTTGATTATGATTATGCGATTATGTTTGATTAGTGTGTTGAAGTTGGTTAGTTGTAATTAGAATTGAAAAACAAATGAAATTCATTGCTGCATTGCAGTGTTGCTCACAATCTGTGCTAGCAACTTTGTTGGATTGTTTGATTTGGCATTCGCAATTTGTTTCTCTTGTTTATATGAGTATTTGAATAAATTATTATAAATAATAACATACTAAATTCAAATTTAACTGTTTAGGTAATTTATTCCATTTGCTTTCAGTAGAGCAGCATTAAAAAAATTTGAAATTCAACTAAAAAAGCGGTCGGAATAATTTACTGCAAATTTGTTAACAAAAAACAACGTTGAAAGCCATTAGGAATTTTTATTTTGTTATATTTTCTTTTATTTTATTTCATTAAGATTTTTAGTTTATGTGGATTATTTTTTCTTTAATTTTGTTTTATTTTATTTTATTTTATTTTATTTTATTTTATTTTATTTTATTTTATTTTATTTTATTCTGTTTGGTTTGATTTCATTTTATTAATTTTTTTAGTTTTATTTTAATTATTTTTTATTTTATTTTATTTTATTTTAAATTACTCATGAAACGAGCTCAAGGCTAAGAATAATAATTTTTCACTTTTTGGATTTTTTATGAAACTTATTATTGTTTTAATTTTTTAATAATAATTTTTAGCTGCTAGGGTTCTTCATCAGAGAAATTTTGGCACGCATTGCTAACCATTAAGCTAACAATACGCCAGTCTTGATGTCATCTAAACTCGTAGTTCTATTCTTCCTTACCATATGCATGAACCACTTCCGCCATTTGACAGTTAGTAGTGTGATCATGATGGATTTGCTTTTTGACAGATCTGTTTTATAAGCAGAACTGCCTTACCACGTGCTCTAGGTTTTTGTTATTGCTTTTTTTTGTTTTATTTTATTCTGTTACCTTATTTTTAATTTTACTTGTTTTTTATTTTATTTTATTTTATTTAGTTTTTTAATTTTTTTTATTTTTTATTTTATTTTATTTTATTTTATTTTATTTTATTTTATTTTGTTTTATTTTATTTTATTTGATTTTATTTTATTTTGTTTTATTTTTTTTTTATTTTATTTTATTTTATTTGATTTTATTTTGTTTTATTTTATTTTATTTTATTTTATTTTATTTTATTTTATTTTATTTTATTTTATTTTATTTTATTTTATTTTATTTTATTTTATTTTATTTTATTTTATTTTATTTTATTTTATTTTATCTTATTTTATTTTATTTTATTTTATTTTATTTTATGTTATTTTATTTTATTTTATTTTATTTTATTTAAGTCTATTTTATTTTATTTTATTTAATTTTTTTAACTTTATTTATTTTTATTTTATTTTATTTTTTTATTTTATTTAATTTCATTAAGTTTTTTTTATTTTATTTTATTTTATTTTATTTAAATTTATTTTCTTTAGTTTATTTTATTTTATTTTATTTGAATTTATTTTCTTTTAGTTTATGTTATTTTATTTTATTTCATTAAGTTTTTTTATTTTATACTAACTATTTTTTATTTTATTTTATTTGAATTCATTTTCTTTTATTTTATCTTACTTTATTTTATTTTATTTTATTTACTTTATTTTATTTTATTTTACTTTATTTTATTTTATTTTAATTTATTTAATTTTTTTTTTATTTTATCTTACTTTTTTTAATTTTATTTTATTTTATTTTATTCAAGATTATTTTAAAAGTATTTTAGGATTATGCTAATTAATAAAGATGCTCTGGCTCAAAAGGTATTCTTTCCAGCAACCACAGGTGGAAGCAGGTTAAGACGAAGACCGAAACTACCATGGAGAGCCCGAGTGATGTTTTCAATTGCCGCCAATTAGCAACACGAGAAGTGATGGGCGCGCTTCAAACCGTATAATGTTTAATAGCCAATAAGAAAGTTGGTAAGTAAATTACATAAAAAATTTTATTTTTCAAGATGTCAATTGAAACTTATTTACTATTTCTGTAAATTACTATTGTAGTAAGTATCAGTTGAAATCACATACCTATTTGCTTAGCAATTGAGACATTTTGCGAGCTCATATATTTCGTATCACTGCCATCTGTACTTAACGATCAATTTGTCAAAATTTGGCCATAAACTTCTGAAATTGCCACTACAAATTGTTGCCTTCGCAGAGCTCATTCCTGCCAAGGTCTGTACTTGTATTTATGTAGAAATGTTTTTATATGTGTGTTACCATATCAGTGAGCTATTTAAACATGTATATGGCGAAGACAACAACAGCACCAAGTGTATATACATATGTGTATGTACGTATGTATGTGTGAATAATCAAACATTTCCCAATTTCATGTTGTAGTTTATTGCGTCGGTACTGCTCCTTAAACTTTCCAGCAACGTAGAGTTCACCCACCAAGTTGCTTGTTGTCTATGAGCGATGCCTAAATTGACTTCATAAATAAAATGATGTAAAACCAAACCAATATTCCTGCTTGGTTTTGCTTATTTGTTTTGTTGGTCATATTCCAAGACGATACAATTTTAAATGGGTGAAGATTAGGGTGGGCTCTAAATATACCGTGCAAGTATTAGCAGCATTCAAGGCCGCTTTCCAAAAATAAAAAAACCTGGAAATGCCTTGTTGTGAGACTTTCTGATAAGACATTAACTACCACTAGACAAGGGATAGGGAGTGGGATCACTTATTATGGAGGTATCTTTACACCCAGAGGTCCCGACTTCATGCTGTCATTTACTCAAGTTCCGACAATTAAAATGATAAAGAACCACCTTAATATGAACTTCTCATCATGTACACCATGGCGTATGAGTAACCAAAAGACAGTTTTCTACGCCTTCGAATATCTTACGCCTTACAGACGCACATAATTCTTGCACATACACCCGCACAACCACAATCTATCATCGCTGATTTTTATGCTATGTTTTGTTGTGCTTATGTTGTTGTTCCTTTAGACCAACATATTGTTGTTGTGGCATGTTTACGTTGCTCAGATGAATTGGCTTTTTGTTATTTGTTTTACGTGGCATGCAACATGTTCCGCTTATTTCGTTTCCATTTGAGCTGAGATATTTTGCACGCTCTTCAATAAGAACGTGTTAAGAACTTTTGTGTGTTTTCTTCGCCACAATTCAAAAGTGGCCATAACAACACTTCTTCTTGTGTGTCGAAGTGAAATGTGTTGCGTATGTTTTTGAGTTATTGCCTGCTTTGTTGTTGTTGCTGGAAGTACATACTCATGCAAGCAACATCTTCTCTTCTTTTATGAAATATTGGCCAGTAGCGTGTGAGACATTGCGTTAAGGCGCTGTCTTGGTTAGCTCTAAGACAATGCGTTGAGGATGCAAGCAACATGACCTGGCTGACTTATTAGCTTATCTTTTAGTTGCAGCTATTTGTCGGTATCTACGGCTGAAAGCGTGTCCGTACACGTTTCTTGGATTTTGATATATTTCATTTGGATTTCATTAAGAAATTTTACTATGTAGTTTTATCGTCTTTGTGGCGTGTGGGTTGGCATAAAAATAGGTGTTTAATCGGCTGCTCGTATTTCTTTGTTTAAGTCGTACCCACTAGTAAAAACTTTACTACACCGTAGAAACTTAAATTTTTAAATTGGGCTATTTTAAATAAATTCTAGTATTAAGATTTCCGAATAGGAATTAGTTGTAGATTTCATTTCTTCAAGGTATTTTAAGAAGCTGTGAGTTGGGAATAGACTTAAAGCTTGCATTAAGTACAGATTTACCCCCATATTCATAAAAAATAAAATTGGTTTAAAAAGCTATTTAAAACGACATTTCCATAAAAATTTTGAATCATAAGAGCTTTATAAACCTTTTTAATTTTTTATGAATATGGGGGTCAGATTTCAAAATTATGATGAATTAAGAGTTACCCCAGGGGGTTAGGAGCTTACAATATACCCGCGGTAAGTTATGCCGGCCTTAAGAGGACACTAAAAGCCACAATGACGTGCAGCTTCATGGTTGATCTACGGACATAGTGTCCCTCACCTCTCATTACCAACCTTCTTCTTCCTTACAAAAGGAGGGGGTGAGTTGACGTAGAAGGTTCCACTGGTTACACCAAATACCTCCCGCGACAGTCGTGCATGTCGGTACAAGGGAGTACCCGAGTGTACCGTGTTCATATCCGGCAGAGGACGGCCAGGTTGGACAACACTCCCCATAAATATAGATGAGTGTTTTTGTCGCTACAACAACAGGAATAAGAAGTAAAAACTATTGAGAAGATATGGATTAAGACTAATTGATTAACAAATAATAAGAATGTGAGACCAGCTTTAATTTGTTACTAGGAGCCCTTGCAGGACCTTGTATAGCCCGAAATTGAATTTTTGTTATCTTGAAAAGTTTCCTCAATACTTTGGCATTTGACACTGATTCCATCTCTCTCTGAAAATGGTTCTCAGCCTCCTATCATCCCTTTTGTTTCACGACTTTTTCACTTTTGCCACGTCCTATAACCGCTTAGTGTCCATCTTCCTTTACCCCTTCTTCATATACTCCCCTTCATCTTCAACGTCATCCTCCCCCTCCTTTTTCTCTTCCTCCTTCTCATCCTCCTTCTCATCCTCCTTTTTTCCTTTACCTCTTACTGTTCCATTTCTCATTCATCTTCATCTTCCTCTTACTTTTCATCTTCATCTTCATGTTCATTTTAATCTTCATCTTCATCTTCATCTTCATCTTCATCTTCATCTTCATCTTCATCTTCATCTTCATCTTCATCTTCATCTTCATGTTGATCTTCATCTTCATCTTCATCTTCATCTTCATCTTCATCTTCATCTTCATCTTCATCTTCATCTTCATCTTCATCTTCATCTTCATCTTCATCTTCATCTTCATCTTCATCTTCATCTTCATCTTCATCTTCATCTTCATCTTCATCTTCATCTTCATCTTCATCTTCATCTTCATCTTCATCTTCATCTTCATCTTCATCTTCATCTTCATCTTCATCTTCATCTTCATCTTCATCTTCATCTTCATCTTCATCTTCATCTTCATCTTCATCTTCATCTTCATCTTCATCTTCATCTTCATCTTCATCTTCATCTTCATCTTCATCTTCATCTTCATCTTCATCTTCATCTTCATCTTCATCTTCATCTTCATCTTCATCTTCATCTTCATCTTCATCTTCATCTTCATCTTCATCTTCATCTTCACCTTCATCTTCATCTTCATCTTCATCTTCATCTTCATCTTCATTTTCTTCTTCATCTTCATCTCCATCTCCATCTTCATCTTTATCCTCATTTTCATCTTCTTCCTCTTCTTCTTCTTCAACTTCAACTTCATCTTCACCTTCCTCTTATTTTGCCCCTTTATCTTCTGCTGCCTATCGCTCTCTCTCTTAATCTTCCTCTTTTTATTTCTGTTCCCACTCATATTGCAACCCTTATCGAAATGGCTGTTGGGATAAGGAGTAGACTTTGGTGGAACTATGTTAGCATGAACAAGAACAAAAGACCTATTGCTCAGGGAGTTACAGTTTCGTCTGCGAGAGGAGCATAGATGAGTGATACCTAGGCCGGACGGTAGAAACTGTGCTAGCATTTGAGCCCGGAAGTTGACGACAAGGTGAAATACAACGATGACGCAAGTCATGTAGGCTCCATCACATTAGGACTTCTTGACAGGTCTAGGGAAACGATGACATTAACAAGGATGAGTGATTGTGAATATCGAATGCCTTATCCGTGCTCTATTTACTGCTGGCGTTAGCGAAATAATGGTCAGATCCATAAATTTAATACTCGTAATGCTTATATGCTTACAGACTATCTCTGCTGACGAGCGGTCTATCAGTACCTTCAAAACGAATTTGGATATATTTGGGGAGGTTTGAAAGGAGCAAAGATAATGGCTTTGCTCAGGATATCGGTCTACTTTGGAACACGTTTTCTTCTTTTTTCACTTTTGTATTTATTTCTTCATCATTTGGATACTTTCTCTATATCTCATTCCCTTAACTCGATCCCTCTAAATATCTTCCACCTCTGTATATAGGACCCCATAAAGCATATTTTAGTTATCTTATGCAAATATTTGAGAGTCTGGCAGAAGATTATCTTGCACCACCTACTTTTTCCAAAGTTGTATATATGTGGCTTATGCCGTACCCCAAATTCATACAAAACATTTTTTATATTGAATAAGTAATTCACCTCCCATTTCTCCCCACGTTTTTTTCGCATAAAAAATGCAGTGGAAGTTCTTTTCCACTCACTTTTCACTTTTCTCATACAGATTTTCAACCATAGGCACACCACTTCATTCATTTAACTTCTGCATATTGCAGTGAAAGCCACAATGCCTGGCGGTCAGTAGACGACAACTAAACTCGTTTGTCGTGAATGCTCCAAAGAAGGAATTGCTTTGTGTGAATCTGTGTTCACCTCTGTATAAATCTTTTGATTGTTAGTTATGTGTAAGCTGCTGTAATTGATTGCGAAGCTGTAGTCTTTACATATCATCGTTGGCTTATTCAAATAGTTTTACGTTAGCGCTACTTTTACTTGCCAATTTATGGACCGGCACAATTGAATTAAACATGAGTAGTAAGCCTATATGCATTCATAGTCAAAACCGCATTCATTCGTGGCAAAAAAAATCTCTAACAATTTCGTTTGGTTAACTTTTTACTTCGTTTATTCTACCTTCAATTGACTGAATTGAAGGCCAGTTGAGCACTGCAGGGCATAGAGTTTAGCAGTCACAGTGTCTGTGACAACTGCTAGACTTCGGTCAGACATGTAATACACGTTTTGAGGTGGGTTAGTTTATTTGAGTTATTTAGTGTTTGGTTGCGAGTGGATTTTCGGTGAAGTTCATGGTTAAAATACGCTTTTGAGCCTACCTCAAATTGAGATTAGTTAACAACTTTAAATGAGCAGGATTCAGGCCACTTTTTTTTACATTTCTTTAGAGTATATTTATAGCAGAACTGTTAAATCATGATTACTTATCGTAATGTTTACCGGTTTGATTAATTACTTTCTTGAGAATCCATTTAATGATTGATTACTATCACTTTCAATTTTTAATGATTATTTTCCAATTAATTAAGAAAATAATCAATAAAAATCATGATTTTTTACTATTATTTAAAAAAAAAAAAACAAAAACTGAAAAATAATCAAAAGTAATCAAAATAAGTGGTTTTGATTGCGCTTGATTATTTTTTTTATATTTTTTTTTATTTTTTGTTGATTATTTTTGATTTTTTTCAGTATTATTGTAGAAGCACATAAATAAACACAGCAACAATACTGAAAAAAGAAAAAATAATAATAAAAAAATATTTAAAAAAATTAAAAATAATCAAAAGTAATAAAAAAAAATTTTTTGTTGATTATTCCTAATTATTTTTGATTATTTATGTTTTTCTTAGATTTTTTTTTGAAAGTTTTTGATTTTGACTTTTCTTAAAAAAACAGTTAAACTAATCATCACAAATTGAAAAGGCCGTCTAATTAATTGATTTCTGATTACTAATCAAATATAACAGCTATGATTTAGAGCATACCGCTTATTAAAACTAGTTTTAATTTTTTTATTTTCACGGGAAGTCGTCTGCTATTCGGCTGTACTTTCGGTTTCGGCCCAAAGCTGCGATGACATCATTCATCAGCAATAATAAACTTCCTAAGGGTGGTAGGCTCGGACGAAGTGTCGTGCAGTGCTATCCTCAGCAATATTTTTCTATCTAAGCTTTCCATACAAAAAACTGACTTAACGGAATTTCTCTTATCCTATATGTGGAGAGCTAAGAGAATACATTCAAATTGCTCGTCTTCTAGTTTAACGGTAACTTTTATTGTGTTAAAAAAGTACCCTTAAGTTCTGCTTTAATATTAACTTGTGCAGTTTTCTATTATATATGAAACAGAGTTTACTTCTAAGCTTTTGATTACCACTGTAGAAGCAGAAAAAAGTGTTTTTCTGTCATTATGGGCATACTAAACTTTAGGTTAGACTTCTGGAATTACATTGGTGAAAACATACTTCCACTCAATACATTAGGTATAGAGTGATGCGCATACAAACATGCACACAAACATACAAAAATTCGAAAAATATTGATTTGCGTAATTTTCACTAAAATGAAAATCCTATATACGTTTTTTCAATAGCTATTATGTGCATATCTTGGTTTGTTGAATTAGTTTGAATTTCATGCTTCGGTGTTTGACATATTTGCTAAATATCGGCTTCGATCCTTTAAATTCCAGTTTCGTTCGAACATTAATATATAGCACGTACATGCCGTATACGCAACTAAAAATTATCTTGCTTAGTACACCTTGGTGGCATGAACTGAATTTGTTTTTCTTGCTACATTAGCAATTGTCATCTTTTATTGTCTGTAGGCGGAAACTATCCATTGATGATTAAACCCTACATTTCTATGTATGTATGTGTGTATATCAACAATAACAAAGGCGCATAGCTGTAAATTTTCGTGTTATTGACAAACATCTCAATTTGTATGTTGATGACAAAATTTGAATGCAATGCCTTAGTAATCTCCTGAGACGACAGTCAAGTGCGTTTTGAATAGGCGACGAGTGAGCGAGTAAGCGAGTGTCAATGGGACATACGAAAAAGATGATGATTGCCATAGACACACGCAGACGGTGAATAATGAGAATTGGGAATGCATTTGTTGACAAGTAGCTTAGGCTGATACACACAACAAATACAAACATACCACATATAACGGTATATGAATGCTAATACAAATTTCGGCTGAGTCAAACAAATTACAATTTATGCAATTTTTAATGACTTTTGCTAGTACTTGGCAAAGGCGCAAACAAATTGAAGACCAACAATTTTGCAAGAAATTTATGAAATACTTTTGCTGAAAATTTAATTTTAAACACAATTCTAATGTAGATTGTGGTGTAAATAAAAAGATATGCGTGAGTGGCAGTATTGTTTAAAAAAAAAGTATTTATAAAAAATTTTAATTTATTTATAAAAACAAAAAAAAAAAAAAATTGTAGGCGTTTGTTTATATGTTTGCTTTTTTTCCTTTCTATAACGGCGCGTGCATAATACTCTATTCCAATTCAGGCACGTACACGTAGAATCCGTTGATAATAAAAATAGCAGCCACAGTAAAAGCCTCACGAGCCAAGTAAAAATACGAAAAAAGTGCAATAATAATAGTAAAATGCAAGCAGCAGAAGTCGCGTCCACTGTTGCCTCAATGAACGTGCAGCAAATTTTTTATGCGGCTGAAAATAAGCGCTTTTTTAACGGTACTTATTCAGCTTCCATATCTCTATTGGCGTAGAAAAGCTGTTGGTTGAAAACATGTTTATTGTAAGAAAAAAGTGACTTAATTTTAGTAGAGATTAGAGTTAACAATGCCGGGTTAGGTGTTGAACATTTCGGTATTTCGTTCTTACCATTCCGGGATTTTCGGGCGCTGTAAATATGTGCCTAAAGGCTAATATGTGTGACTTAATTTGGTCTTTCCATGTCAAATCGCCATATAGTTCGAATCGACCCCTTCGGATTTGGATAAATTTGGGTGAAGAATTTCCTTTTATCATAAAACGACACAACACAACGGAGGAAAAAAATTAAAAAAAAGTTTTGTTTAAAATTTATGTAATTTCAAAACTTCACTTTTTTCCTTTTCACCAAGTTTTGTAAAGTTTATGTTTACAATATTTTGGAAACTACTGTAGTTAAAAACTAAACTTTTGCACTTTTAACGGGATACTTAGGGATACAAAAAAAATTATTTTGTGAAAAAAAATGTAAATTTTAAATCTTAGAAAATTAAAAATTTTTCAAAATCGAAAAAATGAAATTTCGGCCTTCAATTTTGCACCCACATTTTTTGTAATAAATCTCTGATATATCTAAAGTTATACTACTAGAAGGGTGTTTTTGGTTTTTTCAAAAATATGAATTTTTGGATTTCTTTTCAAAAACATTTGTTTTTAATTTTTTTAATTTTTAAGTCGAGTTCAATTAGTTAAGCACAAAATTACTTCATTTTTATCACCGAACAGTTTTTTTTGGAAGTAGTAGAATGTTAAAAAAATATGCTAAAAATTGAATTTCTTACATTTTTATTTTTATATTCCACTACCACTGAAAAATGTTTCAGTTATGAAAATTGTGTAATGTTGTGGTTAAACAGAAACTACCTCCCGCATCATTTTATCCATTTTATCCAATAAAAAATTAAACTTTTGCACTTTCAAAGGGGTACTTAGAGGTATAAAAAAATTATTTTGGGGGAAAAAATTTAAATTTAAAATTTTAGAAAATTTTCAATTTTTCAAAATCGAAAAAATTAAAGTTCGGCCGTTAATTTTTTTAATATGCCTCTGATATATCTAAAAATATCCTGAAATTTTCAGACTGGTGTTTTTTGTTTTTTCAAATATATGAATTTTTTAATTTTATCTAAAATTTTTATTTTTCTTTTGAACTTTCTAGTCGAGTTGAATTAGTTAAACATAAAATTACTCGATTTTCATCACTGAATTGTATTTTAATTTTTTCAAAAATATGAATTTTTGAATTTTTTTAAAAACTTTTGTTTTTAATTACTTAATTTTGATCACTGAATTGTATTTTGATTTCTTAAAAAATATGAATTTTTAAATTTTTTCAAAAACTTTTGTTTTTAATTACTTACTGAAACATTTTTGCGATCCTAGTGGAATGTAAAAATAAAAATGTAAAAATAAAATTTTAAACATTTTTTTTTAATTTTCTCTACCACGAAAAAAAAAATTCAGTGACGAAAGTAAAGAAATTTTGTGTTTAGCTAATTGAACTCGACTAAAAATTAAAAAAAATTTAAAAAAAAAAATTGTTTTCGAAAAAATTCAAAAAATCATATTTTTGAAAAAACAATTCTGAAAACTTTAGGATATCATTATATCGATTTCGCAATGTCAAGGTCCCATTTCAAGGCAGATATTGAATCTTACTAAAGAGATAATCCGCCATTGATTTAATATTTAATTAGTTTTAAGTTTAAGTTTAAGGAATCTGTAAATCTAGTCAGTAAGGTTTTTGCCATTGACTTAATAAATGAATTGAATTGAATTGAATATAACAGTTGTATTAAAAAAATAAAATTGAGTAAAAAATTTAATGGAATTGTAATTTTTTTGATTTTCAAAACGAAAATTTTCTGTAATTAGAAATTTAAGTTTTGTAACGTGCAAAAATTGAAATTTTTAAATTCGATAACTTTCTTTAGCAGAACTTTGTTTTATCATTCAAAGTGGAGGGGTCGATCTACTACAAAATCGTGCAATTTTCGGGATGTGCTAATGGTACTTAACTACCAAACGCGCCATCAAGTGCTATTTTGGACTAAGTAGGAAATAGTGAAGTAAAGTTCTCTCTCGGCTGACGAAAATCACAATTGTCTAAGTCACTTAAAGTGCGCGTCGCCGCACATGGTGCAGCAACTTGAACGAACAAAGATCACGCTTTCTAAGTCTAAGTCTGATGTATTTGTCGAAATCATGAACAGTGTTGAAAGAAGATAAGATGGCCTTGGAGAAGAAACGGCATCTACGGAAAGAAATGCGCAACTCTTTTGAATAGCTATATTGATTACTTCCGAGGCCTTCATTCAGGCTGCTCCAGGAAATGATAACAGTATAAAGACTAAGAAGAAGGCAGCATCTCTCGCCCACTTTGTTTATGGACTTAAATGCTTTGCCTTTTTATATTCAATTATCGATTGGGCTTTGTTTGGTAAGAAGTCTTTTTGCATACGACGATTTTCCTCAAGGTTTTGAATACAAGAAGCATCATTAAAAGACCAGAGTTAAGACATCTGTCACATCAAAGCAGTAGCCTTCATGCACAAAACCACTGAACATATGTAAGACATCTCGCTGAATTCTAATAAATATGCATGCAAATTTACCCAGTAGTAAAGTAACAAGTTGTAAATTATTTCAGAACTAGTTTGAAGCTAGTCCAAAATTATAATACATTTTTTTTATTGATTTTAATAACCTTTGGTTTTTTTTGATTATTTTGCAGCATGATGATTATATTTATCTCCAACGATCCTGAAAAGTAAGCAAAAATAATCAAAAGTAATGAAAAAGTTGTTTTTGATTATTTTTGATTTTTTCTTGAATTTCTTGATTACTTTTTAATTAATAAAATAATCATTAATCTTTATTATTCGGCTGCATGTGCTCAGGGTTATCTGCAAAATCACCAAGAAATAACCAAAAATAGTCAAAAATAATTAAATATTATGAAAAGTAATCAAAATAAATTGTTTGATTGTTTTTAATTTTTTTTTTACTATTTATTTTTTATTTTATTTTTTAATAATCATTAAAACCGAAAACAATGGGTAATCAATCTTTAGTAGGCTCATTAACATACTCATTCAAACCGGTAATCATTACGATTAGTAATCATTACTTAACAGGTCTGGTTTAAATTTCTTAGTATCTATCTTATTTTTACTTTAAAATTGCTAAAATATTAAAGTGAAAGAATTAAGTTGCATACAGTTTTGTAATTAATTTAATTTCATTAAAAAATATTTTATCAGTTGGGCCATTCCACAGCAATCAAGGCTTATTTCATGTTTCTAATTTGGTTTGGTTTTCTGATTTCAAAAACTCAAAAGTCTATGTAGAAAAGAGACAATTACAAATTCTTAAGGAAACGGTATGTTCTTAAAGAGTTCATTTTTTTTAAATTTAAAATAGATACAATTTTTTTTACTCTTTAAGTTATTCATTGCTCAAGTGTGGAAACAGCGCTTTACCTTTATACTTTTGAATATCAAAAATAAATTTTTTTAAATTTCAAAATCAAAATTTACAGACACCTTTTCTTCTTCATTTTCATGATAATAATATAAAGCTTGCCTCTAACAAATTTTTACCATTTTTTTATTGTTAGTCCAAATTCAGTATTTCTCGAAAAATTTTGATATTAATCAGAAAAATCTAATTGCTAACTACAATTTTTCCTCACTAGTTGAATGTTTCATTGGAGTTTAGACACAAACACACACACCATGCTGATTGCACTAATGCAGTCAAAGTAGATGAAGTTAAAAAAGAAAATAACTGTAGGTCTTCTATGCAAATACGATGGTGACTGCAAAACGAAATGAAAAAACACACAAAGCGAAGCGCAATGGAATTGCCTCGAAAAGCGTTTGGCATAAGAAGCTTTCCACTTTGTATTTAGCAAACTACAAAAACATACAAAAAGCGCGTTTCCACACACACACTAACACTTGTTTGCTTTTTGAAGTTAGCTTTCCTTTTTTTAATATTTAAATATCCTTCATAGCTTTCATTTAAATATCGAGAACAGTGAGTAAATGGGTGCGTGAAGTTGTATACGGCTTTTAGGGTGTCATAAAAAGTTGTTTAAAATCGGTTTTCGAGTTGTTCGAGAAATGTCAAATGAAACGCAGCATTCTTTAATCTATTTGGCTGGTACTCTCTTGATGGAAGTATAAACAGTATCAATTAATACCCCTTACATCCCTCTATGGCACAAATGCTTATCTTAAAATTTGAAGAATTGAAATCAGACTAGTAGATTGGCTGTTTTGGCGTTACAAAAATTAAGGTTTTGATTTTATCTATTTTATATATAGATACGATTTAAAAAAAAATTAGAGAAATTTATGAAATGTCCATATAAAACCAGTTTGAAAAAACATCATCAATCACCCTAATGACTAACCGAGGCCAACGTTTATGTTTTTCTTGTATTTTCACAGCCGTCGGAAATATTGGTTAATTTCTTATTAAAAAGCAGCAACGCTGTGCTATCAGCACCCAAACCCCGTATAGCAGCCATCCCATAGCATAAAGCCGGTAATTGTAAACTATGCAATTATAATTTTAATAATTTTTCTTTGAGTTCTGCTCAACTTTTCATACGAAAATGAGTTTCTGCTGTTGCTAAGAATTTTCTACGCTCAACTCAATACACTTTTTAACTTGAATACTTAAGCGCCAGTTGAGAATTCAATAAATACCACACAATTTTAAAGTGGTTTCGTGTTTTAATTTTTATTTTTTTGGAAGTCATGCTTTGAAGAGATTAAGCTAATGCAATGGCCAAAGCATTTTCTATTGCAGCATACACATATCTGTATGTATGGTACGTATGTAGATATGCTAGTGTATAAGCTGAGATGAAAACATGCAGCTTAAAATGTATTGTAGCAAGTGCCACTTTGAAGTGGGTATTAACGAAAAGACACATTTGATGGGGGCTTAAATACTATCAAGATTACAAGTCAATTAAAGTTAAACGCTTTTTAGATTCCACATAAAATAAAGTAAAATAAAATACAATAAAATAAAATAAAAGAAAATAAAATAACACAAAATAAAATAAAATAGAATAAAATAACACAAAATAAAATATGAAAAAAAAATATAAATGAAATAAACTAAAATAAAATAAAATAAAATAAATTAAAATAAAACAAAATAAGATAAAATAAAATAAAATAAACTAAAATGAAATAAAATGATATGAAAACAAGATAAAATAAAATAAAATAAAATAAAATAAAAAAATAAGTAAATTAAAATAAAATAAAATAATATATAAAAAGAAGTAAAAATAAAATATAGTAAAATAAAATAAAATAAAATATAAAATAAAATAAAATAAAATAAGATAAAAAAAAATAAAATAAAATAAAAATAAAGAAAATAGAATAAAATAATACAAAATAAAATAAAATAGAATAAAATAACACAAAATAAAATAAAATAGAATAAAATAACACAAAATAAAATATGAAAAAAAAAATTAAATAAACTAAAACAAAATAAAATAAAATAAAATAAAATAAAATAAAATTAAATAAAATAAAATAAAATAAAATGAAATAAAATAACAAAAATAAAATGAAATAAAATAAAATAAGATAAAATAAAATAAAATAAAATAAATTAAAATGGAATAAAATGATATGAAAACAAGATAAAATAAAAAAATAAAATAAAATAAAATAAAATAAGATAAAAAAAAAATAAAATAAAATAAAAATAAAAAAAATAGAATAAAATAATACAAAATAAAATAAAACAGAATAAAATAACACAAAATAAAATAAAATAGAATAAAATAACACAAAATAATATATGAAAAAAAAAATGAAATAAACTAAAATAAAATAAAATGAAATAAGATAAAATAAAATAAAATGAAATAAAATAAAATAAAATAAAATAAAATAAAATAAAATAAAATAAAATTAAATCAAATAAAATAAAATAAAATAAAATAAAATGAAATAAAATAAAATAAATAAAATAAAATGAAATAAAATAAAATAAGATAAAATAAAATAAAATAACTTTGTATTTCTTTGCTGGCTTGAGGTCCGTGTTCAATAATTATAAAAATTAAAAACACATTTTGATTTTTTTGTTAAAATCGATATATTTCGACTGCTCAACGGCAATCATCTTCAGGATTGTAGCAACTAACAAAAATAAACAATTAACAATAAACAAATTTTGCATTTTAAATATCACATAAATACATACTTTTATTAACACGTCTGCTCTCTGTGACGTGGAGTATGGTACTGTTTTTTAGTGAGTAGGTGTTTATAGATATGTGCTGTGTGATCAACGTCGTTCTTATAGTTGAGTCTTGTTTTAGTCGGAGTATTAATAATGTGTAACATTTCTAGTGTGAAGCGTTTGTTATAGTGTTGTTCTTGTTGCAGTATTTTAGTCTCGTCAAAGTTTGGTGTGTGGCCGCTATCTGCACAGTGGGCCATGAGTGCCGTTTTTTGATTATTTACTTGATGGCAAAATTTAAAATCAGACTTATGCTGGGAAATTCTCGTTTTGAGCTTGGACTTTGTAGTACCTATATATATATTATTGCACGTTTCATCTCTATTGCCTTTACATGGTATCTTGTAAACTACGTTATTTTTTTCCATGATTGGTATTTTCGATTTTGTTTTGTTAAATATGTTTTTTAAAGTGTTCGTAGGTTTATGCGCAATTTTTGTGGTTTCTTTATCATAGCAGTCAGATTTTGCTAGACGCTCTGATAGATGCGGTACATAAGCCACCGACTTGAAAATAATTGGTTTATCGGGGGTTTTTGGACTATTTGGATTTTTAGTTTTTCGTAATAAAGTTTTTATGGTTTTTTTCGGAAAATCATTGTTTGTTAGTAATGTAAAAATGTCTTTTGTAACTTCTTTGTGGTATATTTCATCTGAGGTCTGCAACATTTTCCGTATACAGCCCTTTGCTGTATTCATAATCATGGTTTTCGGATGTTTTGAATTAAAGTTTATAATTCGTCCTGATGCTGTAGGCTTTTGATACCACTTCAGTTTTAATTGATTTCCTCGTCTGTTTATTATGGAATCGAGGTATGGTAATTCCTCATCGTTCTCTAGCTCTATAGTAAATTTTATATTTTTGTCAAAGGTGTTTAGTGTGTTAAGTGTGTTTTGTATTTCATTTTCTTTTATTATCGCGAATAAATCGTCGACGTATTTTGTAAGTATTCTTGGCTTATGTCGCAACTTCAGCATGGTATCATCTAATAGCTTTTCCATAACTATATCCGCTATTATTGGGGATGTGGGTGCTCCCATCGGCATTCCTTTTAGTTGCGTATAGATAGTATCATTAAATTTGAAATATCTGCTTTCTTGAATGCAGAATTTAATTATTTCCATGAACAGCTGTTTTGGTATTTTTGTGTATTCTTTAATTGTTATCCATTTTTCTTGTATGATTTCAAGTGCCAGCTGTATCGGGATGCTAGGGAAAAGCGAAACTACATCAAAGGAAATAAGCTTTTCATCATCAAATATATATGTGTTGTTTACTCTTTCTTTAAACTCAATTGTGTTTTTAATATTGTACGTAGAACTTGCCGTTACGTTTTTTAAAATTTCTGCCATATATTTGGACAGTGTGTAAGAAGGTGACCCAATTGCTGAGCATATTGGTCTTAATGGAGTTCCTTCCTTATGAATCTTCGGGAGGCCGTAGATTCTGGGTGGCTGTGCGGTGGTTGTTATCATTCTCTTTCTCTCTTTCTTTGTTATTAATTCCATTTTGAACAGTTTGTCTACTAGTGCATTATTTTTGCTTTGTAAACGTGATGTTGGATCCTGTCTCTGTACTCTATATGTTGCTAGATCCATTAATATATCCTCCATTTTCTTGTTGTAATCATCGATTTCCATTGCCACCGTTTTATTCCCTTTGTCGGATGTTAAAATTCTAACGTTTTTATTTTCCTTCAAGAATTTCTTAGTTTGCTCCACTGTATCTATAATTGCATTGTCTATTACACTATGTTCGGTTGTAGTTGTATGGTTTGATATTAACAAAGAGAGTTTTGTGCGAGCAAACGCTTCACACTAGAAATGTTACACATTATTAATACTCCGACTAAAACAAGACTCAACTATAAGAACGACGTTGATCACACAGCACATATCTATAAACACCTACTCACTAAAAAACAGTACCATACTCCACGTCACAGAGAGCAGACGTGTTAATAAAAGTATGTATTTATGTGATATTTAAAATGCAAAATTTGTTTATTGTTAATTGTTTATTTTTGTTAGTTGCTACAATCCTGAAGATGATTGCCGTTGAGCAGTCGAAATATATCGATTTTAACAAAAAAATCAAAATGTGTTTTTAATTTTTATAATTATTGAACACGGACCTCAAGCCAGCAAAGAAATACAAAGTTAAGGAAAAAGGTCGCAAAAAATTTCATAATTTACATAGACGGAAGGCACGCCGCAGGCATAAACAACCAAACATGGGATATGCTACAATAAAAAACAACAACAAAAACGCTAAAACAACAATCAACAAACTGCAATTAACATCTAAAAAATTGGTAAAAGTAAAATCAAGTATTAAGTTCCTATTAAAATGTAGAAAGTCAAAAATTATTCCGAATTTTATAAAAAACTCCACCAGATGTAAGAATTTATTTGTATCTGACTCGGACAAGCACTCGGACATAGATAAAATGTTACACAGACATACACACTTTTTCCTTACAAAAATCTTAAGCTTACTTATAAAACAAAAACACAATACATTACAAGTATTAAACCAACAGAGAGAGCAATTAACCAACAAATTAAAAAAACAATTGAGTGAAAAAGATTTCGAAGAATTATTGGAAAACGAGAGTAATGTCGCGGAAAAAACCACAACAACACTAAAAAAGCGTCAAGAGCTGAAATATAAGAAAATTAGAGCGAAACGAAATGAAGTATTCACCAACAACATCAAGCATGAAGAGTGGTTTGTAAACAAAACCAAATTAGAATTCCCGCGAGATATTCAAGCATTGCTAGCAAAGGGGCCGAAGTTCGCACTACCTGTAGATAACAAGAATTTCCCTCTCTTTAAATACGTAGCAGACGGTGAAGATTTGGTACAAAGCATAAAAAACAAAGATCAACAAGAGGAAGCTCGCACAAAACTCTCTTTGTTAATATCAAACCATACAACTACAACCGAACATAGTGTAATAGACAATGCAATTATAGATACAGTGGAGCAAACTAAGAAATTCTTGAAGGAAAATAAAAACGTTAGAATTTTAACATCCGACAAAGGGAATAAAACGGTGGCAATGGAAATCGATGATTACAACAAGAAAATGGAGGATATATTAATGGATCTAGCAACATATAGAGTACAGAGACAGGATCCAACATCACGTTTACAAAGCAAAAATAATGCACTAGTAGACAAACTGTTCAAAATGGAATTAATAACAAAGAAAGAGAGAAAGAGAATGATAACAACCACCGCACAGCCACCCAGAATCTACGGCCTCCCGAAGATTCATAAGGAAGGAACTCCATTAAGACCAATATGCTCAGCAATTGGGTCACCTTCTTACACACTGTCCAAATATATGGCAGAAATTTTAAAAAACGTAACGGCAAGTTCTACGTACAATATTAAAAACACAATTGAGTTTAAAGAAAGAGTAAACAACACATATATATTTGATGATGAAAAGCTTATTTCCTTTGATGTAGTTTCGCTTTTCCCTAGCATCCCGATACAGCTGGCACTTGAAATCATACAAGAAAAATGGATAACAATTAAAGAATACACAAAAATACCAAAACAGCTGTTCATGGAAATAATTAAATTCTGCATTCAAGAAAGCAGATATTTCAAATTTAATGATACTATCTATACGCAACTAAAAGGAATGCCGATGGGAGCACCCACATCCCCAATAATAGCGGATATAGTTATGGAAAAGCTATTAGATGATACCATGCTGAAGTTGCGACATAAGCCAAGAATACTTACAAAATACGTCGACGATTTATTCGCGATAATAAAAGAAAATGAAATACAAAACACACTTAACACACTAAACACCTTTGACAAAAATATAAAATTTACTATAGAGCTAGAGAACGATGAGGAATTACCATACCTCGATTCCATAATAAACAGACGAGGAAATCAATTAAAACTGAAGTGGTATCAAAAGCCTACAGCATCAGGACGAATTATAAACTTTAATTCAAAACATCCGAAAACCATGATTATGAATACAGCAAAGGGCTGTATACGGAAAATGTTGCAGACCTCAGATGAAATATACCACAAAGAAGTTACAAAAGACATTTTTACATTACTAACAAACAATGATTTTCCGAAAAAAACCATAAAAACTTTATTACGAAAAACTAAAAATCCAAATAGTCCAAAAACCCCCGATAAACCAATTATTTTCAAGTCGGTGGCTTATGTACCGCATCTATCAGAGCGTCTAGCAAAATCTGACTGCTATGATAAAGAAACCACAAAAATTGCGCATAAACCTACGAACACTTTAAAAAACATATTTAACAAAACAAAATCGAAAATACCAATCATGGAAAAAAATAACGTAGTTTACAAGATACCATGTAAAGGCAATAGAGATGAAACGTGCAATAATATATATATAGGTACTACAAAGTCCAAGCTCAAAACGAGAATTTCCCAGCATAAGTCTGATTTTAAATTTTGCCATCAAGTAAATAATCAAAAAACGGCACTCATGGCCCACTGTGCAGATAGCGGCCACACACCAAACTTTGACGAGACTAAAATACTGCAACAAGAACAACACTATAACAAACGCTTCACACTAGAAATGTTACACATTATTAATACTCCGACTAAAACAAGACTCAACTATAAGAACGACGTTGATCACACAGCACATATCTATAAACACCTACTCACTAAAAAACAGTACCATACTCCACGTCACAGAGAGCAGACGTGTTAATAAAAGTATGTATTTATGTGATATTTAAAATGCAAAATTTGTTTATTGTTAATTGTTTATTTTTGTTAGTTGCTACAATCCTGAAGATGATTGCCGTTGAGCAGTCGAAATATATCGATTTTAACAAAAAAATCAAAATGTGTTTTTAATTTTTATAATTATTGAACACGGACCTCAAGCCAGCAAAGAAATACAAAGTTAAGGAAAAAGGTCGCAAAAAATTTCATAATTTAAAATAAAATAAAATAAAATAAAATAAAATAAAATAAAATAAATTAAAATGGAATAAAATGATATGAAAAAAAGATAAAATAAGAAAATAGAATAAAATAAATAAATTAAAATAAAATAAAATAATACAAAATAAAATATAAAAATAAAATAAAATAATAAACAAAAAATTAAAAAAAAATTAAATAAAATAAAATAAAAAAAATAAAAAAAAAATAAAATAAAATAAAATAAAACAAAATAAATTAAAATGAAATTCAAAAAAAAATTCAAAAAAAATAGAATAAAATGAAATAAAATAAAATAAAATAAACTTAAATTATTGTTCTTTATTCCAACAATTTGTTGGTTTTTACGGCCTATACATTTTCAAGTATCATGGATATGAATGAGCTCAAGGCCACTAATAATTTTTCTATAGCGAAAGTTAGTTTTTTTTGTTGTTTAATAATTTATTTAATTATTAAAAGTTGTTGGAATAAAAAGCAATAAATAAAAACCGTGAGCACCCGGTAGTAGGCTGTGACAACAAAGCAGCTCTGCAAAAAATCCGTCATGATCAAAAACTGACTGCCAGATGGCGGTGTTGGTCATGTATATGGTTAAGTGAATAAAAGGAGTTTAGAGGACAGAAAAACCAGCGTATTGTTAACTTAATGGTTAGCAGTGTGTGCCAAAATTTCTCTGATGAGTGCAGTCTAGCAGCTTCCGAAATGGATCTATAAGAAAAGCTACGACGGTTGTTTCTAACAATTTTCCTTTTCTATTCAATTAAAAACTTTTAATAATTAAATTTCGCTAAAGAAAAATTATTAGTGGCCTTGAGCTCATTCATATTCATGATACATAAACTCAAATAAAATAAAATTAAATTAAATAAATTGAAACAAAATAAAATAAAGTAAAGTAAAATAAACTAAAATAAGATAAAATAAAATTAAATTAAAATAAATTAAATAAAATGAAATAGAATTAAATTAAAAAAATAGAATAAAGTAAAATAAAATAATATTAAATAAAATAAAATAATACAAAATAAAATAAAATAATCCAAAGTAAAAAGAAAAGAAAATTAAATTAAAAAAAAAAATAAAATTAAATGAAATTAAATTAAAATAAAATGAAATAAGATAAAATAATACAAAATAAAACCAAATAAAATCAAATAAAATAAAATAAAATAAAATAAAATAAAATAAAATAAAATAAAATAAACTAAACTAAAATAAAATAAAATGAAATAAAATAAAATAAAATAAACTAAAATAAAATTAAATAAAATGAAATAAAATAAAATAAGGTAAAATAAAATAAACCAAAATAAGACAAAATAGAATTTAATTAAAATAAATTAAATGAAATGAAATAAAATAAAATTAAAAAAATTAAATAAAGTAAAATAGGAAATATACCGCTCTGCCTCACCTGAATATCATATCTAATTATTTTCTCTCACGTTCTGCAGTAAGCTGTTTACTCGTGCAATATTAAAGTCACTTTTTTCATTCACTAAAGAAAAATAAATAATTACTTTTCAGTTGACTTCCAGTGAGCTACAAAAAGCATCGCCCTGTCTTCGCTTTCAATCTTCTTTTTTAATTTTTGCGTTTTATTCATTATATGCAAACGCACTTTTCGTTGCATACTTTAAGGCTGTGTTGCAAACAAAAAGCACTATTTCAGGATATGAGGCTCATAATTTATCCGCAACATGTTAAGAAACTCGGCGAAAGTAAACGTTAATAACAACAAATTTAACCCCCCACCCGCCTCATATGCATGATACACACACTTTTACACATATGAATGAAACTCCAGTAACTTTTCTTTGGCACTTTGAGTGTCGCTGCATAATTCACACCAAACCAACAGCTATTCATATCTTAATATCTTGTGCAATAGCCGTATCCTTTAGTAAGCGAGCTACGAAAAACGAGTATTGTAGAAATTTCCTCATTAAATATCCAATAGTGTCCTACCGAACTCGATATTTTTGACCGAATTCGAAGTAGAACAAAACACTTTAGTTTTTCTTGTCATTTGGTTGCAAGCGAAGCGAACTAGAGCTTTGAGTGATCCCGATGCATTTACACAGATACTGAAAGAGCCACAAGAACCTAGCCCTGCGTTGCCGGTATTTGCAAACTCTGTATCAACGTTTCACATTACCCTTTTTTAAAGAGAAATTGGTTTCTTTCAAATCCCGTATTTACTTGGGACAGAGTTTGTAAATTGTTTGCCAATTCGAAAACAAAAGATTGCAGCTAATTTATGAGTTGTTATGCAGCTTCGCACGGCAACAAAGTAAAAACCAAGCAAATGGCTTTGACTTTTAAAAAGTTAATTGAAACATACGTGAAGCTAAATTAAGCAAAGAGCAGCAGCTGATACGCGCGCCAAATGGAAAGGAGCAGGTGATGCCTGGAATATTTTCAGCGAGAGATATGTACATTTCAGCAGAAGAAATTCTTGTGTGGTGTAAATTTCCTGATTAAGTTGCTTAAGCACCTTTGCTAATCTTTGCGTAAGTGAGTAGTTTGTATATTCATCGGGTATGTGAAATTAATTTTTCCAAAACTATGCATCTGCTGGCATCGCTCATGTCGCCGTTTTTTGTTTCGTTTACTAAATGAATTTTCACTGAAGTGCAAGCATTTCTGTCTTTTTGCATTGCAATATTTTGCGGGAAACAAATATAATATAAAAGCAAGTGTACTTTCAGGCGCAGAAGCTTGCAGTGCTTTTAAGCCAGTTTAAGTGAAAATTATTGGAAAAAAATTTGTCAAAAATCATGGAAAAAGTCAAATCAATGAAGTTCTATGTCAAAAGATAACTCATCTTAAAATTTCCAAAAAGTATTCAAATAATTTCTTGAGTTCAAGCCGGGTTTGTTATTTTTTCAAAATGGTTATTTTTAAAATCCTTTTTTCGTTTCGTTTTCGTTTCCGGAATCGTTCTTCAACCTTTATTTCGGTTTCGGATTTGTTTCGGTCTTAGGTTTAAAATAAAACAAGTAAGGAAGTCTAAGTTCAGATGGAACCGAACACTAAATACCCAGCTCTGTATAAGTAGTAGTGGTAAATTGCTGTGGAGTTATGACCTATAGTGGTTTTAAACTTTTTCTACTACCACGCGGGCACTCTTATAAATTAAATGAATGTGCGTCTGTGTGTCTGGCGTCCACTTAACCGATCTTTATAAAATTTCCACAGTAGATTCTTGGGTTCACTTACAGTATAAGCTATACATAATTTTGGAAAAGTGGGCGGTGCCACGCCCCCATGCTATATAAAGTTTTAATCTTGTATAGGCGTCCAAGGTACTTAACCGATCTTTATAAAATTTGAGCAGTAGATTCATGGATTCACTGGTTCCAGCATAACCTATATATAGTTTTGAAAAGCGTAGATAGTATACCTCGTTTCATGTTTCGCAGTTTTATTTAACAGGGTTCTGAAGTTAATAATAGCTGAAATTTGACATTTTGTTAATTTATATGTGGGCGGTACCATGCCTATTTTCCAAAATTTAAAAACAAAAATCATTAATAATATCATCAGTTTATTGTAACTAAGAAATTCTAGCATTCTATCTGCATTAGTGAATGAGATATGGCATGTTCCGGTTTCCTACCTCCCTTTTAGAAAACTTTGGTCCAAAAGTGGACGTGGTCGTCCACCGATTTTGCTTATTTTCCATAGGCGTACTCTACATGTCTATAGCACACTTCGTATTAAGTTTCGTAGTTCTTACACCGTTCTGAAGTTATTAATAGTCGAATTTGAAATTTTCTCGACTTATAAGTAAGCGATGCCACTCCCACTTTCCCAAATTTTTGTAAAAATCATATAAAGAATAAGAAAATATATGTAAGTACCAAATTATATTATTATACCTGAATCAGGTAATTCGATTTGGGCAGGTCAATATTTCTACCTTCTTTCCATATAACTTTTATAAAAAAGTAGGCGTGGTCGAAAAGCGATGTCGGTTATTTTCTATGACACCTAATTGGACGAAGTTTCTAATCTGACAAAAGAGCGCTTTCAGAACTGCTACGGCATGTATTCTTCTAGCATATGTGTCACCCTCAGCAAAAGACAAAAATGCTCAATATTAGATGAGAACCGCCATCACATTTCCCAGCGGTTTGATCTACGTAACCACAGGCGGGCTTCAAATACAGCCCAATTCTAAATATTCTCGCGGAATTATTTTCTTTGGGATTTTTTTGTTCCATCGGAAAAATTCCTACAATTATGTTCTCCTAGTGAGAAGAGTAATTGGAAAAGAGGAATTTCGAATTTTCAGCATGGCTTAAACGGATTCCTAAATTGGCAAAAGAAATTTAAAAGTGTAGATATTGTGAAGAATTCCTTTTAAATTAAGATAAAAAAATGTAAAGCAACGTTTATTGTTGCTTTTCATACATTTGTGGCAGCAATTAAAGCGAATACGAGCCACAGGAAAATAAACACAGGATTAAGAGGAGAAGGTTGCGCGATGGTTGATCTACGGATATGATGAAGGAGGAGCGACATGACCTAGAAGGTTTCACTGGTCATAAACCGCTACCACGACAGTCGGGCAGTACCGCAAGGGAGTACCGGAGCGCACCGGGTTCAAATAATTCGACAACACTTCCCAAAACCTTCTGGGAGTATTTTTGTCGTTATCACAACAACATCTAAACTTTTTGTTTGTATATTTAATTTGCTGCTGACACACTCAGCAACTCAAGAATACAAATTCATGATGTCCTTGCATCAAGTTAAAAATAGCCATATTTGTACTTTTCCATCTCAAATACATCGTGTTGTAATAGAACATTATTTAAGTCTAGTATACGAGTATACTTACACAAGTTAATAGTTTTCCTATAAAAATACAAGAAACTTTTAATTCTATCAGTTTAGCTTGTGAGAAAATTCCTTAAAAATGGCAGCGGAATCTCCCTTTTCCTCACATTCGTAATAGCTACGTTTCTCTACTAAATGGTTTTCCCTTTAACAACCATTATTAAGAATACGAGTAATGGGAGAGGGGAGAAAATTCGTATGGAATTTTCATTTAGGGAGACTTATCCATTAGATCTCGGCCTGTGAACCCCAAAATTGATACCCAACCACATGAAGTAGTTGAAGAGCAGCGCGTCTTTCAGAGGGAGATTAGAGTCATGTTAGCAGAATAGGTTAGACTTACCTTTCCAGACTCAACGCTTAGATACCAAATACTTTCCCTGCACGTGGTATGCCCCCTCATGTCACTAAACATCTCTTTGAACCTACTCTGTAACACTGTGGTCCAGCCCTATTGAAACTGCTTGTTTCTTTAGACTCCATTTAGAAGAGCTTTTAGAGAGATTTTCCGAATTCCTCACGTCTTAATAGCATGATCTTTGCTCATTTCCGATCTGTCAAATATCCTTAGAAATCAACAAAGGGTTCGCATATGTCGACTCTCTTCTCCTTTGTCTACTCCATGATTTTGGCTGGTAGACACATTTTGAGTTTCATTCAGCAGGCTTCTGGTAATTATTTAAACAATTTTTCGCCTCGGTATCTAAGCAGCGCCGGTTAGTTTAATATTTTTGAGCCGAAATATTGGGTTTGAGGTTAATGCCTGCAGGATCCTTGATGGACTTTTTTATGCAGAAACCACATACTACATTTTACCATATTTTAAGCCATGCAAAGCCCTTCAGCTTGATTTTGTTATCAAGATGGCAGCAGCGCTTGTATGTTCTATTGTGATTTGACGGAAGTGAGAGAGAGTACTTAGCGGTGCATTCTATTTTCCACCGCGAACCCAGCATTATGGATTTATAGTTTTTCTTCTTAGTCCAGTTTATCGCATTTTACATTGAGCGGTGATGTCGTTCAAGACCTTTTCTTAAAAGAATGTGGTTATCAAGGTGCATGTTATGAAGTCGTAGTCCTTATGTGAATGGATGCAAATATTTTGTCCCAATAAATGTTTGTTATAAGCTCAGCTGCCAAAAAAAGGATTTGCCTTAGCAAGTTTGCTTGTTGGTGCTATATTGATGTGAATACTGTATAGAGGGGTCTGCTCTAATTACGAAAAAAGAGCATTAAAAACTGTAAAATTAATGTTAAATTTAGAAGTGCGTCTTGTTATTATAAGGAGCTCACTTCAATATTCAATCCGCATTTTGGTAGTTTTAGAATTTCCTTGCGCCTCCACAAAACCATTGAATTCAACAATGTAAAGAACCAACTTTACTACAAAACAATTGAATTATTTGCTTTGCATCTGCAGTATGACGCTGCTTTGATTACTCAATCTTTATCTCATTATTATTACTGCGCCTCCTTGTAATTTGTCTTGGCACAGTTGAAGTTTGCTCGGCACATTAAGCAGTTTCGGCCACTCAACACTTGATTGCTAAGTGATTTCGTGGAATTGAATTGTTTAATTGTGCCAATTTGCGAATGGAATAACGAGTTTTATTGCGCATAATGATGCAGGCTGAAGTAATTGTGCTTGAATGATAAGCGAGAAAGGAGTTGTACTCCAATAAGAAAACGGAAGTTGGAAGTAGAGAAGAAAGTGGAAGTAGAGAAAAAAGGACAAGCACTAGACTGGGTCGATTTGTTAACCAATATCGCGCCATCGATTTTTCGATAGGTTTTGGGCTCAGGAAAAAAAAGTTCTACTAAGCATACCAAACAAAAATAATTTTCGAGCCTGCGAAATTAAATTCTTTTAACTTTTTTCGACTTTGATTTTTAATGTTTTTTTCATGACCTACTAAAAAAATTTTAATTTGATTTTAAAATTTGCATGTATACCCTCCGACCCAAAAATGTCCGCTAAAAACATTGGCGATAACGGTTTTTTGAAAAAAATTGTATTTTCGGGTTTTGGGACTTCTTCTTGTCGAAAAATCGACTTTTCCAAAACCCAAAAATAAAATTTTTTTTTTCAAAAAACTGTCGACCCACCCTAACAAGCACTGCTATATTAGGACCAAGTGGAGTGGTTATGCGCGGTTATGCGCCATTTGAGTAAGTAAATAAATTTTTCAAGTTGTTGTGCAAAAAATTTAAATCAAATATGGGTCTTTTCATGTCAAATTGCCACATATTTGGAATAGATCCCTTCCGATTTGAATAAAATTTGGTGAAGAGTTTTCTTTTAGAAAAAAACAAAATCTGCCAAAAAAAATTTATTTAATTTGTTTAATTAATTTTTTTTCAAAAGTTACGGAAATTTAAATTCTATCTATCTATGGCGCGATATACAACAGGTATATCATCATAAACCTCCTAAGAGATTTTTGCGCCAAGCTTCTCTTCCAATTTGTGGTGTGCCGATTTGAATTTTCCCTACAAATTGGTGGGACCTACAGTTTTTTGCCGACTCCGAACGGCATCTACAAAGGAGACGAATTTTTGCTGAGAAGCCTGTCATGGCAGAAATACACTCGGAGAGTTTGCCAAACCACTGCCGAGGGGCGACCCCGTTTTGAAAAACTTTTTTCAAATCACTTTTGATGTTACCTGTACCAGGGCTCGAACCATGGACCTTCGGTGTGGTAGGCCGGCAACACTACCTTCACACCACGGTAGTAATTATTAATAAATTAATTAGACGGCTTTTAATTGTTTTTCAAAAAAGGCAATAATTAATTGATTACGATTAGAAAAAATCAAAAAAAAAAAACAAAATTACAATTTGCTCTTAAAAGTTAGCAAATTAAAATTAGTAATTATTTATCAATTAATTAGACGGCTTTTTTAATTGGTATTGATTATTTAATTGTTTTTCAAGAAAAGAAAATTATTAATTGAAAACCCAGAAAAAATTTAAAATAATCAAAACATATTTTTGGTTATTTTTTAATTATAGGTTTAATAATAATGCATGGTCAGTGACCGTCCAGAGTACCAAAATCCGTTTCAAGTGAAATCGCACTTGCTCGTTTTCGCGAAATATCACGCTTTAACCCTTATGATGCTCAGTGAAAGGACGAGTTTTTTTTATGCTTCTACAGCAATACTGAAAAAAAAACAAAACAAGAATTAAAAAAAAAATCAAAAATAGTCAAAACCACTTTTTTATTACTTTTGATTTTTTTCTTTTTTTTGAGTTTTTTTAATCATCGTAAAAAGTCATGATTATTTTTTTAGGTAATGATAATCAATCATTAAATGGATTCTCGAGAAAATAATTAATCAAACCGGTAATCATTACGATTAGTAATCCTTATTTAACAGGTTTGTTAAAAATTTAATTTTTTTCCTTAAATTAAATTTTTTCAATATTTCGGAAACTACTGTATTTCAAAAAAAAAAAAAAATTAGCGCTTTCAAAGGGCCCACTAAAATTTTTTAAAATCGAAAAAATTAAAGTTCGCCACTAAATTTTGGACTAAAATTTTTTGGTTATAAATACTTCTGATATATCTAAAGATAACCTGAAATTTTCGTTGTGAAAGTTTTCTAAAATTTGAAATTAAAATTTTGGTTTCAAAATTTTTTTATACCTCAAAGCGTTAAAGTTTACTTTTTTAAGTTTTAAAATTTTTTTCTTAAAAGTTATGCAAATTCCAAATTTCAGTTTTTTTTCATTTCTTTCGTGTTTTCTGAAGTACAATTTTTTAATATTGCGGAAACTACTGTACTTAAAAAAAAAACTTTGACACTTTCAAAGGGTTCTTTTAGAGACAAGAAAAAGTATTTCGAAAGTAACATTTTTGAATTTCTAGTTTCAGAAAATTTAAAACTTTTCAAAATCGGCAACATTTTGGACTCAGTTATTTTTTTTTTTTTGCCTTTGTTTTTCGACTGCATTTTTTTCTGAATTTGTGTTGTTAATTTTTTTTAACTTTTTCAAGTTTGAGTAATTAAATTTGGATAGTTAAAAAATTTTTCTAGTGTTGAAAAAAAAACACCTTTCTGAAAATTTTAGTACATCGTTAGATAAATCAGAAAAATTTTAGTCCAAAACTTAATTTAAAATCAATTAACAAATTTTAAGTTTTTTAATATTAAAAATTTTAAAATTTTGTTTCAAAATTTTTTGGCATGAAAAGCTTACCCGCGACAGTTGTGAATGTACTGCAAGCGAGTACCAGAACGTGCCGGTCTCATATCCGCTAAGGAACTCTCACTTCCGACAACACTTCCCAAAACCTTCACCAAAAACAGGAACAACAACAAGAACTTTCAGAGTCAACATAAAGCAAGCAGGTCCCCCAATTTGTACGTTAAAAGTTGGAAGTAGCACGCCGTAAATGGGAGAAGGTTGGCCTTATTCTTTTCTGCGGTATATCGCTAATTAAAAACAGGACTTGTTGCAAAAAAAAAAATGGTTTGCTCAAGATTTTAAGGTGACCCAATCAATTTTGATACATAATAATTGCTCAAAAGAATTGTTTTTGTCAAAATGGTAAAAAACCGTTAAAAATTTGTCGAATACGTCCTTTTTAGTACTCTTTGAATCTCCTGAAAAATAAAGCGTATATAATTCTTAGATGTATTACCTACATTACAAAAAAAGTACGACACAACTATTTCCAACTCTTTAGTTTCTATTCTCCGGGGACACCCTACAGATATCAGAACACCTTTTGCTAGGTGAATACCATTGGAACTATTCTATTTGAACAGCTAAATAAAAGATTACCCTATTTCAAAATGTTTTTCAATCACAAACAATTCTTCAGCTGAATGCTCAGGCCTTTTAAAAAAAATGTTTTGAATTTAAGTTTGTCAGACTTCTTCAACCGAGCAATTTTGGCATGTTCTGTTAACCCTTAGGCTATCAGAACGATGACTTTTTGTCAACTAAACCCCTATTTCTATTCATTTTTTAAACCTCACCACCCCAGCAATGACGCATTATCATTGGTAATGATGGTTTTTAATTTCAATGTGTACATTTTTGACACTCCGATTGTGCTCGTCGGTTTTCGCTTATTTTAAGTTTAAGTGTTGGTTTACGGTTGCGTACATTTTTTAAATATTCATTACTATAAATGAGCTTAAGGTTAAGAAGATATTGATATTAGTAGTTTATTTAGAAATCGATCGAAATGTTAATTAAATTTTTTTTTTGAAATTAAATAAAAATTGTACTTTCTATATAAACTACAAACTTCACTCACCTGCTTAAAAAACAAATTATTTTTCTACCCACCCTACAACCTACAACAAGCGCTCTATATCGCATTATTAATAAACACTTCAAAAATTACAGTTATCATAAAAATAATTATAAAACCCATTTCATTCATCTTACTTAAAATTCAATTCAAACTTTATCCTTCTATTGCATTATGCTGAGAAAAAACAAAAAGCAAGCGAGATAACTGTGCAGAAGCGCGAAAGTGTAATGTAATTTGCACGCAACTCAAACACGAAAAAGTTGAAAACCAACTAAAATGAGCTGCAACAAAGTGCGATTGAGTGTTCACGCTTAGGATGACACTGCTCTCAGTCACGTTTCATGTTAATACTCCACGGAGGAGAGTACGAAATGGAATTGTTGGTTGAGTTGTCAGTAGCTGAGTGGATGAGTGGCTGCTTGCTGTTGACACGCAACAACAACAACAACAACAGGAACAAAGATGATGATTGTGTGTCGCTTGAAAACGATCAACGGAAAGTCTTATCGAAATAAATATAGAATAATGCTCAATGTTTACAATACGATGGAAGTAGTTAGCAATGTTGCGTCGACATCCTTTCCCAATGTGCAACAACAGCTAGCGAGAACAAACAACGGCCAATGGGCTTCCGTTACGGCTTTGGAAAGTGCATTATAGTCCCACTTCAACTTTGCACTTTGAGCAATTAAATATGTCATTGTTATAGTGGCGCGTTGCGGCAATGAAACTGTATAAATACGAGTAATACAAATACAAGAAGTGCAAGTAAGCGAGTCTAAGTGCGGGTGGAAACGAATATTATATACTCTGCTGTGAGTTTTAGCAACAAAGTTGCAACTGTTTTTACTTGATATAAGCCATGCCTATATAAAAATTGTTCGACACAATATTAAAACGTTTGAGATCTAGTTTGATTAAGTTCGTTTGTGTTTAAGAGCCTTATGACTATAGCTTCATATAAAATGTGGGCATGGTTACGAAACGATTGACTTCATTGTAAGTAGTATATTGGCTACAGCTACTGAAAAAGCTTCTACAAATTCTCATGTATGTGTATATATAAATTAAGCACTAGTCCCCTTATTTAATTGCACAAAAAATACTAAACGTGATGTATTGGGTGGTACCACGCCTCTTACAATTTACTTTACCTCCTACATTTAGTGTATATTGGTTATTCCTTCAGCCAAAATTCAGTGGTGCAACTTTTTCGGTTTCAGAGATATCGCCTTTTTGAAACCTACTTAGGCACTTTTTCGATACTGTTATAAAAAGTGGGCGTGGTTGTCAAACAGATATTGCTCTTTTTTGCACACAATGCCCCTCTTTAAACGTTAAAATACTAAACTTTTGTTATGTTAAGCAAACTGATCCTCGAGTTATCGGTACCGAAACGCTATTGTAGAATTAGCCTAAAAGAGACGGTGCAACGCCCAATTTCAACACTTCATATTTTCAAGTTAACTACTTAGCTGGTGATGCCAAGTTTTGATTGAGAGTGAGATTTGGAGTCTTTTTTTTTAGAGTAGATCGAAAGTTTTTTATTGATGCAACTCAAATAAAAAATTGGAGCAGAGTATTGTAGTAGAATTAAGGTAATAAAAAATTTAGGAAATAGCCAATTGTAGCACAATTGGGTAGAGTTCGGATCATTTAGGGACTTTTTCGTTATAATTCCGGGACTGTTTCAGTATCATTACAGGCTCATTTCAAGATTTTTTTCGGGATTGTTTTGGCGATCATTTCAGGATCATTTCGCTACTGGTTTCAGAACTTTTCGGATGTATTTTTGGATATTTTTCGGTATCGATTCGGAATGGTTTTCGGGATTATTTTAGAACTTTTTCGGGATACTTGTCGGATGATTTCACGATAGTTTTGGAACTTTTACGGCAGCATTTGAATATAATTTCGGAAGTTTTCTGGCATAATCTCAGAAATATTTTCGGGATATTTTTTTGAAATTATTTCGTAACTTTGTCGGCTTCATTTCTGAATCATACAGTACCATTTGTTTATTGTTCTTGTTAACCTTTTACAGCATCATTTCAGAACCATTTCGGGACCTTTTCAGGATTATCGGAATTGTGTTCGAGATTTTTTCGCTATCATTTCGGTACCTTTTGTGAACATTTTTAGGTTTTATTCGGGATTAATTCGGGTTTGCTTGCGGGACCATTTTGGAAAATTTTTGGAAGAATTTCGGAATTGCTGTCGCATAATTTCAGGATTATTTCGCGATTGTTTTCGATACTTTCACGAGCCGCTTTCCAAAAACAATACCAAAATAACCCTAAAATGGTCCCGAAAAGTTTCGAAAACCAGCACAAAATGGTCGCGAAAAAGTTCCGACAACCATCCCGAAATGTTCCTGAAATTACACCGAAAAATAAGTAGTATAATCTCAAGTATATTGTACTGCACGCGGATTTATTTTTAGTATTCGTTTACTTTTTTGTATATTATAAAATCATGAATAGAAATTGGGAGATTCGTTTATGCCGTTCGACCTACCCTTAATGGAATGAAATCAATTTACTCGTGAGTTATTTTCATCTGAGTATACAAAATAAAATACAATAAAATTATTGGAAGAAGAAAATGTAAATTCAAATCTCTTAGAATACTGCATTAGACGGAAGCAGAAAATGCGGCCTGAAAATTTGATGTTTACACTTGCTTTGAGTTAAAATTTGTGCTGTTTTTAAAATATAAAATTGTTTCTTAGTGGCTTTAGCATTTTTTTAAGATTATTTAAAAAATTTCTCTGGCATTCGCCTTTTCGATTTCGTTCAATTTTTAGCAATGCAAACACTTTGCGTGTTCCCTCATACCATCGAGGAATTTTAATCCCATAAAAAGCTTAAACATTTATACCTACATGCATATCTATGACTCATTAGCTTTTATGTATGTATTCGCATGCACGTTTACTCTAAGTATATTCATCAGCAGACTTATGCAGCATATGCAACTTGTTGTCTCGTCATGAAAATGTCCAAAACACATCAAACTCTTTCGTCTGTTTACTTAAACTTTCGAAATCATTTTGCTGCATTTGTGTGTAGCAGTGTAAAACTCTTGTTTAGACAACTCACTGCCAAATAAAGTAGCTGCATATTTACAGGAGCAAAATTTGACCCAATAAACATTTTTATACAATCTCAGTTTGAGAAGCGTGTGAGATTTAAGCCCCATTATGTTGCTGAATGCCAAGAAATCTAGGAAGAAAATGAATGTTGGTTTTCATCTAGAAGGCAGGCAGATAGGAGTAGGCATAGCCGATAATTTATGGGCAATAAGGCTCAGATCTTCACAAATACATGATGGATTATTAGACACTTACGAAAACTTATGGAGGACTTGACTCTTGGAAGCCGCAGCACGCGTAACTTAGGCGAAAGTACACAGATATCACGCAACATGAAGTGGTGTTTATAGCGAAGAAGTCCCTTTTCCGGAAAAAATCGCTGTTACCGGGTTTGTTGATATGAAACGCGCTTTCAACAGGAATCGATATAATTCGCCTTCATACGGGATTGAGGGGTGTAATAACCAAAAAGGAGTGTATATTCGTAAATGCAAGGCAAGACGGATTTTTTACGCTTGAGAAGGAAGTAAAGACCTACTTTTGACTAGATTAAATCGTTACCAATTAACCCGATCACTCAGTCCTAAGTATCTGAGATTGAGAAATTAAATAGCAAAGCATACATCGAGGAGCGTATGCGAGAAATGGGGATTGCTCTCTACGATTGTGAATCGATGTTTGGTAAGAAAGTAGGTCTCAAGCTGCGAAAGATGGCGCTATCCCAAGGAGTACTATAAGCGGTGTTGATTGATGGCTCTATTGTATAGTACGAAGCTCTGCGGCAGAACTACAAACTCAACAGCCTACAGAAAGTACAGTGCACAGCGCGCGTAGGGGTCAACGGAGCTTCGAGCTTAAAGCTGATTACAAATTGAATTCACATCGGCACAAACCGTATTGAGTCTCAGGAAGTCTGGGTTATGGAAAGTTACTCAATAGGGGCATAGAAACATTATTGATTCATCTTCCGTCGACACAGTTGGTTTCGAACTTCATGGTTCCATTTGAACCACCCTTCAGAGAAGTTTGCCTACAACTCTCGAGGGGTGAGGCTCTTTTGAAAAAATTGTTTCAAATATTTTTGATGTTACCTGCTGGGCTTGAATCGGGGTTCGTAATGTTGTAGACCAGCATAATTGCCATGTCTTTTGTCGTCATTGTTAACCTGTAAACCATTGTCAAGAGCCCGATGGAATTAAATTTCTGAAAAAAAATTTCGGCCCTGAGAGGCCAAATTTACGCCTTTCATAAAGCATGAAGGATGGGCTTGGCCCTCAACCATCTCACTTGTTGAAAATGCTTTATCCTCTCCAAAAAAAAGAAACCGTACTCAGCAAGTTTAAAATTTTCTCAGTCCTTTGAAACCCAAATTTCTCAAAAACAAAAATGTTTATTGGGTATCCATTTCATTTCTCGTGCACATTGTTTGAGCTACATTTCACTTAAATCATTCTGATTAATTTTTGGTTGGTTTGTTTAGTTTCTTGCTGTGCAACTTGGCATGCTGTTTGCGCCGTTTTATGTTCTTTTGTTTTTGTCTTTGTCTTCTTTTGATGGAATGCTAAAGTGGATAAAATGCTGGTCTGCTTTCTCGTTGATTATTGTGGACATTTGTCGACTAATTTGGCCAATGCTGTGTCTATCATTACTGTAGTTGCTGTTTGTGTTCTTATCCATTCCTTATGGAATAATTCGAAGGCACCGCTTTTAGGGACTATGCAAATATGTGCGATTAAATTTTGGATCTTTGCAACTTAGGTCTTCATTTTGGCTTTCTTAATCGTTTTTTTTTATTAGGAATCCTATAAATTCTCAAACGTCCGAGACGTGATATTTTCGAGGCTGCCGAAGCTTTTGTTTGCGTTTCACACACTTAGTTACATATCTACGAAATTGTCTTTAGAAATTCGAGATCGTTAAAATCCGTATACAAAAATGAGTGGCTGCAATAAGAGGATCTCCAGATATGCATAAACTTAGAAGGAACAAACTATTTCCTCTCTATTATTAAGAAACCTATCATCCGATCTGTCGTCTAAAATAGTAAACGTAAAAAGACCCCGAAAGGCGGATACAAGTTTCAGCCTTTAACTCAGCTTCTCTTAACTAATAAGATTTACTTCTTTCTGATGCGATGGGTGTTTGGTTTTCCTTTACAAACAACAACAGCGTCTTTATGATATGATGAGACCAAAGCTCTTTTAGATGATTAGCCGCATAAGCCCTGATGCCTCTGAGATATAACGGCAAGTCCGAAAATCTTCAAAACATGGCCGATCACATCCATAGTTATGCACCCAAGGGTTGTGGGCTACAATTACCTTTTAATGAAAGTACCTATCATTCATCTTCTGGTATCTCTCTTATCTCAATAGCGAGAGAAATAGGGAGCACTGAGAGGGTCTTGAACTTGGATACAAGCTTGCTTCCCCCTTTGCTCCCTGGCATTTTGAAGGGCATTATTTAAAAAGTTTTTCTAAAATATTGGATCTGTCTTTTAGAATTCAAATCACGGTTATTGTGTGCCATACTGGACACAAGTACAATGCCTGATGTCCCTACGGATGTTATGCTGCATGATTGAAAGGAAGTAGACATGACATGGAGCGGGGTGAGGTTGAAATTGTTGGCTTTATTGAACATTTTTAATGCTGATTTTCATAAGGCAGATTCCAGAATCTTTAATGGCTGTTGAAATACTAATTCTGGGTCAGTCGGGAGGACGTTCCTGAGAAACAATGGCTACGAACTTCAGTCTTCTTTTTCGGAGTACACTTCAGTCTTACATACTAAGCAAAAAAAATATCAAATAAAAAAAAACCAAAAAAACAAACAACCCAAACGAAAGAAGCAAAACAAATAAAACATGCAAAACAAACAGAACAAGCAAAATCAAACCAAAAAAGCCGAACAAACAAATAAAAAAAAAAAACAAGCAAAACAAACTAAAGAAATAAAACATGCAAAACAAAACAAGTAAAAGCAACAAAACAAGCAAAACAGACAAAAAAAAAAAATAAAACCAACAAAACTAAAAAAAAAAAAAAAACTAGAACAAACAAAACAAAAACAAAAAAACATATGAAACAAGCGAAACAAATAAAACAAACTAAACAAATAAAATATGCAAAACAAAACAAGCAAACCAGACAAAAAAAAAAAAAAACAAAACTAAGAAAATACAAAAAAAAAACAAAAAAAAAATACAAACGAAACAAGCAAACCAAATAAAACAAACTAAACAAATAAAACATGCAAAACAAAACAAGTAAAAGAAACAAAACAAGAAAAACAGAAAGAAAAAAAATAAAAACAAAACCAACAAAACAAAAAAAAAACAAAACTAAAAAAAACCAAAAAACTAACCAATCCAAAAAAACATATAAAAAAGAGTCGTCAATGTTAGTAAGTCTTAATCAGTACTTTAGTCTGGAAGTCAGGCTACACGGGAGCTCATGAAAACCAGTTAAAGCACCACAGTGCTAAAACACTGCTTACTTCGACCATTAAAGACACTTCGGGAAACATAGTAAGGAGGCTGTAGGTGGACGAAACTCATGATCTCAGTTAGTGCCTGTTCTCATTGAGCAGATGTGACTGCAACAACTTGTGGTATTGCTGATAGGTCACTTCGCATGGTGCAAACAGGACACAGGACGATGCAATCTGCCCTTTGAGACTTAATGATGAAGAGACTACCAACTGAGTTCTGCGATACCGGTAACTCAGTCCAATGTACGGTATGTAGACTGAGTGCTGATTTCTGCAGTTCGAAGGCTGAGTGGAAGATCACCCTATTTCTAAATACTTTCCAAAAACGCGCTATCTCAGAATCTTTTGAAGAACGTCCCAAAATTCAAAATTTGATTTAAGAAAGACCTATCTCAGAATGAGTTTCAAAAATGGCCTATCTGAACGAAAATGCTATACAATTTTAGCTGAACCCTATCTCAAATTCTCAGATAGGGCGTTGTTGAAAAAAAATGTGATATAGTGCATTTTTTAAAAATATTTTGAAATAGGGTGATATTCTACTCAGCGACTTGTTGTTGGGTGGTTCTTCAACCAAGCAAAAATAATAGTAGGTGCAGGCGTAGAGTTTTAAGTAGTCTATGGCTTTTAAAAAACGAAATAAGATTCTAAATGGTTACTTTTCATGGTAACGGATATACCGTTTTGTAGTCCGTTTGGCATCTTATTTTCGTGTCACTTTTTGGGACTTCGAACACGCTTTTAGAATATTCCACAAGCCGGTTGAGAACTTCACTTCGTGTATAGACAAGGCAAATGAAACCAGCAAAAGAAACAATTGCATAGTTTATTTCTTTAAACATAACGGGTTTTGAATGCCATGTAAAAGTGTATGAAGTGATAAGTTCAACCAAAGGAAGTGGGTTTTTTCAGTTTTTTGAGCTTTTATGATATCTTACTCCAAAAATCTGTTATTTATGCCAAACTTAAGGTATATCGTGGCCTAAAAAAACAGGCTAACCAAATTTACCTAGATTTCGAAATGTTAGAAAAAGTTAGTTAAGTAAACGCGTATGTTCGGTTCAGCCTGGTTTATTTAATTAAATGCTATAAATCATTTCTGCCTCGCTGTGTATTTCTTCCGTTAAATTTACGTATTTTTGTTTTTATATTTGCGAACCACAAAAGTTCTACCCATCTTCCTTCATGGTTCATCTCATAATGAAATGTGGTAAGCTTGACTAGCAACAAAGTAACGAAATACCATTTTTTGTATCGTTGGAAGGACGAAGTGAACCTCGTAAACGAACGTCATAGGTGACTTGGAGCCTCGGAAAAGGCGGTCGTCCACAAATGGGCTGGCAGTAAACAGACAAAAAACATCAAACATGAACAGTGGAGGGGAAATTACATGAGTACATGAGTTGCAACATGTTGCAAGAGGTGGAGCAATTGTCATTAAATAGAATATGTAAAAGCGTGTGTTAATGAAAATATATTTTAATACGCCTTACATATGCCTCAATAGTGACTACTTGTAAAAGGGTGAGTTGTACAAAGCAATTAATATGAAAAACTTTTTAGTGTGGAAAATTAAAATGCAGTCTTAAACGAAAGTTAAAACATGTTAATACTTGAATATATGAAAAGTATTATGTTTTTATTAGGTATCTATTTATCTGCAACTTATCGGCGCTTATTGTAAATATTTACCCGGCCCGGCATTGTAAATATTTACTGTTATGCAAGCTTGTTGCCCATTGGTTAGATAATAAGTCAGAGTGCGCAAACTTCAATTACTATAAATGATATTCCGCTGTTCGTAGAATAAGAAGCGATTCTGTTTATTCCAAAAATTAACTGCGTTGATTTATAACAGTTCTCGTCCACTATTTTTGCTACCAATGAAAACAAAAGAAAGCTTAAGTTTTTAATAAAGGTTTCAACTAACATTTCAGCTAAATTTACGAGTGGTTAAATTCATTTACATCCTTTGACTCTCACCCTTAATATTTTGCTGCTGTTATATATACAAAATTTCACAGGCAACTGTCTTTTATTTTTGTTTAATCCACAAATGTTAAGTAAATTTTATTGATCATTTTCTTTAAAAATTATTTAATAATTAATTTCCAACTAAATAAAAAATTTCTTAAATAATATTTAAAAAATTTAAAATTTTGCTATTTTTTATTTACAAAAATTTGTTATCTTCCACTATTACATGTTTCTCACCGATAGAAGCTGATAATGAAAGGTTATAACTAAAATCAAAAATAAAAAAATGTTATTATAGATTATTTTATATTTTTTAGAGATCAATAAAATATAATATACGAAATCAGAACTACAAACACCAAAAAATTAAAAAAAAATATAAAATAAAAAAATGTTTGATTGCTTCGAATAATTTTTTATTTAAAATTTTTTTTTTACAATCTTCCACTATTAAATGTTTTTCACCGACAGAAGCTAATAATGGAAAGTAGTAACATAAATCAAAAATAGGAAAATAATGACAAAACCAAAAAAATTCTGTGCTTTTGAATATTTTATAATTTTTTTCATAAAAAATAATAAAGAAAATGAGAAGTAAAAAAACGCAAAAAAGAATTTATAATAAAAAAAAGTAGTTTATTAGTTTGGATATTTTTCTTTTTATAATTGTTTTGGTAAAATTTTTTTGTTATTTTTTATTTAAAAAAATATTGTATTATCATGTAACAGTTGAATTACATCTTTCTCAACGATTGAAGCTAATAATAAAAAGTAATAACAAAATCGAAAATAATGAAGTAAAAAAGATAGTATCATAAGTAATCACAAAAACAAAAAAGTTCAGTGCTTTTGATTATTGTATAATTTTTTTGTAGAGACCATCTAAGAAACAAAATGAGAGGTAAAAAAACAAACAAAAAATTCAATAATAAAAAAATGTTTGATTACTCTGGAACAGTTTTTTATAATAGTTTTAGTTAAAATTTTTTTTTATTTCTAATTTAAAAATATTTTTTACTATATTTGTTTTCTACCGATAGAGGGTTGTAATGAAAAGAAATAACAAAAATCAAAAATAATGGAAAAAAAAATTTTTATCATAAATATTCACAAAAACAAAAAAATTCAGTGCTTTTGATTATTTTATACTTTTTTTCAGAGATCAATAAAAAATAAACAAACTCAGAGGTAAAAAAAAAACAAGAAAAAAAATTACTTTGCTATAATGCTGCTTCGGATAATTTTTGTTTTTACCAAATTTTTTTGTTTTTTTTTTTTTATTTAAAACATTTTTTTTCCGTATTTCTCACCGATAAAAGCTAAAAAGTAAATCAAAAACAATAAAAAAAATGTTTCATAAATAATCACAAAAACAAAAAAATTCAAGTATTTTATAATTTTTTTCAGAGATCAATAAAATATAAAAACTAAAATGAGAAGCATAAAAAATTTTTTAATTACTTTGAATAATTTTTGTTTTTTTAAGTTGTTTTAGTTATTTCAAAAAATGATTGAATCTTTTTTTTTTAATTTTGTTAATTTAATATTTTTCTATATTGTTTTGGAAAAATTGCAAATAATGTTTATTATTTTTAATTGAAAAATTTTGTTTATTGTCTTTCACTATTACCATGTTTTTCAAAAGGTAAAAAAAAACAAAAGCAAAAATAATTAAATGTAGTAGAAAAGTTAAAAATGTGTTAACAATCACACAAACAATTGTTGAATTGCTCTTGATAAATTTAAAATGTTTTGGATTATTACATACTTGTCCACCGATGGTAACATATAAAATAATGATGAAGAAATAACAAAATAAAAAAAAATTACCAGATTTAAAAAAAAAACATGACAATTTGTAATTATAAGAAAAAAAGATTTTTGTCATTTTTTTAATTTTTTTAATGTTTATTGTTGGTTATTTATTTTAGATTTTTATATGTTTCTGCAACAAAAGAGCAAAAAATAAACTCACATATTATCAAAAGGAAAAGTAAATAAAAACTGTTGATATTAAAAACAAAATTTTTGAATATTTTTGTTTATTTTATATAAATTTTTTTTTCATTTCATAAGCGCATATAAAATGAACCAAACAAAGTGCAAGTACATAATTGCAAAAAAGAAGATTTTAGGTACTTTTAACTATTTAAAATTTTAAAATTTTTTTTATTATTGCACTTGGTATCAACGATGCAAATTTCAATTTCAATTTTCAAAACAAAAAATTCAAAAACATTTTATTCACGTTTTTGTTACATAATGTTAACACAAAATTAAACAACGAAAAAAATTAATATTTTAACGTGAATAAAATGTTTTTGAATTTTTGTTTTGAAAATTGAAATTTGCATCGTTGATAACACGTGCAAAAATAAGAAAATATTAAAATTTTAAATAATTAAAAATACCTAAAAATTTTTGTTTTGCAGTTATGTACTTGCACTTTGTTTTGTTCATTTTATATGCGCTTATGAAATGAAAAAAAAATGTATATAAAATAAACAAATATATTCAAACATTTTGTTTTTAATACTCACAGTTTTTACTTATTTTTTAGTTTATTATTACAAGGTTCTTCAAAATTATCAAAGAAAAAAGACAACCCAAAACAATCCAAAAATTTTTTAAAGTAATTTTTAATTTTTACATTAATATTAAAAATTCACGGTTTTGATTTTTTTAATGGTAGTAAATTCTAAATTTCTGGTTTCTTAAAACAAATAAGCATTAAAAAATTATCTACTAGTCTGATAGTATCATCTTCATATGTTGGGGCCTAACCACCTCAGCGATTTTCGCAGTTAAGCACATCAGTCAACCTTTTTTCACCTTAGTTTAGGCCTTCCTCTACTGCCGAAGGAAAAGCTGAACTGAACTTCTTTGTTAATTCACATAACACGATCCAGCCGGGGAGGCTTTTACTCCTGAGCTTGTTGCATATCTCCGTAAAGTTCCTCAGATTATCTTTAAATTTCTTTCGGTAGTCGCCATTGGCATCAGGGGAAGGTCCTTAAATCTGCCAGCAACTGGTATACATTTGCCATTTTAAGCGCTATACAAAAATACCTATATCAGTTCTACTTCTATTTCACTCCCTATCAACGGTCACGCCTATCGAGAGTTTTCGAACTCTGTATTAAGCACATATGTAATCGGGTACATATATGTAGCGCCCAGTAGCCAACCATAAACTAGTACATTTTAATATATATATGCGGGCATGCATCTACAATGTATATTGCCCACAAAAAAGCAAATAATAAAAATAAATGTAAAAAAAAGCGCCACATACGCCAAACGCTTCTTTTACCATCTCTTTCGCCTAAAAATATGCTACATGTTCGCTGAAGCTGTTGATACATTGTATTTGCCTTTAGAGTAAGGGTAGCAATAGAGATAGCAAATTGGGAGAAAGGTAATGTTGTTTGTATACAAAGTTGTTGCATAATTGTTTTTTGCTACACTTTTTTATGCAGACTATTTGGAGCAAAAGCATAACACAGGGTGAAAAGAGAGTGAGAAAGCAATTATTTCTAAAAGAAAAAAATAAAATATTGGCTAGAAAAACCTACGTATATATATAGCTCTGCAACTCACCCTCTGCAATAAAAGATCCCATTGGCTTATATTTTGTAGCTAAAAACTAGCAAACGCAAGCTCAAACATGTTGCAAGTTACAAGCATAAACACAAATAGCATACTTTCAGGCGCAAGTAACATAGTCGTAAAGCACGTAAGGGTGCGATAGTGTTGAGTACAGTAGCACGAGAAATATTTTTCTTCTATGTAAAATCAACGCTGTAAACTCAAATTGAATGTTACAATAGCAACTAGCTCTTTCACGTTCTCTTTCACCAACTCTTACAGCCAAGTTGCGCCGGCTTTCCGAGAGCGCATGGTAACTTTTCGTGTGCAGTGCTTGCTCTCACGTTGTCGTTCGCTTATCAAGTGACATAGTTCTATTATATTTTCATCTTTCATGTAGTACGTTAAATAGGAAAATGTTTGTTGTTACAAATTTACTCAATTTTATCTACGCCACAACGAAATTATAAACCAAAACAAACGAAAAATGCAATTTGTTACTTTTATATTTGTTGCCAAGCTAGTTAATGCGTGAGAGAAACACGTGCCGAATGTTAAATAATACATTAACAGCGGGATAACAGCGACTGAACAGTCGCCCGCTATTAAATGGTGTATTTGTAGTGATTTACTTATGTATACAGCTAGGCCCAAATATGCGTATTACAAATAGGAAAGGAGACCAAGCTCATGATTTAAGTTTCCTAAAGCTTTAAAACTTTCGTAATAAGTAGCACCTGCTGAAGTTTTCAATTGTTAAATGATCTTTAAGAAAAATCTTTATGTTATAGTCTAAACGCTATTCACAGAATACATATATGCATGTATAACGAGGTTGTTGATGGGTCCATTTTGGTGTCGCAATGAACCAAACCAAAAAGTGGTGGCTTTAAAGAGTAGCTTTTTCTCATTTAGCCCTTAATTTTAAAGATCGCTTTATATTTACCGACCACTACATCTGTCCTGTTAAAAAAAAAACGTGAGTACCTAGTACTCGGAGTGTAAACATGTGTATCCTGTACATAAATTCAATTAAATTAGACCTCACCCACTGGTTGAATTTCAACTACAAAAATTTATTTTATTTTAGTTATTACCACTCCTTTCTTACCCTTCTTTCCCTTCTCCTCAAAGCTCCTCCTTTACTTTAATATATTTTTCTTTTAATTGCTCTCTTTTTCTTTCAACAGTCCTTATTTTTAATTTATATTAATGTATTATATTTCATTGTTTCTTTTTCTCGCTTCCTTGCTTTTCCTCTCTTTCCTTTCCTTGCCGTTAAAGTTCCTTTAAATAAATTTAATTTGATTTAATTTAATTTTATAATTTTTTATTTTATATTATTTTAATTTATTTTATTTCATTTTATTTTATTATTTTACTTTATAATCCTATATTGCTTTATTTCATTTTATTTTATTTCATTTTAATTTATTTATTTTTTTTAATTTTATTTTTTTTATTTTATTTCATTTTATTTACTTTATTTTATTTGATTTTATTTAAATATATTTTATCCTACTTTATTTTTCTTGTTTCGTTTTATTTAATTTAGTTTAATTATTTTATTTTAAGTTAATTTAATTTAATTTAATTTAATTTAATTTAATTTAATTTAATTAAATTAAATTTAATTTAATTTAATTTAATTTAATTTAATTTAGTTTAATTTAATTTAATTTAATTTAATTTAATTTAATTTAATTTAATTTAAATTAATTTAGTTTAATTTAATTTAATTTTATTTAATTTATTTTATTTTAGTTTAATTTAATTTAATTTAGTTTAGTTTAATTTAATTTGATTGAATTTAATTTTATAATTTTTTATTTTATATTATTTTAATTTATTTTATTTCATTTCATTTTATTATTTTACTTTATTTTATCCTATATTGCTTTATTTCATTTTATTTTAATTCATTTTAGTTTATTTATTTTTTTAATTTTATTTTTTTAATTTTATTTCATTTTATTTACTTTATTTTATTTGATTTTATTTAAATATATTTTATCCTACTTTATTTTTCTTGTTTTGTCTTATTTAATTTAGTTTAATTATTTTATTTTAATTTAATTTAATTTAATTTAATTTAATTTAATTTAATTTAATTTAATTTAATTTAATTTAATTTAATTTAATTTAATTTAAGTTAAGTTAATTTAATTTAATTTAATTTAATTTAATTTAATTTAATTTAATTTAATTTAGTTTAGTTTAGTTTAATTTAATTTAATTTAATTCAGTTTAATTTAATTTAATTTAATTTGATTTGATTTAATTTAGCTTAATCTAGTTTTTTTGATTTGATTTAATTTATTTAATTTTTCTTATTTTGTTTTATTTAATTTAATTTAATTGGGGTAATTTAATTTAACTTAATTTAATTTACTTTAATTTATTTATAATAAAATAAAATTAAAAAAAAAAATTAAATAAAATAAAATAAAATAGAATAAAATAAAACAAAATAAAATAAAATAAAATAAAATAAAATAAAATAAACTAAAATAAAATAAAAAAAAATAAAAAAAAAATAAAATAAAATAAAATAAAGTAAAATAAAATAAAATAAAATAAAATCTTATAAAGTACCATGACTATCAACGAGCTCAAGGCCAGTTATATTAATTTTTCTTTTTATTTATGATAATAAGCTGACACAAAAACCAGCGCTCTATTAGCTTAATGGTTAGCACAGCGTGAAAAAATTTTTCTGGTGAAGAAGTAAAATAAAAAAATTTAATGCAATTAAATAAATGAAAAATAGAGACTGTTGAGAGAAGAGAAAAGCAAACAAAATAAAAATATATTAAAGTAAGGGAACAGCATAGAAAAGAAGGGATATTCAGCCACTGGGCGAGGTCTAATTTCATCAAAGGTCTGTACAGGAGACACATGTTTACACATCACGCTCCACGAGTATTTGTTACTCACGCCTTTTGTGTGGTGTTTCCATTCCTTGCTGTCCCGTTTCTTCAGTTTTTGTTTTATAATTTCCTTTTCATTCCTTTCCTTACACTTGTCCTACAAAAGTCATAGTAATATGAAGTTGTGACGAGCTAATAACAGCCTGGTTCAGAAAGTAAATTTGGAAATGGACCCGAAGCCAGCTAAACTTAGATCTGAATGCCTCCACAATCAATTAACATTTGGGCATGTTTAGCGATACTGCAAACATATGTTATAGCGATGGTGCAAAAAATTAAGATTATCAGTTCAGCTTGAGTGCACTATGCCCCATCCTGATTATAACGTATCCTTTATCAGCGCGCTTGCATGCATACACCGAGCACATCGCCTTAAAAGAGTTAACAGCTGTGAAAAAAAAAATTGCCGAGCAGACGCTAACATATAGGAAGCACCACAATAGAGTTTATATACTATTGTAAAGCAGTTCATAGCAGCTACTGCACCGCTCACAACTCTTACAATGCGTTTCAAATTGTTGTAGGTCTTAAGTCTCCTCGTTTGTTAACGCTCTCTGCGCTCTCGCCATTTTAAACGATTTCGTCCTTCGTAACTTTCAAAAGCTTACAACGTTTACAGTAACACTTTTCTACTGACACAAATGCAATGCGCTCACACTAAGAAACCTAACGTCATATACTTTTGTATTGCATACTTTCAGGCTGTTGCAATGCATGCGACGCCTTTTAGTTGCACTACCATGTACCGTTAACAGCCGTAAAGTGTTGACCTGTTTGCGCAACGGTAAATGAGCGTTGCAACCAGGAAACTCGTCGTCATCGTTTGTAAGTGAGAAAAGGGCAGCATGCAAGAAACGTTGGCGAAGGCGAGTTTATTTCGTTGCTACTCACAATGTATAGCTACGGCTTGTATGAGTGGGTGCATGTTGCATGAATTGGCAGCTGTAAACGATGGCATGTTGCACGCTGTAAGGTGACGATTTTTGTGCAGCCGATTTGTTGTCACTCGTGTGCTAAGTAGTGCGATTGGTTGAGCAACAAAAAACAAAAGCAAAACAAAGCAAAAAAGCATGAAAAGCTTCTGGAAGAGCAATGCATGTTGCAGGCGTTCAAGTGACGTTAGGTGTCGCTTACAAATACAACACTGTTAGATGTATTTATATATTTGTTTTTTTTTTTGGTTGAGAATAGGAATGAGATAAAATGCTAGTGTAGCACACGACAACAAAACAAAAATAATTGTTTACTACAAACAAACACGCGTGCAATATCAGGAAGGATATTAACGTTGTTGTGCAGGACGGTGGCCCGTGCGTATGTGTGAGTGCGCGTGGCATCGTAATATTGCAACTTGCTGCATACAGTTTCACACTTCATATTCACATTGAAGCGAATGCACATTTCAGTTGAACGAGACCGTTTCGCCTGTAAGGACGTAATAACCGATTGCAATTCAATACCAAAATAGCAAACTTGCAACAATTACACCAACTAACACGTTAACGCATAATGTAATCAAATTATTAAATTTAATAAATATAAAAAATTTGAAATAAAAATTAAATTCTCTGCTAAATTTTGCAATGAAAATCTCAATAAAAAATGTCAATAACTCACAGTGTCGTGTGCTTCACAGTGATATGCGCTAGCATGTAAACGTCATTACGTTTGTGTTGTCTTAGCTGTGGATTTTAACAGCGTCTCTTTGCGTATTTATTTGTTTCTCGTGCTGTGTCACATAGAGCTTGCTAAGTTAAGTCCACATAATTGTTATTGCCAAAGCCCGTAGTTAAGCGGTGTAAGGTAAAGAGGGCGTGAAATTCGTACAGCTTTTCAGTGATAACAGCCTTGTGAGGACTTTCGTTTTCAACTTTAGTAAAAAGTCATCTGCTTTGTAGGCTGTCGGTGAGCAGGGATAACGGCAGTTAGGAGGTTGTCATTTAATTTCCTTTTTGTGTTTGTCTTCGTTGCGTCAATTCATGAGTGTGAATGTTGATTTTTGCGCGCCGCTTTTGTTCCATTCATTGAGCTAGAATATTTAGTTATTTATAGAAAATGTTTTTTTGCTTGGCGTAAGCTTTATATAATTATTTTATAATATCTTTTAATTGCCTCATTTCAATCACTCTAAGTGATTGAGTGGGATATTTGTGGCAACAGGTAATAACAGCCAAAATCTATTTTATGCACTTTTAGAAAGCGTTTTCAATGTAAAATCTCTACTTGAAATAAGAGATTTGTGAAGTATTTAAAATTTTTAAACTCAATTTCGGCGTCATTCTAAAATTGGTCAGATGGCTTGTTGTAACATTTTTACAAGCTTAAAAAAATTAGAAAAAAAATTCTGTTCAAAAATTCAAAATGAATTACAAAAAAAAAAAAAATTGTAAAAATTGTTTCAATAACCTAAGCTTTGCATTTCACTCAATCTGGGCGTTATTCTGAATTTTTTTTTTGAAAATTATGACAAACTAAAGAAACTTAAGCTCTTATACCAGCATTGATTCGTAAAAAGTTGTACGAGCTGAAGAAAAAAAGAATAGTAATAATTTTTATTGAAAGTCAACTCTACTTTGGTTGTTATTACAAAAAAAAAATAATTTATGTGTAAAAGAAATTGGTTGAATAACTTGAGCTTCGTAACTGAAATAACAGCCGATGTTTTTTTCTAACCACTTAAAGACTTATTGTTTGAAAGTTTTCGATACTTTTTTGAACTTTATAAAGCAAATTTGTTAACACAAATTTATACGATTCAAAAAGGGACCTGTTAAATTTGATTAGTAATTAGAAATCAATTAATTAGGCGGCGTTTTTAATTGCTAATGATTATTTTAATTGTTTTTTAAGAAAAGGCAATTACTAATTGTTTTCAATTAGAAAAAAAAAATTTTATTAAAAAAATTAAACAAAATAAAAAAATAAAAATTATCAAGAAAGGTTGTTTTGATTACTTTTGATTTAAAAAAAAATTTTTTTTTTGATAATTTTTAATTTTTTTTAGTGCTTTTTATTTATGTGCTTTTACAACCATACTGAAAAATTCAAAAATAATTAAAAATAATCAAAAGTAATCAAAACTACTTTTTTTTATTTTTTTTTATAATCGTAAATAATTATGATTTTTTGTTTGTTTATTTCTTCAATTAATTGAAAAATTATCATTAAAAATTTAAAGTAATTGATAATTAATCATTAAATAGATTCTCAAGAAAATAATTAATCAAACCGGTAATCTTTACGATAAGTAATAATTTTTTAACAGGTCTGTTCAAAAACAATTTGTTTCTTCTATAATTCAATGTCGGATCTTTTTTGTACGTACTTTCGATGCTAGATATGGTTATTTCGGCCCGTTTAAAATTTTTTAGAATTAAAGCAACAAAAAAGAAGCAAGCAGCGAACATTTTAAGTGCTCACAATTTAGGTTGCTATCTTACAAATGACAAGTTCAAATTTGAGTTTCAGGGAATATTTCAAGTTTCGACAAAAAATTAATTTTGTTATTTTTTATTCACAGGTAGCTAGGTGTTTACGAAAAAAAAATCTGCTAGTGAGTTACGTTTTTATAACAAATTCAATCAAGAAGAAACAGATTTTTGCAATATAACTTTGTGCACAGCTTTAAAAAATTCGAAACATTTTGAAAACTCTCCGAAAAAAAAACTGCCAAACATATTGTGAATCAACAAGCGAAACTTCAGCTTTGTAGCCCAAATTAAATTAAAAAAAAAAACGCGTTGAGCTTTTAGAATTATTTTCCGAAGTCATCTTTCATGTCCTGCGATATAAAAATAACCGATTTTTTCCAGAATGACTCCGAATCCGTTGAATTTGTTGCGTTTTATGACTCTTAAAATGAACTTCGGAGTCTTTTTGGATTCTTTTTGATACTTTTCTAAAGCTTTTTTGAAGTTTTTTTTTTTACTCTTTTTCTCTATTTTGATGGTTTTTGGATTTATTTCGAAACATTTTATTGATGCTTTTCTGAAGCTTATTTTGACTCTTTTTAGACAAATTTTGTTACTCCATTTGAAAGATTTTAGGGTAATTTTTGCAGTCATATTCTGTGACTTATTAATCAGAAAAAAAATGTTAATTAAAAGTATTTGTAGAAGTAAGTGCATCTAAAAGTATACATTTTTCTTTTGAAACTTATGAAAACACTTCATACAATCATTAAATATATTATTTTGTTTGATTTTAAATACAACTCCCTTGACTTTTAGCTGTTGATGATCATTCAGAAAAAATACTCTTTACGTTCTATAAGGTAAAATAAAAAAAACGCCAGAAAATGCTCTGAAACATTTATATAATTGAACGTTGCTACTCATCCGTTCCCCAACGTTTATTTTTTTTCACAATTCTCTGTACGCGTACAACAAAAACGATCAGTAAATGCTCTAAATCATTCGCATAATTGAGTCTTGCAGTTTATCCGCTCAACAATATTCGTTCCCTCTCCCAAGGCTCCCAGAGTCTTCATAAAAAAGTGGGTTTTTTGATTTTGACTAAATAACACTCCACCTCAAATTACGGATTCTTTTTGGATGATTATTTCGGAGCGCTTCGCCTTTGTTTAGCTAGGCAAAGTTTCACCAGGGTTACCTATGGTTGGTAGGGAAGTAGAGATTGCATTTATATGAAAAGACGTGCGCCTAAAAATGTGTTACTTTTGTAAATTTGTTCAGTGGCTCTTTTAAAATTTTACCGGAGGCTCAAATCTTACAGCAGGGTGTATGGTCAATTTGTGTAACCAGAATTCCGAGAAAACGTTATTCTTGTTGTAAGTTTTTGCTCAATTTTATTATCACACTTGTAGCATCAGCCACAACATTTAATGATATTTATTATTATTAGTTTAGTAGGCGGCCGCCGTGGTGTGAAGGTAGTGTTGCCGGCCTACCACACCGAAGGTCCATGGTTCAAGCCCTGGTACAGGTAACATCAAAAGTGATTTGAAAAAAGTTTTTCAAAACGGGGTCGCCGCTCGGCAGTGGTTTGGCAAACTCTCCGAGTGTATTTCTGCCATGACAGGCTTCTCAGCAAAAATTCGTCTCCTTTGTAGATGCCGTTCGGAGTCGGCAAAAAACTGTAGGTCCCACCAATTTGTAGGGAAAATTCAAATCGGCACACCACAAATTGGAAGAGAAGCTTGGCGCAAAAATCTCTTAGGAGGTTTATGATGATATACCTGTTGTATATCGCGCCATAGAGAGAGAGTTTTAGTATTAAACTTATACTAAAAGCAAATTACAAAAATATTCTTATATATCAAATAGTATTTCTGTGGCAAACAGGGAAAACTACCAAAGTCATTTCTTTGCATTTTTAGCAAAGCGCTTTGAAAGATGGAATTGTGGTGGAATTAAGATAAAGTTTTTTGTCCATAAAATCTACAATTTTGAAGCAAAAGCCGGGAGATTTTGTGTGATTATAGATGGTGGTACTATCTCTTTTTTGACCAAATTTGAGTTTGGCTTTTTCCGATTATTGCTACAGATTTATTGAAGGCGATTTTTTAATTTATTCAATTTTAATAAATTTTAATTATTTTTATTAATTTTATTATTTAATTATTTAAATTTTGTTATGTTTACTAAATTCAAATATTCAAACGTGATAACATTGTATTCTATGATATCACATATTGAGAACATGAATTTGATGAAATCGTTTCTCGTAAAAGAGGGGGATGACGATAATTTACAAAGCCTTGATTTCATGTGTTCTACATATGAATATTTCGCAAACAATTTCGATTTTATTTTTGCTTCGCTTGGGTTTTACCAATTTCAGCAATTTTTAGTATGCATCTCATGAGGCAAGTGTATTATTTTGTATATTTTTATTAAAATGTGTCAGCAAAACGCTATGATCTCAAAGAGGGTAGGCTAAGGCATGGCAGCATCCTGCTCGTAAACGCGCCACTGACTTTGGTTATAAAATTCATTGTGCCTACATTTAGGCGTTTTATTTTTTGTATAACCCATATTAAAGGTATTTGAAAATTTGATGAGTAGATCCCATTGTTAATATCTTAAAAACTAAACACAAGCTGCTGATGGGTAAGGGTCAGATAACGGAACAGAAAAACTTTAGTAAATAAAAACCATTTCTTTTTTTTTTTTGCTTTTGTACTTTAGAGATTTTTGCTTCAATACATTTTCACAACTTTTTTGATGCAGTTTTTTTTTTTAGTTGAAAAAAATCTTTTATGAAAACTGTTGCTTGGTTTCATTTCTTTTATGCCAAAATTATAGAAAAAATAGGGTCAGACAAAAAATCAATATTAAAAAGTAGTGTCAATGAGTAATTTACGCATATCGTCGCGTTCAATAATAAAAACTAAAACTACAAAAACAAAACAAATGTAAAGAAAACAGCGAAAAATTAAAACTCAAAGAACTTGGAGTATTTCATCAACTACAATCAACAAAAGGTGAGTTAAACTGAAATATATACAGTTGTGTTCAGTATAATAGTAGTGAAATGAAACTGCATATTGTTCGACGAAATAAGAAAAAGCTGTGTTGTAAATAACTTTTACTTAAAATTCAGCGAAACAGAGACACATGAAAAGAAGTTTCAAAGTTCACACAAAGTTCAGGAAAGTTGATTAAACTTTTAAAAATTTACATCAAAATTTCAAAATTTTTAGAAAATTTTTTGAGTACGCAATTTTATAACTCATTCAATTCTAGCATCATAATGTTCAAGTTAGAAGTACCTCAAAATTTCCCCTGAATTTTTTAAATTTTTTTGTCAAAGATTTCATAAGAAATAATTTACCTGGGAACATATCAGGTCAAAACACAATGCTTCCGAAAATGGGAATAAGATTTCTCAGTGAAAACTTCTGGCTGCAATTCACATTCCGAGTAGTTTCTCAATCGCTATAACTAATCAGTTTTTAACAAAAGCAGTAGAAGCATACTCAGTAATGAGAATTTTATAAAAATAATATTTCATATGTTGAGTGGGTTGCCATATACGGACATTTCTCGGGTTGCCGATAACGAATCTGCTTTTGAGTTTCATAATTCAAAATGTCTGAATTATAAAAAAGAGAATTTTCTTAAATTATTAGAACGATATTATATCGTAACATAATAATATTTTTTATAATTTTTTTTTTGAAACATATATAATTTTTCAAAATGGCGAAAAAAGTACCGAAAAGTGGCGGACCCTAATATTAATTTTTAGAGGTCTACATTTTTACTGAAGTAATTTTTGAGTTAAAATTTGCCAAAGCAATGCAAATATTATGGCCAAATCAGCCTAGACTTAGAACCGAGAGTCAATTATTCAACGAATCATATTTTTGAAATTTTTTTAATTTGACGTATTGCTTTCTTATTGCCGTTTTAATTTCATTCATTAAAAAATTTAGTATGCTATGCAATATAAGAAGGAATTTTATTAAAAATATTGCAAAAAGTTATGTGGTAGCGCAGTTCTCTCACGTCTCTCTTTGAACTTAGAAACTTAACTTGAAAATCAAAAATCTGTAGTTTTCAAAGTTTTCGAATTAAGTTAGTTTCAGGGTAAATGCTTATATGTGCTGCTCATTTCCTAGATGTAGGGGTTTCAAGTCAAGTTAAGTGGAAGTCTAGGCGTATTCAGCCATTAGTCACGTGGGCCGTTCCCGAGTAATGAAGCTTGAAATGTTGGCATGATTTGTTTAATTTCACATGCTAGTTTCCACGAAAATCTGGTGCGAGTAATTTTAATACAACAACATGGACTTTAAGAAATTCGTAAATACTCGTACAACCGCATGCTCTCTATTTTGAAAATTTATAAAATATTTGCAATTTGGGTTCTAGTTTTAATCCATATGCGGTTCATTTATAGTAAAATGCAAAGAAAAATAAAGGATTTAAGGGGCAAAACACCAAACATCTTAGTCTCTTTTTTGAGTAACCCCTATTAAATTATTAAAAAAAAAAAAATTTATTAAAATTTAAAATAATAAATCAATAATTTCAAAATTATAAATTTAGTTATTTATATAAATTATATTTTGAATATAACTTAAATTTATAATATAAAAAATCTAAATTTAACAACTATAATTATAACTATTATTAATAGCATTTTTTAATTAAAAAAAAAAAAATAATATAAAAAATATAAAAAAATAAAATTTAAAATAATCAAAAATAATTAAAAAAAAGGGTTTTTTCGATAATTTTTATATATTTTTTAATATTCAATAAATTTTTTTTTGATTGTTGATGATGAAAATAATAAATAACAATCATGATTTTTTACGATTATTAAAAAATGCAAAAATAATCAAGAGTAACCAAACCACTTTTTTTGATTATTTTTGATTTTTTTTAAATAGTCGTAAAAAATCGCGACTATTTTTAATCATCTTAAAAAACCATGATTTTTTTTGATAATTTTTTAGGTAATTGGAAAATAATCAAACCACTTTTTTTATGATTATTTTTGAGTTTTTTTAAATAATCGTAATAAATCCTGATTATTTTTAATCATCTTAAAAATCATGATTTTTTTTGATAATTTTCTGGTTAACTGGAAAATAATCATTGACAATTGAAAGTAATGGTAATCAAATGGATTCTCGTGAAAATAATTAATCAAACCGGTAACCATTACGATTTGTAAACCTTATTTAACAGATCTGAACTTCAGTTAGTACTAAAAAAATCCCAATTAAAACTTAAGAGAAATATCTGAAGTGTCTACTTTGGACTATATTTATTAAAAGGGAAATCTTAAACTATACAAGGTGGCGCAAAATAATCCTCCTATCAGAAAATGCTATAAATTTTGCGATTGGCCCCTAAAGTCAGTTCTGTTTTGACATTTGTGTAGTAAACACATGCAAAATACACGTCAATAAACAATGTTACGCTACACTGCTCCAGAACGCGGAATATTGCTGATTATTTATTTGACCAATAATCGGTCGGGGCCAAACGGTTACTGTGAATGGTGAGCGCTACAGAGCAATGATCAACGAGTTCTTTTTGCCGCAACTTGATGAATTGGGATTGGAAAACATGTGGTTCCAACAAGACGGTGCAACAGCACACACTGCACGTGCCACAACCGATATGCTGAACATCGGAAGCTTACTTTTGCGCCACCTTGTATTATCCCCTGTAATAATTACGTATAGTATTTCCTTGATACCGACTGTAAAAAATATGCATTATCTATTCAATTTCCTTAGCTCTTATTTGATTTTGAATTCTTAATTTTACAAAGCAATTGGTCTAGCCGTGTGCTCCACACATAGACTTGAATACGGAATTTAAGTTTACTGCTATACCAGACAGTGTTGACTTTAATGTATTAGAATTAGACTGGGAGGATTTTTTTTTTTTTTTTTGAATTCATGAAATTGTTTTTCAGAATGGCGAAAACATACTGGAAGTGTAAGGCCTTAATATTCATTTTTAGGGGCTGTCCTTGCTAGCTTAGATCTTTTCGAATTTTTGCTTTAAAACTGCTAAACCAATAAAAATATTTAACTAGTTCTATAGAGAATTAAATTCCACATAAAAAAGTTTTGAATGACACTTGAAATTAAGTTTGGTACGGTTTTTTGATTTCATGTTTTTACCAAGGTATGAAACTGTTTAAAATAAAGTGCTGGTAAAACAACGAACACAAGCTTGTGAACAAATTTATTAAGTTTATTGCATAGCTACGAAATTAAAATTTTTTAAAATAAAGGCTGAGTTTTTTGAATTTTTTTTCTGCGAAAATCATAGATTTTCTCTAATGAATATTTTTCATGCCATGTATGTATAAAAATGAAGCCAAATTAAGTCTTAAAACTAACACATTTTTTGATTAGAAAAGTATTCGATTTTTTTTTTAACCTGTATTCAGTCAATTCTATAGTTGTGTATATATCCATCAGATATGAAAAAAAAAAAAAAAAAAAAAATCAAAACCGTTTAGAACCGGCTCCGCCTTTTGAAACGGAATCGGTTAGTTATGTTTCAGATTAAAATAATCGTTATGGTTTCGGTTTCACAAAAATGTATGGGTTTTATTTTGGTACGGTTTCGGTTTCGGTTTAGCTCTTTGGTTTTTTACTTTGGAAATTTGCTAAGAATGCGAAAAGAAATATGAAAAAGAGATAAAGAGAGGTTCGACCTTAACTTCATTTTCGTTTTTTTTTAAGGTTACAGCTGAAGCACGACACGTTAGAGGTATTCTGATGGCGGATTTAATGTTGCCAGATTTGCCTACTTTTTTGTTGCGGTGGGCATCTAAAGGTCTGAAAGTTCTACAGTATTTTTTCGTAATTCAGAAAAATGATATCAACATATTCAAAACAGTTGATTTTTTTTGTTATCCCAGTCTAATATATACATTTGTACACTCTTATATCCTCACTACTCATAGTTATGTAAGCATTTTTCAAGTTTTGTTTTTGTTTTTACTTGCACTTTACATGGCCAGCTAAGCATGATAGCATTGAGTTGTTAAGCGTCTGAAAGCTATGATGCCAAAACTTGAAATGCTACGGTAAACGAAGTTAGGCCATCACTTAAAATTGGACAACTAATTTAGGGAGAAGTTGTTGGATAGGGCAAAAATAAGAAATAAAACAAGAAAAATGTGAAGCGATATGGGCTTAACAAGTAAACATGTAGTTCTGGTTTTAAGTAAGTTTCCTTTAAACATAGTATAGAATTGAGGCGGCTGTTGACAGCATTTAAACTGCGACATATTAAAGTCGACAATAAGAGGAATGAGGCTGTTAAGCTAGTAAGCTAAAATTTGGCAAAGATGCAAAACTTCTAACTACAAGATAGGATCTCACTACAGAGAAACTGCCTTTAATCAACGATCTTAAAGGTTAGTACAATCAAAACGGTTCAGTCTAAGAATGTAGCCAATTGAGCACCTTTGCAGGAAGACTTTTGGAGCCGCAAAGTTTTCTTAAATAATAAACGAAAATCGAAACTTGGGGCTCACCACATCATTAACCTTTTGACCATTTGGTGGTTTAACTGAACAGAAATTTCTTTTATACGAGGTCAAGTCAATCAATTTAAAAGTACAATTACTCCCATCGAAATCACTGCACCGTAGGGCTATATAAGTTTGGCGTAGCAGTAATTAGAAGTCAAATGTCTCCCCTTACTAAATTAGAAATCTACGGACGACTGGAAAATCAAATTGTGTTCTACTTAATTTCTATGACAAAAGACAATAAAAGCCAAAGTCGGGCTAGGATCAAATTACTAATAGCGTTTTCTTTTCTAGGAAAAGGGTTACCATGTTGGGTTTTCTCAGCTGTCACTCTGCCAAGTTTTTTGCTGCCTTGAAAAATACCTTCTTATAATTGAACAGGACGGCACTATCTACAAAATCAACCATTTCACAGAGCGCCAGGTTACCTAGGTCACCTAAGTCAAGAGATTGAATTTGAGAGGGTAATACGAGGATAACATTTTTTATAGAAAAGAAAACGCCATTAAGTTATTACTAGGGTTCGGATTATACGTCTGCAAAATAAAACGCCTAAATGCAGGCACTACAATATTTATTAGTAAAGCCTGTGAGCCTTAGCCTACGATGCGATAGAATTTTGAGCATACTTTTACGCGTACGATTTTTCAATTAATCCGTTATCTACTTATTGCACAATTAAGAACGATCGGCTATTAATGTCTTTACTCTGCAGTTGGCTATAATTCAAAATACATAACCAAATTTTTATTTGTGTAGCATACTCATAGGCGTAAATGTCAATTTTAGTTTTTCTAGCATACTTATAAGAGTTAAAAGTATCCGTTTGGATAGAAAGTGGATTTGTCCTTTCGTACACGTTCGGGTATAAATGGGTACAATTGCTCTCTCCATAGGAGATGCTTAAACAAATGTGAACAGTTCAACCCATACAAAGGAATCAGAACTGACATTAGTCGCAGCCTTCTTTACGACTCATCCCGGATGCATTCTAGGCTAATCGCAGTTCAAGGATATTACTTAATTTCTATGACAAAAGACAATAAAGGCCAAAGTCAGGCTAGAAGTATAAATAAAGCGCCTAAATGTAGGCACTACAATATTTATTCTTCTTCTGATGCTTACAAACATCGCACAAAAGTTATAATACAATTTCATGTTCATGAAAATAATTTTTTTTTTCAAGTTATATAAACTTTTTTAAAAACTTTGATAGCCTGCAGAAATGTTTAAACTTTATGATAAACCTTAGTTTTTAAAGTTCAAAGATGAAATAGCTTGAATCAAAGAAAAGTGCAAGTGGTCGTATGTTTGTGTGTGCGAGATGTGTCGTACCCTGCCAAAAATGCGATTAGGCTAGGATCTAGCTAATGCCTAGTCTGAACTCTTTATATGGGTTGAGCTGCCCTCATTTGCTTGAACATGGTCTATTAGAAATATTGTACTGTTTTATGATTGGTCGGCTACTGTTGGATAGGTTCACTTTCTTCCCCTACGGGTATGATCGAATAATACTATCAAGTACTCCTATAAGTATGCAACACAATTCAGAATAGACTTATAGCAACCATCCCATTAGAGTTGTGTAGTTGGCGAACGAACTAGTTCAATTGTAAGACTCAGTACACAGAACGAACGAACTACATCGTTCAAATGCTTTCAACCTCGTTCAGTGATTGACAATGTTGCACAAACTTTGTGTATGACGCTGAAGTAAGTAGTTCAAATGCTCCTGTGGCAGCGAGCAATAACAACCAAAGGCGAACTTAAATTGGCTATGTCAACCCAAATCAATATTGGTTTAGCAAAACAGCTTAAGTTAGTCAACATTGGCTCTTATTACCAGAATAATTTTTACTTACCGTACGGCTAAATCCTACCTGAGTTCCAAACCGTCGTTTTGTGTCCACACTTATTCTTTTGTTTCCTGTGCTCATGGATATAAAAACTGATTGAAAAAATAATAATTTTGAACGGCTGAATGAATGCACGAGGTGAACTAGCTAGTTCACTTTTGAAGAAAGAACTATTTGGGGCAGGGCGAAGCACTGTTAACAACAACAACAACAACAACAACAACAACCTTTAAATTGAAAGAAATCGCCCAACTCTAATATCCCCAACGAACTAATCAATTACAACAGAATCTCAAGCAGTCCTTTTAGAGCTTAGTCTCACAGTTTTTTTGCAGGGATATGAATATTTGATGTATGCACATATATTTGTATGTCAGCACATACACGCAAACTTACAACTAGCTTACATTTAAGTTTGCGCTTAAATGCACTTAAGCACACACATGCATAAATAGGTAGGCATGTAAGCATATAAATGTTTTTAGATGCGTAGGATAAGTGTTCGATCGGAAACATAAATATTTGTCTTTTATATGCATCCTATGGTACATGCATACAGTGAGTGCCACTCAAAATGGCGCAGTTGGTTATTTTTCGACAACTTCTACAGCTAAAAATCATTTATTGATTTAAAAAAAATATCATATAGAAAATATCATAGAAATCTTTTTAATGAGTGTTTCCAAACTCATGCAAAACTTCCAAAAATTCACAAAAATGTAAATAGTTTGTTCATAGAAATATTTTGAATTAGTGTTACCAAGTTTTTTTAAAAATTCGAAAAATTCTTGGAAAATTCACAAACATTTTAGGCCAGCATTTCAAAATGATTACTGAGCTTGCAGTTTTGCAGCCTATGAAATTCTAGTCTCATAAAGTGCAAGTCTCAAAGCTCTTCAAAATTTGCTTGATATTTTGTGCCATACAAATTAATTTACTATAACAAGCTCATATGGAAAAAAGTTACCAGACACCAAATACCCTTTAAGCGCCATGAGGAATACCCTTCGTGAGAAGAATTTAATAGGCTACAAAACTGCGTGCTCAGAAATTATTTTGAAATTCTTGCTTCAAATACCAAATTCTCACCCCCTTTTTTGAAATTTACAAAAATTTTTAAAATTTTTTAATAAACTTGGTAACACTATTCTAAATATTTCTATGAGAGAACTATTTACATTTTTATGTGAAATTGAATAACGAATTTTTGCTAAGGAAGTTTTCGTAATATATTACAAGAATCAAGTGCGCCATTTTGACTGGCACTCACTGTACACATGTAAGTTTAAGTGATATAGAACGATTTATGTTTATTGAAGTCTATTTTTAGTCATTGCATTTAAAGTTTTTCTTCACAGTTGAATTGACTGAAAAGATAAAAAGTGTAGCTGCCCAAAGCTTACAGAAATATTTTTACTGGCATTTTTTGGCCATTTTTTCGTTTCTGTTTCAATTCAACAGTCAATATCTGGGTTTTTATATCGAAGTATTGCGATCGTTTTGTGCAATCATTTGATGTTAACTACTTCATAGACCTTTTTAAGTGCCTTCAGTTGCTAAGCCATTTATCATTTAATCACTTTAACCTGTGTAGTGCACAAAATTTGCTAAGCAAACTTAAAATATAAGTCGTCATTCGCATAGATTGAGTGGTTAAATAGAGTAGCATTAAAGATTCCAAGCAAAGAATGAGATTAGTCTAGTATATATCCTGTATGAGCCTTACAGGAGCAAGCAACTAATGCCAGTTTTGATCTCTTTATCTGGGTAGAACTGTTGCCTTCTCTTTAAGCATGCCCTGTGAAGATGCTAATGCAAAGGAATTAGGCTTGAACCACGCCTATATATCAAATTATATCTAAAAAAAAGGGGTTTAAAAGTCGGTATAGATATAGATAAAGATATAGATAGAGATGAAGATAAGCATATAGATATAGATAAAGAAATAAAAATAGATTTTGAAATTGATATTGATATAGATATAGATAAAGAAAAAAATAAAGAAAAAGATAAGAAAAAAGATGTAGGTACAGCTATAGATAAAGAAAAAAATAAAGAAAAAGATAAGAAAAAAGATGTAGGTACAGCTATAGATAAAGAGAAGGATATAGATATAGATATAGATAAGCATATAGATATAGATAAAGAAATATATACATTGATTTAGATAGAGATATAGATAGAGATAGAGATAAAGATAAAGATAAGGATATAGATATAGATAAAAATAAGCACATAGATATAGAAAAGGAAATAGATATTGATATAGATATAGATATAGTTATAGATATAGATGTAGATAAGAATAAGGAAAAAGATAAAGATAAAGATAAAGATATAGATAAAGATAAGCATATAGATTTAGATAAAGAAATAGATATTGATATTGATACAGATAAAGATATAGATATAAATAAAGGTATAGATATAGATACCTACATATACTATATAGATATAAATATACAAATAGATATAGATTCCCGCTGTGGGTTAGGGAGCTAGAATATGTCCGAGGTAGGTATGCCTGTCACAAGAGCTGACTAAAATCCGCAAAGAGTTTTGACGTGCAACTCGATGGTTTATCTACGGATATGATGCCTCGCACCTCCTATTACCAACCTTCTTCTTTCTTACGAAAGGAGTGGGTGAGATGACCTAGAAGATTCCAGTGGTCATAGCAAATCGCTCCCGCAACACTCGGCCATTTACTGCAAAGGAGTAACGGAGCGTACCGGATTCATGTCTCTCCAAAACTTTCGTTTCGTGTTTCTGTCGCTTGAAGCAACAACAAAAACAATATAGAGATAGATAGAGGTAACGTGAATAGCGCTAATTATAAAGATTGGGCCAATATAACATACAGTCTCCATACAACCGATTGTCTCCTCGTTTTTATTGAACTCGCTAAAGCTCTTATTTTAGTTTTGAAAAATAAAAATTTGTATCTACTTTTTATTCAAATCTTCAACAATTTATGTTATATTTGCCATCCCATTTTGAGCTTCGTAGTCGGTAGATGTTATCCAACGTGGTTCCGTTTGCTTATTGGCTTTGGCTTTTGTAAAGTTGCATTGTAACCCATTGGCGTATGTCCAACTAACCACCACAACTTAATCGTAACCATTACCACCATCACCATCAACAAACGAGTGAGTAACCCACACATCCCACCACTACGCAATCAACTCCACTAACTCTTTAAGATCAACTACTTTTGACCCTCTTTTTGCAAATGATGTCCATCTTGGTCTTCACGCTTTAAGTGTTGCTGTGACTGCGACTATGAATTTGTTGTTAGCAAAATGCGGCTGTTGCTGGCAAGTTGTTGCGGTGAACTTCCTTGCTACCTCTTCGAGCCGTCCGTCGTCATGCTGGCGCTCGTGTAGAAAATAAAGTATAAAGTTATGCAAGTATGTAGGTAAGTAAGTTGAACTTTGTCTGCTTGGCGCGTGTAAATTCAATAAATTTTTCTGCTAACTTTCTACAACAGCGTTTACAATAAGACTGCGCGTGCACTTGTAGTTTAGCTTTTGTAGCCCGGCAAGGAAAGTAAATACTTGGAAACTAGTTTTTCAACTTGTTTACTTAAAGGAATACTGTAAGTTATTGCAAGTTTTGTCGGTTCAATTAATTGTCCGATGCTGCAGTATAATGTAAAAGTGCGAAACCCCGTAAGTATCTTTTGTGCAAACATTTTAAGGAGGTTCTTCCCAAGACTAAATGCTGTTTCCAAAAAATATTCTTGATTTTTTATAGTTAACTGAAATCAAGGATTTGAGTTCAACTTGAAACTTTCACATAAGCAGTCTTTAAGGTTTTTATTTGATTACCAAAGAAAAAATAATATTTTTAAGAGATATGGAACAAAACAAGCTATTTTCTGCTTTTTATCAAAATTTAGTTTTGAAATTATAATATATTGGATGTCTTCCTTTTTATTATTGCTCTTTCCGATAGGGTAGCAATATGCATTTTTCTGGAACTATTTTCCGTCATCCGTCTTCATTCTGAAGAAAAGACACTGAAGATGGCACAAACCGGTTTGTCTCCAAACCAAAATTGACAAAGGATGACGGAAAATCGTTCCAGAAAAATTCATATTGGATGTGTTTTATTCGTCATTTCGATGTCCCTAAATTTTTTTACCAAAACAGATTTTTCAAGAAAGTAAAGAAGTTCAAGTTCGGTTGAAACCGAGTATTATATACCCAGTAGTGACTTGCGTAGATCACTAGCTATCACTACCTATCGTTTAACTTTCAAATAAGGAAATAGCAGTTAGATATATAAGTTTCATTTTGCGATGGATACTAATTTCTTGGCCGAATATTTTATTTGGTTCTTTTTTCGATTTGCTTCATTTTTGGTCCTGATATGCTACAGTTGTGTTCAATATAATAGTAGTGAAATTAAATTGGATATCGTTCGACGAAATAAAAAGAAGCTTTGTTTTCAATAATTTTCATTTAAAATATAGCGAATTCCATAAGAGAAACCACCTAAAACAGAAAATTTCAAAGCTTACACAAAGTTCAGGAAAGTTAATTAAACTTTTAAAAACTTACATAAAAATTTCCATATTTTTGGACAGCATTTCTATAAAATTTTTGAGCACGCAGTTTCGTAGGACATTCAATTTTAGCATCATAATGTGCAAGTGAGAAGTATCTCAAAATTTCCAATGCATTTTTTTGTCAATAATGTTGGGTATTTTTTTTAATTCAAAAAAAAATGTTTTTTTATGCGTTGTATGGAAGAAATCACTCAACAGCCTTCACAAACAAAATTCTGAAAATTCAGGAAAAATTTTGAGGGAGTTTTAACTCTAGAATTAATTGGTCTACAAAACTGCGTACTCAAAAACTTTCTAGAAATTCTGCCAATAAATTTGAAGTTTTGATGGCCATTTTTTAAATTTTAATTAAATTTCTTGAACTTTGCGTAAACTTTGAAATTTCTTTTTACGTGATTTCTATTATAAAATTTGCTATATTTTAAATGAAAATTATTAAAATCATTGCTTTTTTTTATTTCCTTGAATGATATCCATTTTAATTTCACTACTATTATATTGAAATAGAAACCACGCTATTCGTATTTTTTTTTTAATTTATAAAAATTACGAGTAATGCCTTCGAGAACAGAAGAATTTTTATACTGTAAAATAGGCTGCGCCACGCCCACTTTCAAAGAATCACTACAGTAGAGTTTTGTTGTTAACCATCAAGCCATATTAAATTAATTACAAAAGTATCGCGTGATCAATTTTACAAGTAATTTTTTACGAACATTAAAAAAGTGGGCGTGACCTTGTACCTATTTCATCTATTTTTACAGTGATAAATAACACTTTCACCAAATTTCATTACGAAAAATCAGTTTTTGTTTGAAATGTTATATTTAAAGTTTTGTGGAATAGTCACGCCCTTTGTCGAAAATTTTCTTTTTCGAATTTCTTTGTCCACGCACACTTTGAAACATAATTGATATAGGCTCGTGTGTTCGTCTATGATCCTTTTAAAAAAGGTTTTAGATTTGTGATTAATAATATTTGTAAAATTAATCTAATAGAAGTAGGCGGTGCCACGCCCCTTATCCAAAATTCAAAAAAAAAAAATCGATCGGCTTTCTTAATATTAATGTTCACACCAGGGTTGGTGGTTATAGATGTATTGCGTAGTTAATAATCATTTTTTTTTTCAAAACATTCGAGGTGGGTTGCAATAAAGCCATATGGCCTTATTTCTCAACATGTTGACCAATATGTCACTATTTCCACAATGAATGTGAAATAAAGCCATTATGGCATTATTGCACTTTTGGTAATAGCGCGTGCGATGTTTATGTATCACATGACATCTCAAGGACATCGCATTCTATTCATTTGAGGGGGATAATTTGGAATAAAAAACGGCGCGATATGACTTTTTCTAATTTAGTGTGCTATGTGATATACGGTTTTATTTCTTAATTTCTATGGCTTTATTTCACAATAAATATTTCACGAAGTGGAGAAATATGTTGCGAAAGAAGGCCATATGGCTTTATTGCTTATGACTTTATGGCACCCGGCCGAATTTAATACTGATTTCGTCCTTCGACTAAGGCTGTGTAGCATTTTTAAAAAACTAAAATGATTTGAGCTTGCAGCACACATATGACCTTAACAACGCAAATATATTCTCTCTATACACTGTTAAAAATGTATCTTAAATTTTAAAGCCAGTCGAGTTTTTGAAAAACTTAGTGTGATGAATACGGTTTTAGTTTTAAAAGGAAGATATTTTATCCATTAAAATAAAAAAAAAATATTTCAGCTTGCAGGTCTTTGCGAGCTAAAAAAACAATGACACAAAGAATTCCAAAAAAAAATATGTATACTCTTACCAGCAGAACGATGGTTTACTTAAAGCACCTCTTCAATATTAAGCATTTTTTATTCAGTTAGGTGCGAAATTTAAACTCAAAGACCCGTAAACAGAGTCAAATTAAAATAGAGATTTATTATTCTAAAATAAACATCATTTCATGTCTGTTTAATGCATTTTATGTCTAAGACGGAGTTTTAATTTTAAAATGACGAAATCGGCATTTTAATATTTTAAAATCACAGTATGTGTCTATGGTTGCTTACTCCAAGACATATACCATACCATACCATAGTATGGTTTGTGAATAAAATAATTGACACAGGGTGACCTTGCAAAACATTAAAAATTTCTTCATATCACCAACCAATTCAATTTTGTTTCATAAGGGGACCCTGTTACATTTCATTTTAGCTAAAATCTTTGTTTAATATACGCGTGTTAAGAAACGACTATGATTACAGGCCAAAGAAACTAAAAATCCTAGTAGATAATCAAAAAGTTTGGAATTTACTACAAAAAAAATTTAAAAAATTGTTAATGCCGGTGAATGGTTAAAAATTTAAGCATATATTTTTAGCTGTGCAATATTTAAAGGTATATGTTTTTAAGGCCTTTTTTATTCGTCACTTCAAGCTCGAGTAGTTAGGGGATAATCGTCGACTTTTTAAGTTATTAAAAAAAACTGCATAAATGCCACTTTCTGAAGACCAGTCTACATTCAAAAAAAAAAAAAAATTGATATGTTCACTTTGATTTAATTATTTTTACTTTAAATTTGTTAACGCATAAACGTGTAAATTTTTGATTTTCCTATGCACCACGTAATCTTCAAATTAGCTATGATAGTATTTTTTGATTTGAAATGTAACTTTTATATACTGAAAATTATTGAAATTTCAAGTTTCGAACAGTGGTTAAAAAATGGCTTCGAATCTGATGACTTTCGAGCGTTTTTTTTAATTTTTTTTTTTAAGTTTAAAGCCAGATAAGAGCAGGCTATTGCCCTTTTAAGGATCATTTTCCCAACGAACACAAACTGCATATAATTTTACTAAGCTGCAATTGTGCTAACCAAGCACTCGACATGCAAGCGAGCCAGATCCGTTTTCTTCAAAAAGTTCATTAATTAATTAAATCATCACTTCACTACCAAAGTAACTTCCGACTGGGAAGCTTTCGCTTGGCAGTGCACGCCCTTTCGTTCGTGTTAATCGTTCTATGTACTTTTGTAATTGTTTTAAGTTTGCCATTATTATCGGCCATTTTGCCCTTAGCATATTTTAACGCCGCGCAGTTTTGGTGTTGCCGACAATAGCGGAAATTAAATGTCATCGATATTTACTAGTTGGTGTACTCTCGAACAACGCAGCAGGCACAAAATAGTTTTCATCGAACTAACAACAACCAACAAATTGCAAGCCGTAAGCATCCTTTTGTTTTTGTACACTTTACATTCTCTATATATTTTTTTATAATTTGCCAACTTGTGGCAAACGCTGTTCATAATTTAATATCGCATAGTCACAGCTGTGTTTCACGACCAGCGAATAGACGCCACGTCAAAAGTTGCTGCTTAGAGTTTAGCACCAAGAAATTTTGTGGTCGGAAACTCTTTTGGTTGCTGGTAGGAAGTTCGCCGCTATGTTTATGCGCCATAGAAATACTACAAAAGGTGCATCTGGTTTGGGGGGAGGGAGAGCGGGGTTTATGTGAAATGAGCTGAAAATTTGTTTAAGATGGCAGCTTTGTTTGAGAACAGAGTTAAGCTGCTGCTGTTCCATATTTGTGGTGTGACAAAGGAAGCCTACTTTCTTATACCCAGTTGTAGTATTAGTGCACAGGGTATTAAAGTACATTTACAAATGGGTTTTAAACCTGCTCTGAAAATCGGAATCGTTGATATTTAGCTGCTTTAATTTCGGCAAATTTAATGTTTGCGATTTCGATGCAAAAAATTTAGAAAAACTTAACAAAAGAAAGCATTTGCTTGAGTTAGCCTAATATGTTAAAGGGGTAAAGTAAGGAAGTCTAAGTTCGAGTTTAAGCGTGCATTATTTATGCTCAAAAGTGGGAGGCGCCACGCCGACTTTTACAAACTACATTTTGCTTAAAAACCTCATCTTAAATCTTATTGATATAAATTGCAAAGTTAGAGAAATTTCGAGTTTCAGATTTAAAAAAAAAAATTTCAAAACTACACTAAACAAGTAGGCGTGTCCCTAGAACGATTTCGCACATTTTAGTAATAAGTACCACCAAATTTCGTAACGAAAAAAAATGTTTGTTGGAGTTATGGCATTAAAAGATTTGTGTAATAATCCACCATAAAAGGGACGTGGCTACGCCCATTTTCGAAAATTTATAGTTTTCGAAGTTCATCGTAAACGGGCCTTTTGGAAGTGAGCTATGATTGATATAAAGCAATTTTTGGCAGAGATATTCCCTGCTATATTCGTGCTCAAAATTAGCTCCATTTATTGTGTACACAGATGTACATACGATCGGACGGACGGACGGACATGGCTTAATCAATTTCTGTTTTCCTCCTGAGCACTTTTATATATTTAAGTCAATACCGATGCACTACAAACGAAACTAATATATACTTTGTATAAAAAGATTAATAGCATATTAGATAAGTATCGCAGGATTTGAACTTTCCGCCTTTCAAATGTGAGTTCAACTGCCTTACCACTATATCACAATATTCGAAGTTCGAAGATCAAATATAAAACCTCTACATACAATAAAATTGTAACATATCAATGTCTGCACATTGCAGATATTTAAGGAAAATTCATAGTAGGGATCATTAATGAGCCAATAGAATCCCAATCAATAGTTTTTAGAATTTTTGTCTGTATTTCTGTATGTTTGTGCGCGTATCACTCAAAAACTGCTTAAAGTAATTGAATGCAACAATTATCGTTGGATATATCAAAGCTTACTCAAAATTTAAGATACATCTCATTTCGATAACTCGACCAGTTTCAGAGTTATCGAATAATACGCGAAGCAGAGTGACCCAAAATGTGTTAGTACAATATGGGTATCAAACGAAAGGTGTTAGTGAGTGCTGCACTAAGGGATGTGATTAAGTTCCATATCTCAACGGGTTTGGGAGATATGATGATTTAAATCGGACTAAGCCTGTTATAAGTTTTGAGACGCAACGAACTGTTTTCGGTTGTCTAGTATACTTTTGTATATATAAACAAAGAAATTTTAAAATCTCAAAACAACTTCGAGTTCAGATAAAATATCGAGCTTCTAGCTACGCATAACAGTAGCCATGCGTAACGTTTTACCAGTGATGCAGGTGTAACAACAACAAAAATTCTTATTTTAACTTCTGCAGAATAAAGTTTTAATAAGAAATACTTAAACCTTTGTTACACCACTGTAATCAGCAAAACTTAACTTGCACACATTAGGGTGGGTTGATATTTTTTGGAGTTTTTTTTGCCGAGCAGGAGGTAGAATTGTTACTTTATAAGAAAATTTAATAAAAAAAGGGTTTATCACTTAACATTTTGAGGCGGTCCACATGACTTTTAAGTAAATAATAGCATCAACGTAACAATTTTTTTCGTACAAAATCGTATAAGCTATCTAAAAACCAAAAATCAAAATAAATCTAAAATAATCAAGGAAAAGCAGTACTTTTGATTGTTTTGATTACTTTTGATTATTTGTGATTTTTTTTGATTTTTTTTTTGATTATTTCTTTCAGTATTGTTGTAGAATCACATAAATATACACACCAACAATACTGAAAAAAAAAATCTAAAATAATCAAAAAAAGTTGTTTTGATTACTTTTCATAATTTTTTTTTTTAATTTTTTTTCCTTAAATTACAAAAATATTAGGAAACTGGTTTTTTAACTTCTGATCAGATCTCCTTAATTTAATTAGTAATTAGTAATGAATTAATTAGACGGCTTTTTTATTGGTAATGATTATTTTATATGATATTCAAGGAAAGGTAATTATTAATTGATTACGATTAGAAAATCTAAATCTAAAAAAAGTGGTTTTGACTGTTTTGGATTATTTAAAATTTTTTTTTTAATTTTTCTTTTTTTTTTCTTTTATTCCAGTATTGTGCTTCTACAACAATACTGAATAAAAAGTACTAAAAAAATTAAAATATAATCATAAGTAAAACTTTTTTTTGATTATTTTAATTTTTTTTTTAATAATAGAAAATCAAAATTCTTTTGATTATTTTTTTAATTAATTGGAAAATTATCATTAAAAATCGAAAGTAATTGATAATCAATCATTAAATAGATTCTCAAGAATATAAGTAATCAAACCGGTAATCATTACGATTAGTAATCATTATTCAACAGGTCTGCTTCTGACTTTAGATTGGATTTCGAGGGAACATCCTACATATTTCAGAACACCTATAGAAAAAATTATTAATTATTTATTTAAAAATCGAGTCGACCAATTAAACATTTTTTTTTGTTTTTTGTAATTTCCTTTTCTTTACAAACTTGAAATTCTGTCCGTGAGCATAGGCTGCCCTTTAGCAGGGTCTCACTTAGGCTGTTTGGCCTATTTTGGTAACTAAGCAAAAACATTTTTTTTCAACCCACCCTATTATACAGAAACTTTATTTACTTTATACCGATGCTGTTGTCTTAGCCTTAGCTGTGGCGTAAGTACGGTCAGCTCGTGCAATAAATAGTTACAACAATTTATTAATGTCTTGTACTGATTATGTTAATTATAAGTAAATTGCTGCCGCCTCCTCAAGTTGCACTTTTAATTGTGCGGTCGGTAGTGAAACGGAGGCAAAACTTTGAATCAGAGAAATACTGCAGTACAACTTAACTACAGAGTAACATGCCACCTTTTATTAGTGGAAGCATAAGAAGCTTTATCAATCTTCCTGAATGTGGCCTCGTAAATAATTCTGTAACTAAATTGGCCATGTGACAGATGGCTAACATAGTCCAGCGTCTTGGTCGTGCTTAATTCAAATATGAAAAAGTTTCAGATGAAATATGAACTGGCAGCACCAGAAAATTTAAACATGCAATTTATGGTATTCATAGCTTTGGCACGACTTTAAAGTGACGCCATAGCGGCATTTGGTACTTTGTAGTAAATACAACTTTAAAGTTAAATATTTTAAGGTGTCGATACTATCTTCAAGTATAAATTACTTTGAAGTTGTGCTTTTTGGTGCATACGTCTTCAAAGTTATCTCTACTAAGATATCCCATTCGCAAAGAGACAAGATTTTTCTCTCTTATTGTTATTAATGCGATAGTATTATAACGCCACATTTAGGTTATAAATTACAAACATATATTTTATAACCAAAAAAAATGCAGGATAAAGAAAGTAACAAGTTAAGAAGAGAGGTTTTGCGCGTAAAGTTCAGTGAAAGTCGCAGCTCCCACGATGCTACAACATTGCTACGTAACCATAACGTCAATGAAACGTTGAAGGTACCAACAAATTACATCCCATGTTGGTTGCAAGCACGTAATAGGGATGTTTCTATTACGTACCCCTGACTAGTGGCTCAACACTTTCAAGTCACAACAATGGGTACGGCTTCAGTTAGCCTGGAAGAACTACAGGTGATACCTTGTAACTCCACGTATGTGTGCCACCTCACCTGGCACCTGAAAGCTTTATCTAAGAACTTCTACAAAACGCTTTTCAAAGCTTCTTTTGCTTCTTTCATCAAATCAATTCAGACTAACAACAAAAGAGAAAAGTGCAGTTCTCTGTTATGCTTGTTAAATTCAGTAAGTATAATGATTCACTCGTAGATATAGCAAAGAAATTCTTTAAAAGAAAATTTTCCTAACATTACAAATAATACAAAAATGGCAGGAGACTGAAGACAAACGAAATGAAACGAATAAAAGGAAATTATGTAAACTAAATTTATTTTGTTACTTAATATAATTTTGGTTCTCTCTTTATTGCATACTTTTCAAATTTGTTCTTCTCGTATTTGAAATTCGAAATAGAATCAACAAATAAAATACAAACACACTTACCATTTTACTTATCTACGCTGTCTACATTTCGTCAGCTTTTGGAGACAGCTCTGAAAAATTTACAACTTTATGCTGAGCAATAGCCCATTCAATGGGTCTGCGCGCTTGATGTTTCACTGTAATTTTGGCGCCAGCAAGGCGCGTGCAGTGTTTCGCAAAGCCCATTTGCTTCTTTCATTTTATTTTATTTTATTTTCCCTTTACAAAACCAAAGTAAGTAGTCAGTTACTCGCTTTTTTATTATATACCAATATTTGTACTAACCAAATTTTCTCACTAATTCGCTTACATAGTCTGCAGTAAAAGTGTGAACTAGTCTGAAAATTTATTGGTTTACCACAGGGATTATCCAACTCACTTCAAACTGGTTGAAAAATGATTAAATTCGTATTAATAAAAATTAAATTAATAAAAAATACTGAAGGGCCTTAAGTTGAAAAATTATTGGTTTATTTTTTAAATTAGATGTTCCTAATACAAGCTTTTGATCCCGTGGTCTTTCCTACGTGGGCGGAGTGCTTATCCACCATGCCTGAGGCATTTATATTTTTTTACTTAACGATTGTCACTGTAATTTTTTTAGACTGGTATTAAAAAATATTTTAAATTAAAAATTCCCACTCAAATTGAACTACAATTTTATTGGTATTTTTTGAACTAGTTTTAGACTGGTATTAAAAAATATTTTAAACTAAAAACTGCTACTCAAATTAAATTAGGATTTTTTTGGTCTTCCTGGAACTAGTTTTAGACTGGTGTTAAAACATATCTTAAATTAAAAAGTGCCACTCAAATTGAACTAGGATTTTTTTGGCCTTTTTTTAAATTAGTTTCAGACTGGTGTTAAGAAAATATTTTAAATTAAAAATTTGCTCTCAAATTGAACTGGAATTTTATTGGACTTTTTTGAACTAGTTTTAGACTGGTATTAAAAAATATTTTAAACGAAAAATTGCCACTTAAATTGAATTAGGATTTTTTTGGTCTTCCCGGAACTAGTTTTAGACTGGTATTAAAAAATATTTTAAACTAAAAACTGCCACTCAAATTGAATTAGGATTTTTTTGGTCTTCCCGGAACTAGTTTTAGACTGGTTTTAAAAAATATTTTAAATTAAAAATTGCCACTCAAATTGAACTAGGATACATTCATTCATGCAATGGGACGCAGCGAGGAAATCAGGGTTTTACTGATGTTGGCAGTCCTTTTCCGGATATGAATCGGGTACGCTCCGGTACAAGCACCTTGCGGCCCCAGCCCGACTGCCGCGTTTGCGATTTCGTTTGGGAAATGGGGTCGAGTTCGATTTTTGTCGTCTCTTACGTCATTCATACTTACCTCGGGAATATTCTCACCCCTTAACCCGCAGGGGGATCGGGTTTTTTTCTTTTAACTTCTACATGGGCTTGTTACTCATATCAGTTTTGTAGTAGTTGATAACTAGCTGGTTAGGCTGCAGGGTACATACTTACATTTGAACATCTTTTAACACAACCCAAAAAGCAACGCAAGCCTCCCAGCAAACCATTGGAGTTATATATGAGTCAGAAGGGAGTCTTTGTGAACTCATTTGTGTATCTGAAATGAAGTTATTTCCCTTCATGCGAAAATCGGCCGATATGAATCTAATTTCATATATCACATGAGCTTGAAGAGGAGTCATATAGGACACCTTTTGGTCTCATAATCGGAATTTTTTTGAAGTTATCTACACATGTCCCTGCTCTTTTTGGTCATTGAAAGACATTTTTTGGAATTGAAATACGGTTCATAACTTTCACCACATCGGAGTCATAAAAAACTCCTATATAATTATAATTCGGAGGCTCATGTCTATTATATATTTAAGACTCATATATCTTATAAGTAAAAATGAATGTGTGTCTGTGTCTTTTATAGGCGTTCAAAGTACTCAACTGCTATTCAATAAATTTTCACAGTATATTCTTGGGTTCACTGGTAACAGTTTATTCAATATATAGTTTTGGAAAAGTGGGCAGTGCCACTCTTAAATAAATTCAATTTTAAAACGCTTACATACAGCTTATTTTAGCAAGCTTATTCCAAGTTAATGTTAAAAACCTTTATAGAAATGCGTGTTGGGAATTTATTTAACGCTTACATAACCATTTTATTTACTTATTTACTATTCTTGGAGTGTATAAAAATGGACGCAAAAAGGGAGAAAATATTGGTATGCGCCTGGATACTGTTGTTAAGGAAATGAATGTGTACATGTTGGCATGGTCGTAGCCCAGCAATGAGTGGGCTAATGACGGCTTCTGCTGTATAAATATACTAACGTAAACATATATATCTATAATATTTGCACGCGAACATTATCAGCTGATATTATCAGCAGCGGATGGCAAGAACTTGACCCAAGAATGGTGCGGAAGTGCATCGAGGCCGAACAAACATATAAGTTTATTTACATCTTCAAATTTATATATTTTTATACAGGGTGGCTGATGAATTTTGCTACATTAAGAAACTCAAATAATTTTTTTTTCAGTGTATGGAATTCATTTTTCTTTTATTCATGTTAAAGCTCATTAAATTTTATTAAATATAGCTTAATTAGTTTTAAAAATAATGGAATTTAAATGCCCCCCCTGCTCGTCGATGCATATGCGGCATCTTACCAAAAAGTTGTTCATTACTGCTTGGAGAGTTGAGACAGGAATAGCCGCAATTGTTTCTCGAATGGATTGCCTTAGTTCATTCAAATTTGTTGGTTTTGCTTTGAAGACTTCCTGTTTGCAATAACCCCACAAGAAAAAGTCAGGTGCAGTAAGGTCACGCGACCTGGGTGGCCAACGGAATGTGGAGTTTCTGGATATCAGCTTATTGGGAAATTTTCGTCGCAATTCTGTCATAACAGGTTGGGCTATATGAGGAGCTGCACCATCTTGCTGAAACCACACAGAGTTGAAAGAAATTCTCATTCGGCGTAATTCTGGATAGAAAAACTCTCTCAACATGCTCAAGTAACGGTCTCCAGTAACCGTAACGGTGTGACCGTTTTCTTCGAAGAAGTAGGGCCCGACAATGCAGCGTGATGAAACTGCACACCACACTGTGACACGAAGTGGATGCAATTCCGTCTCATGGAGTATCTGTGGGTTGGAAGCACTCCATATTCGACAATTTTGTTTGTTTATGTTGCCGTTTAAATCGAAATGGGCCTCGTCAGACATGAAAAGACAGTTCAACATGTTTCCATCCTCTTCCACCATTTGAAGCACCTTCTGGCAAAATTCCAAGCGAATCGGCAAGTCTGCAGCGTTCAGTTTGTTGGCCATTTGAATTTTATATGGGAATAAGTCCAAATCTTTGTGCATAATTGACTGTAATGACTGTCTGCTTACACCCATTTGAGCAGATAAGCTTCTTGTCGAAACACGTGGATTGTTTTGTATGGCAGCAGCTACAGCAGCGATTGTTTCCTCCGTTCGAACTGAAGGGTTTCGATGGTAAGGTCTTCTGTTGACTGTCCCATGCTCGGCAAAATTGTTTACAAGTCTTATTATGGTCCATCTGCTCGGAGGATTGCCGCCAAACGTGCGCCTATACTCTCTTTGAACCGAAACTACGGACTCCAGTGCGTGATAGCGGCGGACAATCCAAATTCTTGTTTCAGTGTCCCAGTTATCCATTTTTGTTAAATGTAAAAGTCAATCTGCAAAATAAAAAAAAAATTTACCAGATTCATTAAACAGAAAAAAAGTTATTTAATTTTTTTTTGGTAGCGGCTTTCATTAGCCACACAAGCTCTTTAGGTTGTACACATAAGCTCTTTAGGTTGTACTGGTACATATTACACAATTATCACTGCTGATTGAAAGCTCTTCCTAACCAGGTTGACACTACTAAACTGCTTCATCTCAGTGAAGGGTAGGTTACGTTAGCTTGAGTGGCAGCTCCTCCGTGCTTTAGAATCTCACTCGGACATTATGGGGATCTTTTTATTTATTCATTGAAGCTTGAGGGCCCATGCGTTTTTGGCCAGTGCATAACAAAGCATGCCAGTCATATCGGGTGAGCGATAGCTCACATCATTCGGAAAACACCAAGGGATACCATATTGTCTTCTATCTGTTATTTCCATCTCAGTCTTCCTCTTTCTCTGCTGGTTAATTCTGGTTACGACACTTATTGGGACGCTTTTAAGGCGATGACTTTGTTTGTCGAGGAGATACTGCACTCCTCAGCTGCCTACTCAGTTGTTGTTGTTGTTGTGGTAACGACAAAAATACTCCCCGAAGGTTTGGGGAGTGTTGCCGAATTAACAGTCCTTGGCCGGATTTGAACCCGGTACGCTCCGGTACTCCCTTGCGGTACTGCCCGACTGTCGTGGTAGCGATTTATGACCAGTGAAACCTTCTAGGTCATGTCACCCCTCCTTCCGTAAAGAAGGATAAGATGGGTCAAATCATCACATAGTCGGACTCGACCTCTTTCGATTTAAATAAAATTTGGTGAATAGTTTCCTTTTATCACAAAATGAAGTTATAAAAAAAAATTTTTTAATTCAAAATATGCAATTTCAAAATTTGACTTTTTTTCTTGCTTTGTAAAGTTTATATTATAAAATTGTTTTTTGGTGTTAGTGACATCAGCCCTGTTAAATAATGATTACTAATCGTAATGATTACCGGTTTGTTTAATTATTTTCTTGAGAATCCATATAATGATTGATCACTTGCTTTCAATTTTTAAGGATTATTTTCCAATTAATTAAAAAAATTATCAAAAAAATCATGATTTTTTAGGGTTATTAAAAAAAAAGTCAAAAAAAAAAAAACCAAAAAAGTTGTTTTGATTACTTTTGATTATTTTAAATTTTTTTTGGATACTTTTCCAGAGCATTGTTGTGGAAGCACATATATATTCAAATTAACAATACCAGAAAAATCAGAAATAAGCAATAACAAATCAAAAAAAAAATAAAAATTAATGAAACAGCTTTTTTTTGATAATATTTGATTATTTTTAATTTTTTTGATTTTATTTTATTTTTTTCTAATCGTATTTAACTTATAAGTGCCTTTTCTTGAAAAACAATTAGTATAATCATTACCAAATAAAAAACCAGTCTAATTAATTAATTACTAATTACTATTAAAATTTAACAGGCCTGGTGAAAAATTTTTTTTTTTAATTTAAAATATTATTAATTATTCCAAACGAGTTCATATCCCCATTCCTCCCGCGAGGGAATGACAGTGTTAAAACTAGCAAGTTTTCAGCGAACACAGTAATCTGTCTTAGGCTGGAAAAGATCGCTGTACTACCCGTGCTTCACTACCTTTAAGCCCATATCACGAAAAGCAATTAGTGCCCGGGCAGCGGCCGCTTTGCATGAAAGGTCGATCTGGAGTAAATTCAGTATTAATTATTTCACGATGGGTATTGTTCTAAGAGCACAAATGAGACCTACCAGAGTGGTCCGCTGCACAGAAAAAATTCTTTTAACAGTTCCTGCAGCGTCCAGTGCTTTTTACGATACAAGCACTCAAGATCATCAGTCTGATCACGTGTCGATCTGTTCGATGATCCCCAATGCAACCGTATGAAGTGACCGAAGCTTCTCAATCCCTATAATCTCATTGGGTTTTCAAGGCAGCGTCCTATTCGGTCTTCCACGAATCAGGCAATGATCTTATACCTTCTAGTGAAAAGGAAGAGCTCAATTTTATTGGTGTTGATAGTCAGTCGACAACACTCAGTCCATCTAGTCATCCTATCAAAAGTACCCATTACAAAAGCTCGCAGAGTCAACAAAATGAGGCCAGGATCAAGAGGTACACTCTAAATTTAATGACGGTGGGAGTGCTTTGAGAAGGCGACAGAAATGAGTGAAGAAGGGTTGGCACAGGGAGAGGTAGATGATGAAGCATTTGAACAGGGGTAGTGAATGAGGATATTGATGAAAAAGAAGCTCATTGAAAATATTTTCCAAATTCATTTTCGACGCTCAGATAGCATAAAGATAGCATAAAGATCTGGTATTCAAATTATAAACTCAATACGTCTGCAGATAAGTTGGGAAGTTTTGAACCATATTCTGTTATGAGGTATTCTTCAACTGAATTCCAGTTTAGGGAGGTTAGTACAATCCTCTGGATTGGATTTTAGTTCCTCTTACGTCAAGCAACCCTCACGAGGGATACATTCTAAGCCTTGTAATCCACGAACTATGTATAAAGTTTGTAAAACAGGTGGGCTTATCTGAAACGTTGTGGAGACACTAGATTATTCATACAGAAAGCCGACTGAGTTTTGAAAATTATGTCAGTCAACGGGAACAGATAAATTTACGAGGAAAACAATAATCCAAAGTAGATTCCTTATTTCTGACTACTTACCTAGGTTAATATAAAAAGAAATTGCAGTGTAAATGTGAAAGTGGATTCATAAACAAGTAGAAACTTTAAAATTCAATCGTAAAAGGGTTAGTGGTTGCATCCATCAATTTTAAATGCTACAGAAAGAATTATTATCACTATAGTTAACCAACTTTATGGTTACTATAATGCTGGCAAATAGATATAAAACTTTTACATACGTCATACAACCGCTCAGGCTACACAAATACTCAAACACCAAACTTATCTGAAAAAGAACTAGTTTAGAACTAGAATATTTTTGATTAATATTTTCAAAATAATGGGATTTGAATAAGTATAAAACTTTGGAAGTTTGAGCACATACCAGGGATGGGTTTTCTAACGGCTATCTATCAATCTAACCACAAAAAAAAAAGAAATCTAAAAACTCGATTCAGGCGATATAAATTACCATTTATCCGTGATCGCTTTACACCACTGTAGGCTCATAGCTCTTAACTAGAGCGCACTGACCAATAGATGTAGCAGATGCGGGTTGTAGGAGGAGATAAGTTAAGCATATTTTGTGTTTCTCTTTTGCGCTCGTTAGAATAACGTGCTAACCTTTAAGAGTTGGACGTATTAGGAAGCTTGTAGTATCTGTGTAGAACTGAATTTTTTATAACATGGAGCATCCAGAATTGCAACATTAATAAAACATATCTTTATTTACCTCAATTTGACAAGTCTTAGACTACCATATTTTTGATAATAATTTGCAACAAAATAGTTCGTTTGACTGCTGGGTGTTTACAGGTATTCAAACACCTCCAATGCAAACAAATCTCGTATGAGTGATACGCTTAATGCTTTTCGCAACGCGCTTAAACTTGAATTTATTTAGTTATGTACGCGGACACTGACAAATGTTCGCTTATTTGAATATAAAAAAATTTACAAAAATATGGATTTGAAAGCATTTCAAAAACTTTACGTAGATCTGTTGCTGGTAAAGCCTTATTCTGTTGCGTTTATTTTGACTTTTGAATAGGAAATCCCGAAGTGCCAGATCTGGTGAATATGGTGGGTGTCATGTACCAGATGAAGATGTTATTTTCGCATTACAAAGGTCAATGCATCGACTATAGTTGCTTGCACAACTTGAAAAACTTTACATTATTCAGATATAGTGGAAGGTTTTTTTTTCAATAATGAAAGGGATGACCCTTGTCAAATTTTGTAGATTTAAGATTTACTTTGCTACAATGTACTATTTCCATAGCAAACTTTTTAATTTTGATCTACTCCAAAATAAAATTCAAATTTCAATCGCAATCAGGTTCGCACTTTTATTTGTACAGCATATGCTGCATAGAAAAATTAATGGCGCCAAGTAGATGCCGAATTTAGTCCAACAACTGCATTCCAAACCCTAAGTTAGTTTCAAAGTCAATACCGAAGAAGTCATAAATGATTTTAATGCTCAAAGTTAGACCACTTAACTTTATTTTAAACTAGTAAACCCGACCCGCTTCGCTGCGTCTCAGAACTGATAATAGACTGAGCCCGATTTTCATAATTATAAGATATGGAGCTTAATTAAATCTCTTATTGCAGCACTCATTGTCACCTTTCGTTTGATGCCCATATTGTACTAAAACATCTCGGGTCAACTTGGTCCACATATCGGTCGATATCTCCAAAAGTAATAGAGCTATCGGTACAAATGAAAATTTTAAGTTAAGTATCTAGTAATACAATGGTAAAAGTTCCACTTAATTCGATTGAAAAGCTTTTGAGTTATGCGCGACCACACATACAGGGTGGCTAATGAAAGCCGCTACCAAAAAAAAATTAAATAACTTTTTTTCTATTTAATGAATCTGGTTAATTTTTTTTTTATTTTGCAGATTGACTTTTACATTTAACAAAAATGGATGACTGGGACACTGAAACAAGAATTTGGATTGTCCGCCGCTATCACGCACTGGAGTCCGTAGTTTCGGTTCAAAGAGAGTATAGGCGCACGTTTGGCGGCAATCCTCCGAGCAGATGGACCATAATAAGACTTGTAAACAATTTTGCCGAGCATGGGACAGTCAACAGAAGACCTTACCATCGAAACCCTTCAGTTCGAACGGAGGAAACAATCGCTGCTGTAGCTGCTGCCATACAAAACAATCCACGTGTTTCGACAAGAAGCTTATCTGCTCAAATGGGTGTAAGCAGACAGTCATTACAGTCAATTATGCACAAAGATTTGGACTTATTCCCATATAAAATTCAAATGGCCAACAAACTGAACGCTGCAGACTTGCCGATTCGCTTGGAATTTTTCCAGAAGATGCTTCAAATGGTGGAAGAGGATGGAAACATGTTGAACTGTCTTTTCATGTCTGACGAGGCCCATTTCGATTTAAACGGCAACATAAACAAACAAAATTGTCGAATATGGAGTGCTTCCAACCCACAGCTACTCTATGAGACGGAATTGCATCCACTTCGTGTCACAGTGTGGTGTGCAGTTTCATCACGCTGCATTGTCGGGCCCTACTTCTTCGAAGAAAACGGTCACACCGTTACGGTTACTGGAGACCGTTACTTGAGCATGTTGAGAGAGTTTTTCTATCCAGAATTACGCCGAATGAGAATTTCTTTCAACTCTGTGTGGTTTCAGCAAGATGGTGCAGCTCCTCATATAGCCCAACCTGTTATGACAGAATTGCGACGAAAATTTCCCAATAAGCTGATATCCAGAAACTCCACATTCCGTTGGCCACCCAGGTCGCCTGACCTTACTGCACCTGACTTTTTCTTGTGGGGTTATTGCAAACAGGAAGTCTTCAAAGCTAAACCAACAAATTTGAAGGAACTAAGGCAATCAATTCGAGAAACAATTGCGGCTATTCCTGTCTCAACTCTCCAAGCAGTAATGAACACCTTTTTGGTAAGATGCCGCACATGCATCGACGAGCAGGGGGGGCATTTAAATTCCATTATTTTTAAAACTAATTAAGCTATATTTAATAAAATTTAATGAGCTTTAACATGAATAAAAGAAAAATGAATTCCATACACTGAAAAAAAAATTATTTGAGTTTCTTAATGTAGCAAAATTCATCAGCCACCCTGTACATATAGACAGACAGGCAGACAATAATTCTAAAAACTGTTGATTTGGCTCCTATTGGTTTAATAATGGTCCCACCTATCCATTTTTCTTAAATATGTGCCCTTTACAGACATCGAACTTGAACAATTTTATTATATGTAGAGATTTAGTTTGTGTCTTCTTTGATTTTGGGGTTTTAAATATACAATTTTATTAAGATTCATGCGTATGAATTTCTTATTTTTATAATTTTACCTAAACGGTAAAAGTCAGAATTTTCTTTCTTCGGAGATCAGTTTATATACTCGTAGTTCCAGTGTAGCTTATATAATATTTTAAAAAATTTTTGGTTTGGCGGATAAATAAAAATTCAAATTTTGGTTTTTAAGTTTAGCAAACCTGTTTTATAATACCCTTAATTGATTTTCATGGGTTACAGTTTCCCTGAAATTTAGTTAAGCCGTCGAGTAGCAATACAGTTTTGAAAAAAATGTATCTGAAAATTTTTTCGCGAAGAACTTTTGCAGAACGAAATTGAACATTGAGGATTTCGAAGTGCCGAAACCGGTTTGTTGCAAAAACAAATTTGACAGGCAATGCCAGAAAATCTTTCCAATACACATTAAAACAGATTTATTATTCGGTTGTAGCAATGGCTGTGTAAAAGATTATTAAACTAATCCTTATTTTAAGCAATCTTTGTAGTGGTAAATATAAGAAATATTTTTAAAAAAGTTGCATCCAAATCCGTTCTGCAGTGTTCGAGATCTTGTCATTCAAAAATCTTAGACTTTGTTTTATAATATGTATAGAAAATTTTAAATAAATTTCTAAAAATCAGATTTGCGTATTTGAATTACAGTTTAAATATTAATTTTGTTTTTTGTTGTTTGTGTGGAATATTTTGTTACAGCTAACTAGAATTTTTTTTAAAACGAGTTTGAATAAAATTGAAAAAAAAAAAATAATAATATCCCTTTCGAATTAAAAGCATATTTACGGCCCTGCGTTTTCTCGTCTTCTCTTCAACCGATCTTTTATAAAGTTTCGGAACAGACATTTAAGAACAAAGCCAAACAACTCGATATATTTCTGTTTAAAAAAAAAGGTATCAGATTGCTAAATTAAGCGAAATTTCGTTGGTCCGCCCTATCTCGCATGCATCTCTAACCGTATAAAGTTTATAAGCATACTTTTGGGTGCGCAAACTCCCATTACACATTCACTCACTCTTACGCATTCGCTTACACATTCACTCAAGCATGCATACAGCTAACACTTCGCTAACTAACGGATTCCTTACTGATGGTTGAGTGAGTGGTGCAATTTTCTGTGTGGTTTATTGGTAAAACTGTAAAATGGTGTTCCTTTTATTATAGCTTGAGCTTTTCTCTTTGCAGCTGTAGGTCGGTATGTCTGGCTGTACATATACAACCTTAGTTATATTGTGAGCTGAGCTGAATTTGAGAGCGTACATAACATTTTTAAGTGCTGACACTTTTCCAGTTCGTATGTTGTAAATTTGTTAATGACACTGAAAATATATAGAGCTGAGGTAAAGAGACAGCCGTTGAGTTGAGTTCTATGCGTTGTGCATAGAACTACGTGTATGCATCAGGATAAACAGTGAAACCTGCCTTGGGCGGACACTCAACGGCAGTAAATTTTTGTTCGCCGAAGAGAGGTGTCCGCATAAGGGAGTGGGTAGGTATGCTCACCATTTTTTCATTTAAAAAAAATATACTTATATAACATTAATCAAACAAGATATGTGTATATTTATTACTTTCAAACTTTATATATGTACGTACGAGTTTGTACATATGTATATACACATATACACATCTCATTTACAAACAGTAATAACAAAAATAAAAATTCCACTTCGGAGAGCAAATTACATAAAACTAGAATAGTAATGTAAGATTGGTCACTTCAAAAAACTGGGAAATTATCGACTGACTTAAATTTTTTGGTTTTTTTTTTTAAAGAAAGGTATTTTGCATATGATTCTCCAATTTTTGCAACAATTCGAACGCAATAAGGTCTTCGCTGCAGAATCTGTTCATTTTTTGCACTTTCATCTGATCAAATTTTGTCACCTTCTACGATGATACACTCAGTATCAGTACTCCTTTCTTCGTCAATGGTTTCAATATTTTCATCAATTTCAACATCTAACTCCATCTTAGAGCTTTCGGTCAAAATAAATATGATTGTCTATTGCTACAAAGTCATCCGAACTTGAAAAAATAGACCCCACAAGGGTTTTTGATAGTTCAAAAATCGAAGCAAGCGTTGCTAAGGGCAAATCATCTTCGGGCTCGAATTCGAGTGAAAGGTTACTATTTTTGTCAAAACCTGCTTTTTGGAAGCAATTTCTTACGGTTTCCGGTTGAACCTTAGCCCAGGCTTCTTTTATAAAATGTATTGCCTCTAGAACGTTTATATATTTTTTTAGGAGAACTAGTCTCTATGCTAACCAAGATATTTTTTACTTGAAAGCTTCGATAATGAATTTTAAAATTTTGGATAATTCCTTGATCCAAGGATTGGCAAACTGAAGTCGTGTTACTAGGTAGAAAAATTATCTTAACTCTTTTCAAACTCATATCACGAGGGTGAGATGCTGCATTGTCTAGAACTAACAGTACTTTTCTATTTTGCAACTCAATTTTTTTGTCGATATCTCTCAGCCATTGTGCCATCACCTCACGTGTCATCCATGCCTTCTTAGTTGAATGCCAATTTACTGGAAGTATTTTAATATCAATTGATGCAAACGCTCTGGGGCGTGCAGCTTTCCCATAACAAGGGTACTTTCCTTTTCCCCTGCCATATTTGCACAAAATAGGACAGTTAGAAGTTCTTTGGAAAGTTTGCCTCCACGGCATACCTCGTTTTTTAGAGCCAAGGTTTTGTTTGGCAAAGCTCTGAAGAAAAGGCCTGTCTCATCAGCATTATAAATATCCCAAGGGCTATATCCAATCAGCATTGATCGTAGTTTGTCTGAAAATTTCTTCACATCTAGCATATCAACAGCAGCACTTTCACCGCAAATGTACCGAAAAGTTATGTTATGTCTGATACGCCATTTTTATAACCAGCCGTTGGAAGCCACAAACTCATCAACACCGAGTTTTAAACCGATTTATTTAGCCTTTTTTTGTATTATTAACCCAGATATGGGAATATTTTGGCTTCGCGCCTTGTAAAACCACTCGAAACACATTTCGTCAATTTTTTTTCCATCTACTTTCATGAGGACCTTTTACTTTCAACGTTGCTTGCAGCCTTCAATGTCGCTCGGATGTCTTCTTTATTTTTAACAATGAGCGCGGCGTGGGTTTTCGCAATTTTAAACCTGATAACAGAAATCGGATTAATTTTCTTTAAACTTTACATATATAATTAAGTAAATTTTTATTCGCTAGAAAATTATTTAACACACGGAAAATAAATTTAAGTTACATATGTTTCACGATTACCTCTCGTCTAATGAGCGTACAATAAAATGGTTTTCCTTACTCGCGTGTATGATCTCAGTTCAGGTTTGACCTCGCCATCGTTTTACGTGTTTGCACTATCACTCAACATAATTCACTGAGCAAACCAAACTAGCCATGCACTTTAAAAAAATATTTTAAAGAAACACGGGGAATCCCCTTCTTCATTTACCAGGTGTGTTCAAAAAGTATCGCGAATTTTGTGTTTTTTCAAAAATTATTTATTTATTCATGAATATCTATTTTGTCCCCTTCAAAGTAATCCCCATGAGATATTATACACTTGTGCCAACGGTTTTTCCAATCTTCGAAGCACTTCAAAAAATCATTTTTTTGTATCTTGTTCAGCTCCTCCTTCGATGCCGTCTTTATCTCGTCAAGAGAAGCGTAACGTCGTCCTTTCATGGGTCTCTTCAGTTTAGGGAACAAGAAAAAGTCACAGGGGGCCAGATCTGGGGAATACGGTGGCTGCGGCATCATTAGTGTGTTGTTTTTGGCCAAAAAGTCGCGCACAAGCAACGATGCGTGAGCAGGGGCGTTATCGTGGTGCAAAAGCCAATTTTTGTTCTTTCACAAATCCGGGCGTTTCTGACGGATTGCTTCGCGCAAATTGCGCATAACTTGCAGGTAATATTCCTTATTGACCGTTCTTCCCTGTGGCAAGAACTCATGATGCACCACGCCCCTGCAATCGAAGGAAACTGTCAGCAAAACTTTCACATTCGACCGAACTTGGCGCGCTTTTTTCGGTCTTGGTTCGTGCGGCAGCTTCCATTGAAATGATTGAGCTTTGGTTTCCACGTCATAACCATAAACCCACGATTCGTCACCAGTTATGACCCTCTGGAGCAAATTTGGGTCGTCGCGGACAGAGTTTAACATCGCATTAGCAATGTTCATGCGATGCTGTTTTTGGTCACAATTGAGTAATTTTGGTACGAATTTTGCGTAAAAATCGTAGACGATCCAAAACACGTGCAAGCAAAGCAGCTGTCAACAATTAACTGAACATTCAAAATGGCCGAGCTTGTCGGCATAAGTGAGAGACATGAGTACCAACATAACGCCACAAAAAATTCAAAATTCGCGATACGTTTTGAACACACCTCGTATATATACACAGCCAATACGACGCTTTTAAACGTCTTTATAATTGCAACGAACCTTTTGTTGGCTCGTTTTATATTGTTATATAAACCTATATCTTGTTCGCCTATGAGGAGTTCGCGTCCGCCTAAGAGAGGTTTTTGTTTGATTTGTTATGCAGTGAAATCTCTTTGTCCGTTGACAAGAGGCTCGCGCCCGCTCAATAGAGGTTTTTGGTTCAGTTTTATAGCAAATGACTGTCCTCGTGCGTCCAAGAGCGAGTCCGCCTAAGTGAGGGAAATTTGTTCTAAAAATTGTATTTTAAACTTGGTGCATAGAAAATATCCGCCCAAAGGAGGTGCCCGTCTAATAGAGGTGTCAGTTAGGAGAGGTTTCTCTGTATATATATTGGCACTTTTACTTATATTGACATCAAAGCAGCGAAAGTGCCTGATGATAGAGAGTTTATGTATGTACGAGTATATATTTGTCTTTTAGGTAAAAGATAGAAACACGTTTCTCTGAGTACTCAATGCCAAATTGATGAATGAGCACAATCAGCGCTTTAGCTCGGTGAAAATATTTAGGTGTTAAAGTAAGTGAGAAGTGCATGTGGATTGAAGTAGGTTATTTGATTTATAACGAAACACATGCAAAAAATATGTTTTAAATAACGAACAGCACATCGTTATACGTGTAAATTTCATGCTGTGGAAGACGTCATTTTTATTTATCATTCAAAAACACTTAACTCAGGTGGTTTGGTTTTTGTTGTTGTAGCACTGCTTTGCGCTGTCTCTAAGATGCTGAATATTGATTTTTTCGGCAAATAGTTAAATTTATGAAAATTTAAATTATTCGAAATTTTTGTACTTAAATACCAAGTGGAAAAACTAAAAAAAAAGAACAAGAGCCATTGACGATGAAATTAGTTATAATTAGTTTCCTTCTAGGTCGTAAAGCATTTTGAATAACATAATACATGCACGAGCTCGTTGAGGTTCAATTCTCTACAATATGCTCATATGTATATTCGTAAAACTTGTTTGTTGACAGTCCTTTGTCGGATATGGTAAACTACACTAGCACCTTGCGTGCTAGCCCGACTGTTGCTGTGACAATTTTATATTTCCATGGTAATCCTTCTAGGTGATCTGATCACCTCCTTTCGTAATTTACCCAGATCGGAGAGGCTTCATATCAGTAGATCAATTATCAAGTTGCACGTTATTACTTTTTGTGGAGTTTAGTCGCCTTTTACTACAGGAATATTTTTAAGTAAAACTCCGCTGCAAAAAATGCGATTAGTCCAAGATGCATCGGGATGAGTCAAAAAGGATGCGAATAATGCCAGCTGTAATCATTTTGCATGGTTTTAAACTGTTTGCGTTCGTTGGAGCATGTCTTATGGAGAGACAAATTGTACCCATTTATGCCCGAAGAGTGACGAAAGGACTAATCCACTTTCCACCCATACTCCTATAAGTATGCTACAAAAACTAGAATTGACTAACACCCCTATGAGTATGCTACACAAATAAAAATTTACTTATGTGAATTGAATTATAGCCAACTGTGGACTAAAGGGATAAATCGCGGATCGCTCTTTCTAGAGATTAGTCATACAGCTCTTCCTATAATTTTTTTGATCCACGCCTTTGACATCACTCTTTACTTCCACCGGCTTTTCCTTCCACCGGCCTTTCCTTCCACCGTCCATGATTCCAAGCTAAACAAGAGATCAGATATGTTGAGGGACTTATAGATCGTGATCTTTGCTCCTTGTGAGTAGACTTAAAATCCCATTTGCGAATTTAATTCAAAGTAGCATCCGACTTTGTTTTCGTTGGCTTGCAAATAGACGAGTTCCTTCAAAGTTTAAACTTTGCGCCTATCAACAGTAAAGTAGCTCTTAGGGTGCTCCGATTTTTTATTCCATGCCACCAAATACTTCCGTTTCTTCTCGTTCCCAACTCTTTCGGTTTACAGAGCGTTTATTACTGCCAATGATATAAATATAGTCAGCATACGAAGGCAATTACAAGCTTTTATAATAGAGCTATCTTCTCCCGAATCAGTTTAAGGGAATTGTATGATGTCGACTTATATTATAGTACCTGGGTGACCGAGCCTTGCTCGGTATTTTTCGAATTTGGCGCGTAATCTTACTTACCAAGAGCATACATTTCCAAAATAGATTTCCAAAATATCTAACACTAACCACAAAAAGTCACTTAAGGCAATCCTAGGTGGCAATCCTACTTAAAAATATTCTGGTTGGTATACGGCCTCAAATACCTTCCGTTTGATACTCCTTTAGTGGCAACATCCAAGTAGAAAATCTTAGAAGGAAGCATACTATTCATCTACCAAATTTCATCGAAATCGGTTTAGCCGTTCCCCAGATAGTGGTCGATATCTGAAGGAATAAATAAAATGCGGTCAGGTGGCAACCCTACTCGAAAATACTTTGGTTGGTAAACGGCCTAAAATACCTTTCATTTGATATCCATATTCCCATATATTGCTTAATATTAAAAAAAAATGATAAAGGTGGCAACCCTGTGAACCACTCCAAGTGGCAACACCAAAGTAGAAAATCTTAAAACAAAGGTTAAGTCGTTCCTGAGATAGTAGTGGATATACAAATATACAACTACACAAATATACAAGAATAACTCGTTTAAAGTTATAAGATAACGCCTCCTTTGCTTTCAAAAGGTTCGAAAATCTTGACGAAACTGTTGGTGCTTCTCAATGTTATTTGGAAAAGCCGCATTAACTTTGAAGCCAGTTCAAGTATATGTATCTTCTGTAGAATTAAGGGAAAAGTGAAGTTCTGTTCAACTATACGTTTGAGACTGATGTCTGTTTCTAAACCATGTCATGTCTCCACACTTTCCCTGCAATCAAACCAACTAGTTGAAAACCACTTCAGAACTAGTATGAGCACCAAGGACAAATATTCAGCCAACTGCCTTTTTCTCTATATGCTATGAGATGTAAGTGAAAAATTATTTAAATACCTCTGGGCTTGGTGTGCTTATGTTTATATATATATTTTTTTTCATATTTAATTTTTTTGTTGTGTAATTTTTTTCACTTTTCTTATGCATTTATTTACTTGGTTTTAAGTTTTTCTCTTATTTTATGTCATTTTCTTTACTTTATTTATATTTTTAATAACTGTTTTAACCCTTCCGCCCTTACTGGGACAATATGTCCCAGACAACTTGAAACTTGTGTGTAACTTTTATTTTTCTTCCAATTACGCATTGAAATATTCTCAATTAAAGCGCGCAGTTTTCTTTGTTGAGTAGTAAATCGATCTCGTTAGTATTGAAATAAATTTCCTGCTAATCGAATGTTTGGCAAAGACAAGTCGCAAACTTTAATCAGCCACGCGTTGTATTTCAATGTGAAACGTCCAACTAGTAGCATTTTTTTTCCAGGAAATTCCTTGTGCTTGAAACTTCGAGTGTGGCTAAAGATTATTGATCCAAAATTCTTAAGAAATTGAGGTGATACATGTAAGTTTTTTATATTTATAACTAAATTGGGACATATAATCCCAATAACATATTTGAGTGGGATAATAACATCCCAATATTGATTTATACTTGTAGATGTCTAGAAGAAGGAAATTTAATGACCTTAAAATTGAGAACTATTTTGTGGATGACGAGAGTAATGCTATAGGCGATGACTTTAGTGCATCCGAGTTTAGCTATGTATCATCAAATTATGATGCTGAAGATGTGGAAGACCCTCTAGCACAAGCTATATACAATGATGAATCTTCGCCTTGATTTGCTGGAGAATATTGATCAACCAATCGGCAATAAATGTAGTTGGACAACTTTTAACAACGGAGTCATTTTTGAACCAAGGTATAAAATGCCCATAGAAAAAGATGCTGAAGTTCTTATTGGATTCCCTTATTGCGCTACAGAGCTCGACGTTTTTCGGAAAATATTCCCAAAAAGTCTACTTATACGTATTGCAGGATTCAAATACTAAACAGTCACGCGTTGTATTTTAATGTGAAAATGTTGGAAAAAACTACTTTTTAAAATTTGTATGATAGCTGTGGTTAGCGCCTGGAGAATATTCACGCACCGTCAAATTCCCTCATTAATTTTTTTGTGCCCTTAGCCGAGTCGATGATATCTGAAGGTATAATATACAAAATGCTCACAACACGTCAATGTGGTGGAATACCCATCTCCCTATTGAACAGCCTTCTCGTCGTCGACGCGTACATTGTACCTCACCAAATAAGGAAACCAGGACTAAATATGTTTGTTCTGGATGCAACAACGCTTTATGTTTCAATTAATTAAATTTGTAAAAGAAAAATCAATAAAATGGGACGTATACATTACACTTAAAACCATTATTGGGATTATATATCCCAGGATAATAGTAAGGATCTCGTTCTTTTAAGGTATGCCAAACATCTTATATTTTTGTCATATTACAGTATTTGTTGTCGTAATGATAAAAACCCCTCCAGGTTTCGAAACAAAAACTCAGGGGTGAAAGGGTTAAATTCTTTTTAAGTGTTATTTTTATTTTTCTTCTCTCTTTTTATATTTTTTTTTTTACTTTTTAATTTTTAATTTAATTTTTTGTAATTTTTTTTAGTTTTACTTTTTAATATATTTATTTTCCTGTTTAAATTTTTTTTTGTCATTTTCTTCATTTTTTTAATATGTATATTAACTTGGTTATAAAATTTTGTTTAATTTTTTGTCATTTAATTTTCTTTTTTAATAGATCTATTTACTTCTTTTAATTTTTTTTCGTCATTTCCTTTTCTTTTTTAATATATTTATTTACTTGCTTAAATTTTTTTTTGTCATTTTCAAACTTTTTTTTATATTTATATTTACTTTGTTATAACATTTTGTTTAAGTGTTCTGGCATTTTCTTTCCTTTTTGTATGTTTATTTACTTTTGTTTAATTTTAATATTATATTTAGCAATTTTTTCACTTTTTCATTGTTTTATTTGTTATAAAATTTTGTTTAGTTATTTGTCATTTTCTTTCCTTTTTTTATATTTTTATTCACTTTGGTGATTGTTGTTCTAGAAAAGCTCGAATTTTTATGTTTTGTTTTAAATTTATTTTTCCAATTTCTTTTCTGTGTTAAGTATTCATGAAATGAGCTCTGTGTTATTGTCTGCAATTTTGTTTAATTTTTCTTATAATTTTAGTTCTTTTCTTTTTTGTTTTGCAATTTTTTTATATTTTTTGTTGTATTTGGTATACCAATTCTTCTGCTGTTGCTTATAGCGTTGCTAAGCTATAAAACATGAGGAGAGAGAGTTTATCATTTACCTTAATAAATATATGTATGTTATATTAGACTGTACCAATATATATATAGTTTTTATAATATTATTGATACTATACTTCAGAATAGCGATAAACTAGATCTGAAAAATTTTCAGACTTCAATATTCACTTCAAGAGGTATAGTGTTGCTATTTTAGATTTTCCAAGAGTGATATCATTTGGTTTTGAAACTTGCACCTTATTTTTTAATAACAATATAATTTAAAAATAATTTTTTTTTGTCCCAATCTAATCTACATATCTATACATAATTGAGTTTTATTTTAGACAAAATACTATTGTTCATTCATTCTTTGAGCAATACATCAAATATTATCGGGTTTGGGTGAAATTAATCCATTATTTTATATTAACACATTTACATCAACTCCCTGTAAAGATGCTAGACAAGATTGTTGTATCAAAACATATTGATTATATGTATAAATAATTATTCATTTATGCAAACATTAGCAATTGACGTGTAATGGCGTCTGCAGCTCCGAAAGGTAGACAACAACTTAGTCAGATAAATTAGTATCTTGCGCGTAGACGTAAGAACAAGTGCCTTTTAAATAAACCGGTTTCTTACTAAAAGGAAACGAAGTGACTTAAAAATGTGTTGAAAAAATGGTGTGAACATGCCTTAAGGCCTATTAAAATGGCGAGTTGCAAATATTTGTTATTGATTGGTTACCAAAAAGTTTTTAAAATGTGTTTGAAAATCGTCCACTTAGCCGTCGCTATGTTGTGGGCCACATCCATTTTCCAAAATTTTACAAAACTCCTTAATGGAATGTCGAAATATTCGATATCGGCAAGAGCGACGTGGATCTACAGTGTGCGACAAAACTTAAGCACCGAAATCCCCTTTAAAACATTTTACAAAGAATCCGATAAACTCAAAAAGTGGAGCCACAAAACTAAAGCACCATCAAATACCTATGAGACAAACCTGTTTTTTTTTTTTTGTTATTTTGTTGCATATCCGTGGCTCTTTATGGCAGGTTCACATTGTTTTTGCATTGAGGATGTTATCTAAGTAAAATATCTCAGAAAATAATATTCCACGTCTGCTCAATAGGGAGTATTTGTTGCTGCAATTTTCTTCCCGATTTTTAGGATCCATAACTTTCTACAAATTCTCTGTTCTTTTAAATAGCACGGACCACGACAATATGTCAACATTATTAGCCCTAAACTATTTTTTGAAGAAAATCGCTATACATTTCAGCAGTATGTCTTCCTGATAGATTCACCTATGTGTCATTCCTTCCCCCAAGAAATATGATGAAGATTTTATAAGCATCTTTGTACATAAAACGATGCAATACCATCTCAATCGTATGAACTGGACCTACTCCATGACCGGAGAAACCTATACAAGCCCCTACACAGCTTCAACCATGTTTCACCGATCAAAAAGTATAGTAAAAGGGAGTAAGTGTGGTTTTTAAGCCTGGGAACAAGCTTCAGCGCTTCCTAATATTTCAGAAAACATTTATTTTACAGAAAAAACAGGTTGTTCGTTCTATTGTACTACTCCAATTTAGGCAGAGTCTTGAAATCCCTTATTGCTCTTCCGTCTGATACCAAAAAAGTTTTAAAGCTCCGAAGTGAAGTAATCGGTCTTCAAGAGCAAGTCTTTAAATTGTCCTACATGGGGTGAATATCACAAGTTATTTCATAAAACTTCTCGCGGAAACAAGAAGAAATATTTTAAGTCCACGAACGATTATCCGATCTTTACTATTTTCTGTACAGTGCCAAGGAAGCCAGTTGAATGGAAAAACGTTTGTAGTACCCTAATAAAGGTCATGAAAAATGTTAAAACATTTTGAAATAGTATCTTCTGATTTCCTTTGATAAAATTTGAGTAAAATTCTGTCGCTAAGTACCACGAAATAATTATTTCCAGCAAATCTTTTAGACGTTTAAGATATCCAACCTCGTTCAACGGCTACCGAAAAAAAAAGGGAACCGTTGTTTAAAATAATTCGAAATATATCGGCGTGGTTATTGTGGTTTTTACAACACATTCAAGGAAAAACAAGACCTACCTTGATTTGGTGCTTTAGTTTTGTCTCATAAATATTTTAGTTAGCCTGGAAAGTGCAATTAATTTTTTTTTATGGAGCCCCACTATGTATACAAAACTATAATAATCTGTGTACCAGTACAGCCTTGTATACTGTATAGTGAAATTCAGCTGATAGTGTAGAAATGTTCAAAACATGTAAACTCCTAGTGTTTTATAATTATGAAACGGACTATATATCGCATATTAAAGCCCGTTTACTTTAAATTATATAAAAATGATTAAGTAAAAAGTGTGTTGGGTATAGGCGTTCTTAAAAAATGTGCATCGTGTAAATAATTTTATGCTACCTTCATATGCCCATATGAATTGCTTCGCTTAATATACTTTGTACAGTTTGATTTTTCCTCCCATCAATACCCCAATTGCTACGCTCAATTATATTATTGAGTAGGCTACTTCACTTGAAATACTCAATGACACATTCATCATCAGTTGAAAACACAAACTCTTTGAGTGTGCTACTGCTCGTTATAATAGACTGGTGTACATTTTATTAAAGTAAACAAGTAAGGACGGCGCTGTCTTCGACTGTGCCGAAGGCTTTATTCCTTTCATGAATACGTGCAAACTTAAATACGCATTGTTTAAAGTTCTGTAAAACTTTGTCAGCAATACATTTAATTTTCTTTTAGCATCTATAAGCAAATATCTCTCCAAGTTTCAAGTTTTAATATTTCAAAATGAGGGATAAATGGCCATAATCCTCTTATCTGAACGATCGGTTGTATGGGATATATACTATATATAGCTCCGATCTTGCTGACTTTTCTACGAAATCTTTTACTATCCATAAGAAAATATCTCACCAAGTTTCAAGTTTTAATCTTTTAAAATGAGGAGGAAATGGCCATAATCCTCTTATTTGAACGATCGGTTGTATGGGATATATACTATATATAGCTCCGATCTTAGCGATTTTTTTAACAAATTTTTTATTATCTGTAAGCAAATATCTCACCAAGTTTCAAGTTTTAACCTTTTAAAATGAGGGAGAAATGGCCATAATCCTCTTATCTGAACGATCGGTTGTATGGGATATATACTATATATAGCTCCGATCTTAGCGATTTTTTTAACAAATTTTTTATTATCTGTAAGAAAATATCTCACCAAGTTTCAAGTTAATCTTTAAAAATGAGGGAGAAATGGTCATAATCCTCTTATTTGAACGATCGGTTGTATGGGAGATATATTATATATGGCTCCGATCTTAGCGATTTTCTTACCAAATTTGTTATTATCCATAAGAAAATATCTTACCAAGTTTCAAGTTTTAATCTTTAAAAATGAGGGAGAAATGGTCATAATCCTCTTATTTGAACGATCGGTTGTATGGGAGATATATGCTATAGTGACCCGATTATACCGGATCCGACAAATGTCTAATATAATACAAAAATACATCCGTCTGCCAAATTTCATCAAGATATCTCAAAAATTGAGAGACTAGTTTGCGTTCAAACAGACGGACGGACAGGCGGACGGACAGACGGACATGGCTGTATCAACTCAGTTCATCGTCCTGATCAATTTGGTATACTTAATGGTGGGTCTATCTCTTATATTTCTAAACGTTACAAACATCGGACCAAAGTTAATATACCATTTCATGTTAATGAAAGGTATAAAAATATTAGTGAGGAAAACAATTAGTTTCCAGTAGGGTAAATTTTTGTCTGACCTTTAATTATCTTCTATTGATAGCAAAGTTAAAAACCTTTAGGAATGGATGCGTCGTTAGATTATGATGCTAGGACCCTAGATAAAGTTTAGTTTCAGATACATCAAAGATACCAGAGATAAGTATGATATTTATACTCATCTGAGCATAGCTTGCAAAGTATATTAATTTTGTTCGCGGGCGGCAGGTTGTCATGGAATAAGTGAATCAAGATTGATTGAGCAAAATTTTGAGATATCTTATAGAAATTTGGCAAGGAGCTTTCTTGACACCTATCTCGAAGAGCTTTTTAAATTGGTCGAAATCGGGTAACATACGCGCCCAATAAAAAACAGAAATGGCTTAGATTCTCTTATTGCATGTCTATGGAAGTAATCATGGTAGAATTAATGAAATTTGGAAATATAGATTTTTGAAAATGGTTGTGGCATTGCCCAATTTCTCACCAGCCTGTTATAGCGTTTCGGTAGTGATAACTTGAGGTGGTGTTGATGCATCAATTACATTTATTCACGTATAACCAAAAATATTTTTTTAGCAAAAATTAGCAAAGTCGCACGATAAACGCGCCCACTTTTTATAATAGGGTCAAAAAGGTACCTCAGTAAAACAGTGATATCTTTGAAACCAAAACAGTTGCATGATTAAGAAAAAAAATAACAAAATAAATTTAAAGTGGACGTGGTACCGCCCATTTTTGTGCTCACAATAGCGCTTTTCCGTACTGTTATCGTAGCTGACCTGTCTTTAAGTTATACTGTTGTAAGTTTTTTCAGTGTTGTTCTATGTTTTGTTGTTGTATTTGTTGTTGTTATTATACATTTCTTATAAAAGTTATTGCTGTAACATTTTTCCCGTTGTTATCGACCAATGGTGCCAAATTTGTTACTGTTGTAATTTTTGGCTATGTTTGTAAGTGCTGATATATTTGTTATTTTTCAATTATTCCTATATTTGTTATTGTTGTAATATTTTCTTGGTTTTTTTAGTATAGTCCTTTTTGAGATTACTGTCGTTTTTGTTACTTTGTCCAAAGTTGTTATATTTTTAGTTGTTATAATTTTTTGTGCTTTTTGTCATGGTTATAATATTTGTTATTTCTGTCAGTGTTTTTATATTTGCTGTTGTTGTATTTTTTTTATTATTGGCACGTTTTTATAAATGTGATTATTGCAACCTTTTTTTTGTTGTTGTCAATTATTTGACATTTGCTACTGTTGTAATTTTTTTTATGTTTGTTAGCGCGGTATATTTGCTATTTTTGTTTTTTTCAGTGTAGTTATACTTATGTCACATACATTTTTTTGTTATATAAAAATGTAATTTTTGTTGCTTTTGCCAATTTTTATTTTCTGTATTGTTGAAGTGTTTTTTTTGGTTTTTGTAACTGCTGTTAATTTTTTTGTTAAATTTGTTATTATTGTAATTTTTATTATTTTTGCAAACGTTTCTGTCTTTGTTGCTATTGTTATTTTTTGTTAATTCTGTCAGTGTTGCTATATTGGTAGTGGTTGTTTTTTATTGTTGTCAATTTTTTTGTAATTGTTCTTACTGCTGTCAGTGTTGCAATATTTGTTATTGTTTTTATTTCGTTTATTGCTGTTAACTTCTGTTATTGTTTGTTATTGATTTTTATTATTTGTTTATGTTATTAGTATTGCCAGTGTTGGTATGTTTGTTCTTTTTGTTATTACTTTCATACTTGGAAAGTGCCTTTTCTTATTGTCTTATTTGGCTGTTGTAGTTTTTTTGGGCTCCACTGTTGTTAATATTGTTACTCTCTTCTTCTAATTTTTTTTATTGCCATAATTTTAATGTTTTAAACTTAACTTTAGTCATCGCTCCCTTTAAGGTTATGTTTTATATTGAAATCTCTAACTATCATAATCAAGGTTCACCCTTATGTGCCTACCAGTCATAAGCAGCATAGCATCACGTGATGAGTTACTAACGTATTGCTTGCTGTGGTGAATGAATGCCTGTTTATTATCATTTCAATGCACCAACTGATGTTGAGGTAATTCAACGTTTCGATTTTCGCATACAGTTTTTGACTATGGCTGGGTCGTAGGGGTGTTTGTTCCTTTTTTTAATTCTTCTGAGCATTACTTACATGCTAGCAAAGTGCAATATGCGGTGTAGGACTACATTCACACTCCTCGCAAACAAAACAAGTGCATTTTCATGTGTGCCTCTGGTCTTGTCGATGTATGTAAGCATTGCAACACGTGTCAGGTATGGCAACTACGTCGACACGAGCACAATGGACACAGTTGGTTTGGTATTAAAATTGAGGATTTTATGGCGTTCAATGCAACGATCATTCTATGCTCCATTAAGCACTCTTTTCAGATACTTCTTTATTCATTGTTTGGTGGGGGGAGGGGGCTTTGCGGAAACCCTCATGCTGGCTGCTTGTATATTTTCAACGGTATGCACACTTTTGTGTGTTGTTTTTTGTATTGGTCAAGCATAATTTTAAAAGAAATGTAATAATTTTTTATGCAATACCACATTGGTATATTCAGTACTTATTTACATATACGAGGTGTGTTCAAAAAGTATCGCGAATTTTGAATTTTCGCTGGTTACGTATATTTGAATTTCGAATTTTTTGTGGCGTTATGTTGGTACTCATGTCTCTCACTTATGCCGACAAGCTCGGCCATTTTGAATGTTCAGTTAATTGTTGACAGCTGCTTTGCTTGCACGTATTTTGGATCGTCTTTGATTTTTACCTATTCAAAAAAATGGATCAAAGAACCTGTATCAAATTTTGTGTGAAAAACGAAATTAAGTGCGCGGATGCATTCCGAATGTTGACTGTGGCATACGGAGAAGCTACCTTGGACCGAAGCAACGTTTATCGGTGTTACAAAATGTTCTCAGAAGGCCGAGAAGATGTGCAAAGAAGAACAAAAATTGGCTTTTGCACCACGATAACGCCCCTGCTCACGCATCGTTGCTTGTGCGCGACTTTTTGGCCAAAAACAACACACTAATGATGCCGCAGCCACCGTATTCCCCAGATCTGGCCCCCTGTGGCTTTTTCTTGTTCCCTAAACTGAAGAGGCCCATGAAAGGACGACGTTACGCTTCTCTTGACGAGATAAAGACGGCATCGAAGGAGGAGCTGAACAAGATACAAAAAAATGATTTTTTGAAGTGCTTCGAAGATTGGAAAAACCGTTGGCACAAGTGTATAATATCTCATGGGGATTACTTTGAAGGGGTCAAAATAGATATTCATGAATAAATAAATAATTTTTGAAAAAACACAAAATTCGCGATACTTTTTGAACATACCTCGTATGTGTATGTGCTAGGTGTGCGTGTAGGTATATGGGAGTGCACGTGCAGTTAGCGAAGATGCCTGTGGTGCTGGCAGCTTATGGGGTTTCATTTGTTTTCTCTATTTATGCAATGTGTGGTTTTTTAAAAATATATAGTTTCAGGTCCCTGCATTGTGAAATGTTTCGGTTATCGAGCTATTTATTTTATTGTTATCACAAGCATATGTGAGTGTGTGTGTGTGTGATGAAGTGCTGCAAAATTTCAATATTTATTTTATTACTTTCATTTTATTTGTTCATGTGTCTGATTGAATTCAGGCTTTTCTTTAACACCTTACATACAGCTGAGACCACAACAAATTTTTTGATTCGCTTCGTTTTTTTCTTTTTGTTTTCAAAGAAGATCACGTTCGTGTACAATTTTTTTTTAATAAATAAATTCCTTGTAAATCATAAATGGCACGAATTTCTAAAGCTTCAACCAGTTGGTGAATTTTATTATTTGATACCTTATGAATATATTGCTTTAACTTTTGCTTGTTCTTAAATATGTAAAATTGTATACCTCCAATATCCATTACGTAGTATGAAAGTCTCATGTCCTCTGATTTTCTTTTAAACACTTTCCCTAAACACTTTCAAGGGGAAGTTACTTCTAAAATTGCTTGATTTGGTATAAAAGACATGAAATATACCCAATCAGTCATTTTAGTATGCGCTTGAGAGCTTCGAATTAAATATTAGTAAGTTGTAGTATTTCAGTTGGTAACTTTTTTTTTACCATTTTTTGATTTAGAAATTTTTTAATACAACTAAAGTTAAGCTACACGAGGCAGGCAACTCCGTGCTACCGCCATTGGGAAATCTGATAAGGAAAGCCGATTAACATTATCTCAAAACATCGAATTTACTATGGAACAGCCGGGATGACTGGGAAGTCTCAAGGTTCATATGGCCATGTTTAGACAGGAGAAGAACTAGCTTTCTTATCAAAATAACCAAATCTGCGGTAAGGGTACTTACAGTTGCGATCACAGGACATTGTGCTATTGCAACAAGTTCCCTATGTAGAAGCTGTTAAGATTAGGATTAAGAGGTGTCGATTTATCACATTCTTTGTAAATGCCCAGGACTACAGTCAAGACGTCTCAGATTTCTGGGAGCACGCTTTTTCGACAGTCTGGCAGAGGTGAGGGAAGGGGATATTTCGCTCCTTCTCAAGTTCATATGGGAGAGTAAATGGTATACCTGGTGGGACGGATGTGCTCGCAATGAGAGCATTCACAATGAACATAACTGTCTCCGCATGGAAGCTTGGAATATCCCAATCCTGCTCTCTCTTTAACCTAACCTAAGCTCTTATACCAGCATTTTTGTAGTATATAACTCGTGCCTTAAGACAGGGCTTTATGCCAGAGGCAAAAAGTTATAAGTTGAAAGTAAAGTTCACTTTGGTTGTTATTGCAAAACAATTTCTCAACAATTTAAGCCTTTTTTCTTACCCAATATTGTGGTGGGGTAGTTTTAACAATTTTAATCAAGCACAAAATAGACATTGGTTGTTTTGATTTTGGTACTTTTTTAAGTTTAAAAATTTGTGAAGTAGTCCTCTTTTTTCGAATATCGACTTTCTCTGTGAAACTTAATTGTATATTTCAAAACAACAACATAAAAATATTTTTGGGGCAATGTTTTGATATTCGAATTATTTACAAAGTTATAGTTATAAACGTATTTTGGAAGCTCTATAGTCTTTGCCAATTTTCTGGCGAAGCGTCAAAACTATTTTACTAATTTTTATAATATATATATACAAGATAATATCTTCGACCAAAGTACATTTGTTATTTTGGCTTATTTATTTTTTTTTCCAAAAACTATTCGCAAATTTTTAAATATTTGTGACTTCTGCATCGCTGTCGGCTCGCGCGATAATATTGTTGGGCATTCCATTAAAAACTGTTAGAAAACAAATTGGGGCCAGAAAATGGGCTTGTTATTAACTTATTTTTCATATACAGGGTGGCTGATTTTTTTTTCAGTGTATGGAATTCATTTTTCTTTTATTCATGTTAAAGCTCATTAAATTTTATTAAATATAGTTTAATTAGTTTTAAAAATAATGGAATTTAAATGCCCCCCCTGCTCGTCGATGCATGTGCGGCATCTTACCAAAAAGTTGTTCATTACTGCTTGGAGAGTTGAGACAGGAATAGCCGCAATTGTTTCTCGAATGGATTGCCTTAGTTCATTCAAATTTGTTGGTTTTGCTTTGAAGACTTCCTGTTTGCAATAACCCCACAAGAAAAAGTCAGGTTCAGTAAGGTCAGGCGACCTTGGTGGCCAACGGAATGTGGAGTTTCTGGATATCAGCTTATTGGGAAATTTTCGTCGCAATTCTGTCATAACAGGTTGGGCTATATGAGGAGCTGCACCATCTTGCTGAAACCACACAGAGTTGAAAGAAATTCTCATTCGGCGTAATTCTGGATAGAAAAACTCTCTCAACATGCTCAAGTAACGGTCTCCAGTAACCGTAACGGTGTGACCGTTTTCTTCGAAGAAGTAGGGCCCGACAATGCAGCGTGATGAAACTGCACACCACACTGTGACACGAAGTGGATGCAATTCCGTCTCATGGAGTATCTGTGGGTTGGAAGCACTCCATATTCGACAATTTTGTTTGTTTATGTTGCCGTTTAAATCGAAATGGGCCTCGTCAGACATGAAAAGACAGTTCAACATGTTTCCATCCTCTTCCACCATTTGAAGCATCTTCTGGCAAAATTCCAAGCGAATCGGCAAGTCTGCAGTCTGAATTTTATATGGGAATAAGTCCAAATCTTTGTGCATAATTGACTGTAATGACTGTCTGCTTACACCCATTTGAGCAGATAAGCTTCTTGTCGAAACACGTGGATTGTTTTGTATGGCAGCAGCTACAGCAGCGATTGTTTCCTCCGTTCGAACTGAAGGGTTTCGATGGTAAGGTCTTCTGTTGACTGTCCCATGCTCGGCAAAATTGTTTACAAGTCTTATTATGGTCCATCTGCTCGGAGGATTGCCGCCAAACGTGCGCCTATACTCTCTTTGAACCGAAACTACGGACTCCAGTGCGTGATAGCGGCGGACAATCCAAATTCTTGTTTCAGTGTCCCAGTTATCCATTTTTGTTAAATGTAAAAGTGAATCTGCAAAATAAAAAAAAAATTTACCAGATTCATTAAATAGAAAAAAAGTTATTTAATTTTTTTTTGGTAGCGGCTTTCATTAGCCACCCTGTATATCAACAACTTTGTCACTGCTATTGTTGTAAAAATCGTTTTAACTTTTCCGGCACCCATTCCATTAATAATTTTATAGTATACAGAATTTGTCGTCTTTAAAAAAGTAAATAACTTCACGTTCCATTGCTGGTACCCAACTTTTTTTTCTGGGGATGGTTTGTTATGCGCAACAACATTATCCCAAAACCAGATCCAACTGCGATGGAGATGTCAGAATTATTTTTAAATTTGCGAATACTTTTGAAAAAAATAATTTATATCCTAAAATAAGAAATGGAGTTGGGAACAGCATACTGTCTTGTATATACAAGTATATATATCAAAAACGAACAAACTCGGACTGGTCAATCTCGAGAAATAAAACAAAAATTTTCGAACTTCGAAAGTATGTTTATGGCTATAAATTAGAAAATAGTTCGAGTTTCGAAAAATTGTGGAATATATACTTTTGTTTAATTGCTGTGAGCCATACCACCCAATTTCATTAAAGCACGCTTTCTTCACAAATTTTTATTAATATTATTTACGATACTGGCAATAACTAAATTCCGACCCACTCCTTTTTGGCTTTTATTGCATGTTGGTACAGACTAGGGATGCCAATTTTTTTGATTTTTACGACCCCCAGATTTTCGGGATCTTATTTTCCAACCCTGGGATCATGGGATTTTGGTTCTTATTGTTTCCTAACTGTTTTGTACTACAGTACTGATGCAGTTTTTGTTGTTTGCAAGGCATGCGATCGCCTTCTGGTACTTTTGTGTTTACCTGCTGTTTATGGCATACAACGATCTCGTGTGTTTTCAAATGCTTGTGCAACCCCCCTGTTGAACTCCTTTCGTTAATATAATTTGATTGCATATTTTGCACTTCGCTTATTCGCTTTTGTCGAAGAATCTTCCGCCTTTGACTTATGGGAAACAAAACCTGTATGAAGTGATTTTCACTTGCATTATAGTCATTCTTTATTCAAATAATATATTATTTATTTATAAGTACCTAAAGTGGACGGCCTTTCACTAATATAAATTTTGAATTTATTTGATTTCAGCAACTTTTCCAGTATAAAGGAAAAACACACAGCTAATTACCTTGCCTCACACAAAAATCATACCATAGCCAGCTGATTTCTGTCACAACAGTGTTGAAATCGCTAACACAAATTTCAATGTGGCTTCTTGGCTAAAACAAGGGAACTTTCTGACCCTTTTTCTAATACATAGTAATATGTTGTGCATCCCTAATATCCCGCGATAGTTGGAATGAAATCCCAGGATTTTCGGCAGCAAAAGAAGGCCGGCATCCCTAGTACAAACTTATATTTGTTTCATAGCAAACCGTTGTAGCATATGAGTAACATAGTCTTGCGTGCTATAATTATGCGATGACAGTTCAGAACCAAGTAACTAGATTGTACAAAATTGTGCTTAATTAACGATTTCCGCAAGTGAAGGTTTAAGCTATGAATTCATTTTAATATAATTTTATATAAGAGGAGACTCCACACCTTAACATTTTTTTGTACTTCTAGGCCGAAGTTTCTTATTCCATTCGCATACCATAACATTTCGTTGGCTTGGTTGAGCTTTAATTCACTATGGTCATGTCTGCTCACCATTATATATTCTTAGTTTATTTTCTTGGCCTTGCGGGAAGGAACATACATCTTACGACGGACTGTTCTTCGATACTGCTCGAAATTCCGAGCTATACAATAAGGCAGCTATGCTTAGAGACTTTTAGTGCATGATATTTGTTCGTCGAGAGAGGACTTCAACTCTCAATCGCCTGGTCTATCTGAAGTAGCAATTGGTCTTGAGTAGACATTTCCTTCTGAACTGTCATAAACCCAGTCATCCAAATCGACATCTCTTGGATGTAGCCCCGCCCCCCAGGGACAAAAGGAGACATCTTCGTAAGCACTACGATTAGATCCGGTACCACATCTCTTTTGTCGTTTGATCTGCGGAAACATAGGCGGGCTCTAAATGTCCTCCACACCGAGTCGGTAGACAGATCCCTCAGATCTCGGCCTGTGAATCCCGTTATCAATACTCAGCTACCTGAATTGGCTGAAGAGGAGCGTGTACTTCCGAGGGAGACTAGAGTCATGCTAGCACAACTTCGCTCTGGATACTGTTATAGGTTAAACTCTTACTTATCCAGACTGAACCCCAACATACCAAACACATGCCCTGCATGTGGTATGTCCCCTCATGATACCAAACATCTCTTCTCCTATTCAGTCGAACTTACCCTTCTTTGGTCCAACCCTGTGGAAACTGTGCGTTTCCTCGGACTTCCGTTAGAATAGCCTGATAACAATTTAGAATGATCGAGCCCATTGGGCAGAGTGAAGCACTGTTAACAACAAAAACAACAACAAACAGGTAGAGGAGAACAAGAGATAAAAAGAGACGAATAGGAAGAAGCTAAAAGAGAAAACGAATAAATAAGTTATGCAGAAAGGATTTGGATGGAAAACGAACCATTACATACAGTTGTGTTTCATAAAATGGTAGTAAAATTAAATTGGATATCGTTCGATGAAATAAGAAGAAGCTGTGATTTTAAAAATTTGCATTTAAATATATAGCAAATTCTGTAATAGAATCCACATAAAAAGAAATTTCAAAGTTGACACAAAGTTCAAGAAAGTTAATTAAACTTAAAAAAATGGTCATTAAAATCTGTAATTTTTTTGGCAAAATTTCTTAACAATTTATAAGTATACAACTTTGTAAACCAATCAATTTTAGTACAATAATATCATAGGCTCAAAAATTTCCCTAAATTTGTGGAGCTTTTTCTTGTACAGGCTGGTTAAAAATTTTTCCGTACAAAATTTAATTGCCATAATTCGTTCCATGGAA